>OX596381.1:183710990-184036518 GCA_951394425.1 Tipula unca | reverse complement strand
AACTCGCTAGCAACTGAAGTACCAAAAATGAACGCAGTTGATAGGATTCGAACCTACGCTCCCAGATGGAATCTGATTTCTAGTCAGACGCCTTAACCGCTCGGCCACAACTGCTTATTTATTATATCACATATTCAAATTTATTTTCATCCCGTAACCTCCCAACATCATTAGCAATCTTTTTAGGTCATGCATGATAAAAGGTTACTACAGCCTGTTATACTAATTACCTGCCGGAAATTTTTACGAACAACTTTAAGATAGCTACATCTTAAAATACCTATTCACGGATACCTATCCGCAAAATTATATTCTTTGCATGATGAGGAAAACTCTGAATATAAATGTAAATACTTGAAAATATTTGTGAAAGAGAAATATTGACGAGGGTCAGATATACCAAAAGATATTTTATCAAAAATGGTTAGTACTTTTAAAATCTTTTATTTCAACTAAACAACTTTAATAATATCTAAAAACAATTATTTTCTTAAAATAAATGATTTTACATGATACAACTTTAGAATAGAAATTGATACAAATTCAGAATTTAGTGAATCCTAATAATAAAAATTTAGAAAAATAAAGAGAATTGATAGTATTTTTTAAATATATGTGCTCAGAATTTTATTAAAATTGAGAATTCTGCGATTGACTAAATGTAGATAATTCTGAATTCTAAATTTAGGTAAATTCGGTTAATTTCAGAAAGTTTTCAAATTTCTTAATAATTATATTTTTGAAAAAATAAGAACTTTTTAAAAATCGATACAATTTTTGAAATTCCCAAAATTATACAAACATTAAAAATCACTAATACTCAAATGAAAGTAATTAAAGTTTATGTAATGCAAAAAACGAAACTAATATATAAAATTTTAAAATTATTACAAATTAGAAATTTTTCAGAATTTGAATAGTTTTTAGAAAACATAAAAGACTTTAAATTAAAATGTTGGAATTTAGTAAATCTGAATAATTATGGTTTAGAAAAATATAGAATTATTTTAAATTTGATACAATTTTGAAACAAATGTATCTAAATTGTATTAAAATAAATAAATTTTCTGTTATCCAAATGTTAGTACAAAATTTTGATTTATTTATAAATTTTAAAAAACCCATAAGACTTTAAAATTTGAAAAATAATTGAAACTTTGTAAATCTTAACAATATTATTTTAGAAAAATTAACCATATTTTAAACTTTGATAAAATTATGCAGAATTTTATTATAGTTAAGAACTTGATTCAAATCAAAATAAGTGTTAAATTTCCATAATTTTAAAAAATACACTAATTTTTAAAATATTACAAATTTCGGAAACCTAAACTGCATTTATTATTTTCACAAATTTAAAAAGAAATTCAGAATTTAACATATTTTGAACTTTAAAATTTCATAAATTTTGTAAAATCTTAGTAATCATTTTTATTTAAATTAAGAAGAGAAAATAATTTAATAAATCTTAATAATTATGTTCTAGAATTTTATTTTATTAAGAATATTATTTTTGTATATAAATCAGGTAGTTCTTCTAAATTTAAATGTTATTTTTTTTAAAACTTAATATTTTTACAATTTTTAGAAATTATTCAAATTTTTAAAAGTCTGTTTTCTAAATTTAACATTTTAAAATTCTTTATAAATTTAAGTAAACTTTAGAATTTTTAAAATTTTTATTTGTTAGAATTTTATATTTATTAAATTATTTTAGTTATCATTTTTTTTTTTAAATATAATTTTATGAAAAAAAAAAAATGAAAGAGCAAAAAGACCAAAAATGAACGCAGTTGATAGGATTCGAACCTACGCTCCCAGAGGGAATCTGATTTCTAGTCAGACGCCTTAACCACTCGGCCACAACTGCTTATTTATTAAATAACATATTCAATTTTTTTTTCAACCCGTAACCTCCCAACATTATTAGCAAGCTTATTAGGTCATGCATGATAAAAGCTTACTATAAGCTGTTATACCAATGATTACCCGAAAATGTTTACGAACAGTTTTAAAATAGCTTACATCTTAAAATATGCCTTAATCTATCTTAAAATACATCTTAAATCCGCGAAATTGTATTAATTGCTTGATGAGGAAAACTCTGAATATAATTATGTAAATACTTGAAAATATTTGTGAAAGAGAAATATTGACGAGGGTCAGATATACCAATAGATATTTTACCAAAAATGGTTATGTGCTTTTAAAATCTTTTATTTCAACTAAACAACTTTAACAATATTTAAAAACAATTATTTTCTTATAATAAATGATTTTACATGATACAACTTTAGAATAGAAATTGATACAAATTCAGAATTCAGTGAATTCTAATAATAAAATTTTAGAAAAATAAAGAGAATTGATTGATAGTATTTTTTAAATATATGTGCTCAGAATTTTATTAAAATTGAGAATTTTGCTTTTGTCTAAATGTAGATAATTCTGAATTCTAAATTTATGTAAATTCGGTCAATTTCAGAAAGTTTTCAAAATTTGAATAATAACTTTTTAAAATTCGATACAATTTTTGAAATTTCCGGATCTATACAAAAATTAAAAATTTCACATACTCAAATGAAAGTAATATTCAAGTTTATGTAATTTAAAAAACTAAACTAATATATAAAATTTTAAAATTATTATAAATCAGAAATTTTTCAGATTTGAAAATTTTTTACAAAACTATAAAAAACATAAAACTTTAAAATGAAATGTTGGAATTTAGTATATCTGAATAATTATGTTTTAGAAAAATATAGAATATTTTTAATTTTGATGTAATTTTAATACAAATATATCAGAATTTTATTAAAATAAATAAATTTTCTGTTATACAAATGTAGGTACAAAATTTTGATTTATTTATAAATTTTAAAAAACCAATAAGACTTTAAAAATTGAAACTTTGTAAATTTTAACAATAATATTTTAGAAAACTTAACAATAAAATTATGCAGAATTTTATTATAATTAAGAATTTTGTTCAAATCAGATAACTGTTAAATTTCTATAATTTTAAAAACTACACTAATTTTTAAAATATTACGAAATATCAGAAACTATTAAACTGCATTTATTATTTTCACAAATTTTTCGGAATTTTATAAGTTTTGAACATTTAAATTTAATAAATTTTGTAAAATTTTAGTAATATTTTTTTTTTAAATTAAGAAGAGAAAAATGTCTGCTCGACAATCATGGATGTGGCGCAGGTGTTTGACACAGTGTGGCTTAAAGAATTGATATACAAACTTAAAATGCTCCTACATGCCCATATAAAAAAGAAAAAATAACAGTTGGAACTTAAATATAGACAAATGTATTGGTTAATGGGAAGGAAACCCCCTATCTACATATTAAAAGGTTTTGCTTTATAAATAAAAACTAAAACCTGTCTGAATTTATGGAATACAACTCTGGGGTAGTACAAATAAAGCAACATACAAATAATTCAACGGTTTCAAAACTAGGTACTCTGTGGCATAGTAGACGCACCGTGGTATATTCGCAATAACCATCTACATTAGGACCAGAAAATTGATCTCGTCAACTTCGAAATTACATTAATTGCGCAAAGTCATGAAATTGTAACTAGAATTTGATACAATCAACTTTAAAATTTGAGCCAATTATGGGAAGTATTATTAAAATTAAGAATTTTGAATTTGTTCAAACGTAGGTAATTCTGAATTTACTAAATTATTATATAATTTTTAACGCTACACAAATTTTAACAAATTAATGTGATAATATATTCAAATTTTGAAGAAGTTTCAGAACACCTAAAAACCATTAATTTAAAAAAAAAAATAATACTCGTATTTTAGAAAAATTCAGTATTTTTTAAATTTTAATAAAATTTTATATATATGTATATTATAGATATAATTTTTAATTTACAAAATTCTTTTAATTTTAAAAACTACACTTACTTTTTAAATTATAAATTTTCAGAAACTTATTTCGCAGTTAATAATTTTATAAGTTTAAGATTTTTTTATAAAATTTGTACAACTTTTGGACTTTAATATTTGATAAATTTTGTAAATTGATAAATCTTATTAACAATAATATTTTAGAAAAATTAAGAATTTTTTAAAAATTGATTCAATTTTTTGAATTCTACTAAAAGTAAAACTTTTACTTTAGCTCAAATGTATACAGTTTTAATTTTCTAACTCATGTAATTTTAAAAGCTACATAATTTTTGACAATTTCAGAGTTTTCAGTGAAATTTTAAATAGAACTAACTTCCTTAAATTTAAATATATAAAAATGGAACCACACTGAATTAATTTGAAAGATGACGAAACGATTTAGAAATTTAATTGGACCTGACGTTGCATGCTTAAAATTTTTTAAAATGAATACCTTAAAAACATATATGTGCAATAAATATCTCCAATAAACAACGTATAAATTCCAAACAGTTTAAATAGCCATTTAGGCTTCTAAAAACTATATATGACCAACATTAAAAAATAATCGTGCAATTAAATAAATTTTCATTAAAAAGAACAAACAACACTGAACACATCCGATGCAGAAGTTGGAATCACCAACTATCAAAACACAATAAATTTGATAAAAATTTTCATTTAAAGACCACCGTAATCCAATATTATATCACATACCGGCCACCATCGCACCAGCACAGCACATTCTATTCTATACTAACAACCGTATCCTGTAACAAAAAACTAATTTAATTTTTTTTTTTTTTTTGCTTATCCAAGCATCAAAAATAATATTTTATCCTTCTTCCTTTTATATTTTTTTGTACAGTTGGCCTTCCTTTTATAGTCCATTTAATTATTATTATTATTATTATTATTTGTACATCCACAGTCATATTTATTCACCTTTTTTTTCTACACTATACCGCCACCCGAAATGATAACACACAACAGGAACAAACAAACAAACAAAAATAAAAAAAATATCCTCGTACCGTTTATGTACGTTTTTATCCCAACTGGATTATAGCCGGTGTATATTATGGTACACAACAATTCTCATTCTTTGCATATTATATAATATACAAAGATTAAAAATTAAATACGTTCGCATCTTTTTTTTTTTTAAATGTTACCTTATCATCAAAAAAAAAAAAAAAAGGATATTTGTATCCTTTTTGGAAGACAAACCGTGAAATTTTTGTATATTATACATATATTCGCTTAATAATTACTTTGTTGTTTGAAATGTATACGTGCACCCATGTATATGTACATAGGGCCAAAGGTGTAAACAATTTTGTGGTTATATATTCATATCCTAATGTGATAAATTATTGAAATATTCTCCTATTACTGTTGTTCTACATATTTTATGTATGTACGTACCTTCGAGGGATTTACAATTTTATTTTATTTTTTTGTTGTAGTTTGTTGACTTGATGATTAAATAATTGAAAAGACAATTTTCGGTTCGGCCAAACAACAGAATTTTTTTTTACCACCCTCATCGTATCGTATCACTTTCTCGTCGTCGCTTTATATATTTATTTATTAATAACACAACACACATCCACACACACACAAATACGTTTTGAAAGCATAACAGAAATTTAATCCGGATTTGACGGGTTCTGTCATAATTCATATAATTCCTAGGTTGGTATGTTTTTGCATTCTCATCCTGCATTTTCAATTTTTAATTTTCTTTTTTTTTTCATTTTTCATCCATCTTTTGTTGTATAACATGTGTATGCGGATGGGGATATATGAAAAAAGAACTGTGAAAGATGAGAATTTGGTTTGTTTGTTTTGTTGTGTACAATATGAAAAAATGTAAAAGACCGCAGCTGTCAAATAAGCCGCCAGTCATACAGCAACAGCAACAAAAAAGTGAAATAAAATCCTTACACTGGAAAATATAGAATCTTGCCAATCATCGTCATCATGATTGTTGGTTTTAATTTATTGTGCTGTATATGTTGTTTTGTGCGTGTATGAGCGATACATAAATAAATACAAAATTGATCGATAGCATAATGAAAAGGGATATTCATACATACATACGTACATATTATATAGTCTTTCATAATCGAAAAGGATAAATATTTGGTTTTCCATTCAATAAACTTAAGTGGATATTCTAATAATGATTTTGTTGTACAAAAATCAATATACAAATTTAACAAAAGTACCACAATATATATATTACGAACGAAAATATCCTTAATCATCGTACGCTTGTTGTGCTGCTATATTGATATCCCCTGAGACTTTTTCTTTTTCAATTAATCATCATCATTGCTTGTCATCTTAAAACAAATACACAACAAACTCAACACACAGAGAACTAAATTGTTCGTAATTTTTCTTCGTCTTGTAGTGACGTTCACCTAGAGGGTTTTTGTGTATTTTTGTGCGGTGTCATTAGATAGATTGTTGTTCAAATTGAAGAGGGGTATGGATACGATTTTTTTTTATTGTATAATGCCTACAGCGTTTTAAGGGTTATTCAGGAATCTATAACATATATCAAAATCATAAGCGCATTAAACGGCGAGACATGTAATGGGTCATCGTGTAGCTCGAATAGTCAACGAGAAAATTTTACTGATCATGGTCAAATCAACTGAGGGCACAATAATTCAACAGCCGAGCATATAATTATTTGTTAAAATTGTGTTATAATTTTATGGTTATGGATAAATCCTATCTCTCGTGGTCGGGGGGCACTTACATGTCTCTTAAATCAAATTTGCACGAACATGTTTTCCAAGAATTCCACCACAGTATCCTTTGCTTGTCGATTAAACGGTTGGATCGCTGGGCTCACGACCGTAAAAGAAATATTCTATTTATAATGTGAATATGAGAGTTAGCATCAGCACAACATGTATAGTCATTTAATTAAGAAACCAGCCTAATCGTAAATCGGAAGGCCTAATCGCTTTCATGAAGGTGGCTGTTCGGCAGAGAGATGCTCTTTAATCTCATGTTGGAGTATATCTTTTGTAAAACTGAAACACCTCATCGCAACATCTTATATCATCAGACCAATCAGATGCTTGCATATGCAAATGACAAGTGCGGGATTGGACTGAATAGCATCAGAGTGAAGGAACTACTTGATCCGCTTGTAGAGTTTTTAGCTGCTGTTGGACTCCAGAACAATGAGTCCAAAACAAAATACATAATCTCTAGTTATAGGGACAATGACACATCAGATTTTAGTAGTGGCAACTACATGTTTTATGGAGTGAGTGGTGCTTTGTATCCTCCAAGGCCACTGCTAAAATCTAAACACCTCACAAATCGTCGATCAGGCCCGTAGTTATGTATGAATGTGAAATTTGGGCGCTGACGTAAGAGTACGAGAGATGAGTCCTTGCATAAGAGAGAAGAATCATGCGTGTGATGTATGGCGCAAAACGCGAAGTCAATGGTACACACCGAGCTCTGTAGAATATCGAAATCATATAGATCTTATGAAGATCACTGATATTGGTTATGAATCAAGATCTCAGCGAGGAAGCTGACTCTGTCACGGTCTGCGTGCTGATACGGAACGAATTTTGCAGCGGTCACTGAATAGAGAGCCACCAACTGGTAGACGCAGAGACTGTAAGCAACGATGCCTTGGCTGCTTCAGACTGTCTAAAACAGTATGCTTATAGGATCGAAACCATTGGAGCAACATTGTTGACACAGTAAGGAGTTAGTAATGACCGTTTAAAACTGTTATTATTGTTATGGGAAAAAATTTAAAGAATGGTTTGGGAATGTTCAAATGTTCAAAGTTAACCTATAGGTTGAAAGTCGTGCTAAATCGAAGAGCGGTCCGTTTTGCATGTAGCTCTTCGAAATTGATGGTTTTAGAGAAGAAACTTTAAATAAACTGAAATGGTCGATGTGACAAAACATCATTTTACATATGAAAGTGTATAAGTGCATTTTGAGATACGTAAGAATGGAACTGGACCAGGACAACGCATCAAATGTCACAAAAACACGAATAGACTAACGTTTACTGCACTCCGAATGAAGTTTGAGGGAGTTTTAGATTTAAAAGGAAAAATAGAAATTCTGAAAAATAGTAACGTTTGGACTATAACAAATTTATGAATTTTATAAAATTCTGGTAATTTTATAAATTTTCCAAAACTGAATCTAATTTTAAAAAATTCTTCATTATTGTAAATTATTATAACTAAAATTACCTTAATTTGGTGATTAGTAAAATACTGAATTTTAATAAAATTCTGTAAAATCTTATGAAAATTCCTAAAATATCATTAATAAATTCTGAAATTTTTTTTAATAATTTTTGAAATTTGTAAAAATATTAAATTTTAAAAATTTGTGTAGCATTTATAATTACTTTATGAGTTGTTTTAGAAGAAAACCGATTTCAGGTACATATATCCGTAGAGAAAAACGTCTAAAAAATCGTACGATTTTTATCGCTGTCCAAATTGTTATTAACGTGCAAATATTTCATTGTATTCGATATAAATTCTTTCCAACCCTCGCGATTCCATAAAACATATAAAATCGTGATAAAAAATAAATTGTATATATGTATAGTCCATTCATAATATTTTGTCACATGTCATAATACAGATCAATCTTTCAACGTCGTGTATATATAGTAGACAAAATGAAAAAAAAAATTTAATCGCATCCATAATTTCATAAAAAAAATATATTTCTTCACCGACTGACTCCATAAAACCGTTAAATTATAATATTCGTCATATCTTGTCATAGTCAGTAACACCGATAAATATCATCGCATCTAATGTGCTATCGAGCCATACAACCAAAATTCTAAATTTAACAAATAAAATAAACTAATTTATCTATCATAAGAGTTATTACAGCTGTTCAAATTTATTTTATTTTTCTTAAAACAACTTTTCTTCTCAAAAAGATCGAATGATCATGAAAATTTATTACATTTTATTTTTTGTATTTGTAGTGTTTTCATCTCTCGGCGTTGTGTTATTTTTTCTAATTTCAATTTCTTAAGTGGAATATGTATGTATGTATGTACATTGTACAACAACAACAAAAATAAGAAAAATAAATAATTAAGAATTAATAAGTGTAATATATTATGTTATGGTTTAAAATTTTATTGGTTTTTATGTTAAGTGTTTGTTGATGCTACGTTACGATTTTTTGTTTTTAAGATGTTTTCTCTGCGGAGATAGAATATGATGTTGTGTTGATGATGACTGACTTAATAAATATATATTTATTTTTTTTTAAATTTATGTCAATTTTATGGATGGTTGGTTTAAGAATAGTGTGTGTAGTAAGTATATAAATGTATAATGCGATTAATTCTTAATTCTCTTCTTAACCCCAAAGTCATGTTCACATATACATATGTGTATGTAAAATACTAAACTATACAGTGTTGTTGTAAGGCAATTAAAAATCATTTTTCAAAAGCCATGTGTTTATTGTACGCGCGTATATTACTCATATCCTCTTCGCAATATATACATAAATTTAGTTGTATAAACATAATAAATTCCATCTTATTGACCACACATATCATCACTTTAGTATATCTGACTGACATCCACATTTCACTTTGAATTTTTTTCTGTAAAATTATTAAAATAATAAAATAAATATTCGTTTATAAAAACGTTTATTATTGTAGCAGAATTTATTATTTGAATTTTTATTTTATTTATTTCTTTAGAAATTTTAAAGAATTTTGTGTTGAAAATATTTTATTTTGTCATAAATTTACTTACGTTATGAACTGTATAATTTTTACAATTTGCAACATGCGCTATTAAAATAAATTATTGCTCCATTATAACGTATTGTATACGATAGATACATTTTTGTATAATTTATTTGAAAGCGCAGAATTATCTAGATCGAAGTACATTTTTTACAGATCATCGATATTTAGTTAAAAATCTCCAATAACGTAATTGCGGTTGTTGTACAACAAATAAATACAGAAAGAAATGTTAAACCTTAATTTAAATTCAATTAAACTAAATTTGGAATATTTGAAGAAGAAACTGATGTGCCCATTACCAAAAAATCAAAATAATGAACACCCAAAAGCAATTTCCACCGTTTCTTACTGGATGTAAAACCTTTAACATGACAACAGTCAAAAAATATCCAAGAATATCAACAAAGTTAACCACCTATTCGATGTTATCAAATGTAAAGTGAGCCTTAGAAGAAGGTACCCAACATCCGTAAAATGAATGCACCATTAATTTTCACTTTAACTTTTCAAATACATAATAATACAGAAACTTATTGATTGCATTTCGATCATCCTCGAAACCAAGCAAATTATTTGGTGTATACCAGAAAAGCTCTATAGGTTTGAAGCTGGAACTACGTGATGATCACTCTAAATCTCAATGTTCTTTTCCAAATACTCCATTACAATGCCTTAAACCAAATTACAAGAAAATTTCATGTTCATCAAGATTCAGTGAAAGCCATAAAGTGGTTTAACTGAATCAATGGATGCATGCGCATTATATTAGAGAATTAAACCGGAAATTGTCGAAAGAATTTAAACAAAGCCGGAAGAGATGATAATAGCTCGACATTTTTCTTTTTCGAACCTACCTAAGGTTTATGGAATCAAGAATTTGATCGGTTTAGTTAAATTGTTTTATCGAATCATTCAAATATTTGTGATTTGGCTGGAAAATATTCAGTTACAGGAAATCTTGAAATTGGCGTGCTTTGACGAATGAGAACTTTCGGAATTTTTTTTGTTATAAAGAAGTCAATTAGGTATGGTGTTTTATTTTGATGGCTGAACCAATAAGTTGGTTTTCCAGTAGAATGCCTGTTGCAATTGTGTTTAATTCTTGCTTGATGAAGCTCTTTCCATTTTCTTGTTGTTAATCTTGATCCCCAGTCTGTATGTTTAGCATTGAAGTCACCCCCGATTATGAATTTTTCAACTAGCTGCTTGAAGAAGTCATACATATTGCGGCTACCACTATTTTGTAGTTGCGAGTATTAATGCTAACGCTAATTGCTTGTATTTCATCACTTTCAAGTTTTTGCAAAGAGAGGAACTCTGATGTTGCTCGACTTGTTTCGAGTATGGTGAGCCTTTGCAAGATTTCCTGCTTTTCTCCTTGTGAACTAAGTCTATTAAGAATATCCTTTTAAAATACTAGTATTTAAAGAAAAAGAACTATGTTATCTTCTCGAACTTCCAATAGTGAGTGCATCAGCATATATGTTACATTTGGATTAGTTCTTGATAGCTTGTTTAATGTTTGGTGTGGCCTTAACTTTATGGATATTCTTGTTGAGGCTGAGTTGAGTTTAGGCCTGGTACTTATGAAATTTTCTTGGTATTGTTGCGAATTTTTTGCAGCTATTTTATAACAATGCAACCTCTGTAGTTGGCTGGATGTGCATCTCCACAGGTAACACATTTTGATGGAGTGTCTTTTTGTTTCGTACCTTCAGCCGTACTATGATTTCCTACTCATTTCAGGCAACTGAGCTCCTTATTACAAAAGTTTTAGGTGTATCCGTAGACTTGGCACTTTTTGCGTGTGTCCGTAGACTTGGCACTGTTCCTGTTAATTTTCTATAGCTATCATTTATTTTGATATCACCACTTTTTAACGCTGTAGCTTGAAATTTTATCCGATTGCTGTCCATGATGTTTCTAATACTCTGATGATTATTGCAATTAGATATTATAACTGGAGGTGGCCGTGGCACTTTTTTCTCCAGTTGTATATTCTTACTTCCGGTTGAGAGTTCTTTACTTCATTTTTTCTGTTTCGATGAAACCTGAGCTCTTTCCTCCTGTTTTGCATTCCTATTTCCGGGTGGTAGCTGCTCAATTGATTGTTTCAGTTCGGGTGAAACCTATGGGGATTTACTCATCTTGCGTTTCTTATTTTTTTTTGTTACGGTTCAGAATCCATCTCGTTTCTTTGTTAAGTTCTTCCTCGTCTGTTTCATACATAACCTCTATATGATCATTGGTATCATTTTCTTGCTGTACCTTAATGGTTTCTTTCTCAGATATGACTACATTTATAGAACATCTTTTAACTCCTTGTTATCTCGCTGTAAGTTTTTGAGATCTTTGTTTAGATTTAACATTAACTTATCTATTTCGTAAAACTTAATGCGCAGTTCAGCGTTCTCCCTTTCCAGGGTGTTCGCTAATGGTGGTGATGACCTTGCCACCTTGGGTTTTTGTCTAAATGGTTGGGTTGCCCAAAAGGGCTTTTATATAATGTTTGGCTTACCTCAGAATCCGTTGAGCCAGCCCTGTTAGAGGGTGGATTTGGCAGCTGCTTCGCTGGGTTACCACCTGGGGTTCAATTACCTGAATTTGTTGTACTCATTGTTTGTTTTACTGGTCATAGAGCATCTACCACTCTGACCAGTATGAGTTGGTAGTGGGTCTGGTTTGAGAACATCATTTACTAAATTCTCGGTAATCGGTTAAATTCTCGATAATCGGTGGGTCTCGGTCGCCAGAAACTCGTTAGTTACCAAGCAGAGTGCATCGCGTGCAGGTGAGGATGACATTTGTGTTGTTTGTAGACCATTTAACTTAAGCCTCGTTTCCCATCCCAAAAACATTTACAAGAAATTTTTTTTGATTCCAGCCATTTGGATCAGCTAATATAGAGGCCGTGCCCATGTACTAGCCATAGTTGAATGATCTTTCGCACTGACCGAAAATTATGATACAAATTTGAGTGTGAACAGTACATCGTAGAAAATATTTCATTGAACAAAATAAATCATAGAAAAAAATTTATGAACCGGCATTTATATTAAATGAAAATCAAAGAAATATAATTATTTGTTAACACTCAAATTTGGCTAGTACATGATATAGGCCACTAAATTTTCTGACCAAAATGGCTGAAACCAAGAGAAAATCTCGTTTAAAAACCTGAATTTCGGCAAAATGACAGGTACTCTAAGATTCAATCGATAATATGAGAGTATTTACCGAATTACAAAAAAATACATAATAATATCTCACTGAGCACATTAATTATATTCTTTTACGACAGCCATTGTCTTATAATATTATATTATGTATCATATATTCTACATGTCACTCACATTTCCACCTTCACAGTAGTAATTTTAATTGATAACAACCTAAACTCGAGTCATTCTTTTTAAATAATATAATAATAATACAAAACGAAACGTATAATATAACAATAATAAGAACAAGATGTTTAAAACGAAGAAGTTGAAACGAAGACAAAAAATCAAATTAATTAACATTAAATAGAATCCATTTCAGTCACAATTTATTCTTGTCTTTTGACACATCAAAAATATATAAAACGACAAACAAATTAACTTTAATTTTTTATATTTTCTGCTGTTGTTGTTTTTTTGTCGTCTTATATACCATTTTTTTTTGTGTTCTTCATCTTCTTATTTACAATACAATTTTCCTTATTTCTTATTCATTACATATTGTATTTGTTGTTTTGTCTTTCATTATTTTACTTTAACAAACAAGAGCTATCAAGTGAAATGACAAGAATCATTTATTATAATGTTTTGTGTTGTTTAGTACATAGTTTCTTCCCTTCGTATTATTACTATTATTACTACTACTACTACTACTACTACACTATTATTATTATCATCATCATTACTTATTTATTATTAAATTGTATAAGGAGACACAAACACCGACAACATTATGTTATAAGAAAAATTTATTTTTTAATTATGCACTCAATTATATCCACTAATTTGCACTCAATTTTAATTTAAAAGAAAATTTCATGAAAAATTACTACCAGCTACATGACAGAGATAAATATTTTGAAAATGGAAATTTTATTTTTCCCGCATCTACGAGTATATGTTGGGAGTAGGGAGGAGTCTAGCACGAATAATGATGCTCGTTCATCATATACAAATTGGATTTAGATTAATGACGAAACACGAGGGTAAGTGTAATTGAAATATAACGTATCGTGTCCATTAAAATTTATATAACAATACAATATAATAACATAAAACACTATTTAACTAAATATTAATTAATAAATTAAAATTCTAAAACAATTTCCGAAATTTATGATATCAATAAATCTAATATTTTATTGTTATGGAATTGCCGTAATGTTAATATATCTATGTACAAATATATATATATATATATATAAACCAACTTTCAGAAACGGGAAGAGACAATAACATCATAAATCAATCGATATTATATCGAAATTGTCATCAAACCAATTCAATGCAAAATCAATAAAACAAAAACAATATGTATACGGTACACAACAAATCAAGAATTTTAATGAATTTTTTAAACAAACAAGCGATCGATTCTAAATTTTATTATCAACAAATTCATCAAATTTGATTTATACATTTACCATTTCATAACAATTAATAATTTATTTTAATTTTATTGTTGGTACATTGTACATGGCATACTCGTACATATACTGAAAACAACGGTTCAAGTCAAGCCAAACCAACCACCACCGCACCATCAACAACAAAATTATTCTTCGATTTTCGTAAATTTATATCGAAAACGAATAAGAAACCACAAAATAATTTTTAAATTAGATAAATGGGAATTATGTGAGTTGAAATTTAATATTTTCTTTCATTTTTTTTTGTAAAAATTTCTTATAATCGAATTTAATATTATTGGATTGGTGATTATTATTGTTGATTTTTGACATATTTTATCGTCATGATACCGAAGTTGTTTAAGCTTTTGGGAAATATATACATCGCGATTTAATTCCGCCACAACGTAAATTGAAAATATGTTTAGTTATGCTTCCATCGGTGTATATTAACCGCAGTATGTGATAAATAAAAATACCTTTTCAATGTGATTTTAGTGATTAATATTTATATCGTGATAAATTTTGTATTATTCTGTCAACACAAACAATATGATCCTATATAGTCAACTTTAAAATATTGCCTTTATACTGAATGCGTACAAATTTTATTTTAAAAGTATCATATTACTGTGAGCGATGAGTGATGATACTAAATTTAAACAATAGGTACGCGTTCTTTGAATGAGATGAGGGCGCTTCCGAATTTTAGGTGATCCCTTATAGCTTATCTTGCATTGCTGCAATATGAATATAAAAATTTTAAGCACCATTTCAGTATCTCATTTACATCCAACATGTCAAATTTTAAGATGGCCATATTTCAGATGTTATTCCAAAAACAAACTTTTTTGAGAATTTCAATTGTTTTCTATGACCAAAAACTTTAGAAAACACTTTTTGAATTATGAATTTTTTATGCGAATAATCGAATATCAAATTTTTTTTATTAAATGTTCAAGGTTTCCTAAAATTTTGGTCATTTCCTAATACCCACAATTTTGGATTTTTAATTTTTATGATCAAATTTTACGTATAAATAAACTCTTCAATTCGAACTTTGGTCACAATAAATCTCTTTTCTATCAATTTAAATTTTGAGAATTCCATAATTGTACTTTACGAGTTTCAGGAAATTCGATTTTAGCGTTTTTTAACATTTTCATGGTTCTTCAATATTTCCAAATATGTGCCTACATTTTCCAAAATTCAAATTTAGTTTTGAGATCTTATACGCATAAAATTCAAAATTCTGAAGATTTCGAATTTCGTATATTTATAATTCTGAATTTAACCAAAATTGTACGGATTTTCCAATTTTGTATCATTCGATATAATCTAAAAATAAATTTAAAACTTAAATTATATTTTTAAATAATAAATGTTGATTCACATCAATTGATTGTAAAAATTCCAATTTCAAAGCAATTTTAAATAAATTTTAAAATTCAATTCTTGTTAATTGAATTCAATCAAATTATGAATTTTAATTAATTCAGTTGTGATATCTGGAAATTGAAAATTTTAAAATCGATCAATCGATCAAGCATGAATTTAGCTAAATTTAAAAATTATTTACAAATTTCGAAAATTACTATCGAACTATCCGATTGTAAACAAATAATTTTTAAATTTTAAGAGTTTTATGAAGTTTATGATAGTTCTTAACATCGTTTTAATATCAGTTGACAAAACGGAGCTTCAAGTTGCTTAACATCTTGAGCTTAATGCCCAAGATGTAATAATGTCTGTTTGATCTCAAATTTTATGAGAAGCTTATTTACAGTAAATCTGAATCAAGATCGTTTATTTTCTATTATACTTGAATAGCATGCAATTTGGTTTTAGAAAATTCAAAAGTACAGAAACCGAATTGTTAGAAACCACCAATTTCATATATAAAACAAAAACCTCGATAAAAAAAATTTGGTCGCTTCAGTAACCTTTTGTAGACTTCTTGTAGACTTAATGAAAAATTATTTGAGTCAAAATAAATTAATTAAAGATGAAGGTCCACGGAGATTCTATTGCTTTTTTAAATTTATTTAAATTCCACAATAAAACATTGGATTGCACCACGAATTGTAATACATACATTTTGAGATTGTTAGTCCTACTTCTATTTTGAAAAATTAATATTTTGAGCTTGTAAATTCGAAGTTGTCATTAAGGTTTAGTTTGTTGAGGGGCCAAATAAAATAAAATTAACTGAATGAAGGAAACAACAAACTAAGAAATAAAAATCATAGTCATATTCAGAAATTTACAACCACTAATGTTAAAAATTCATTTTTGATTTAGTAGCACAGTAGTTATAAAACGTTTTCTATATAATACGGTGATTTATTTCGTGAGAAAATTTTTACGTTCACACGATACGGATGTTTAACGAATACTGTTTAAAATTTGAAGAAACCTAAATAAATTTTTTAATGTCTTGATATTAGAACTAAGTAAAGCAAACTCCGAAATTTCATCAGGTTATGAAATAACACATTCTGTTGCCTACAATTTCACCATAGTTTAACAATTTTTTCTCAATTCTTAAATTTTAGAAATTCTGAAGTATATAGAAGATTAATCAAATTAAAAGCAGTTCATCGAATTCTAATTTTTTTGACTACTAACACGATGTAAAGTTTATATTTAAACCAAAAACGAGACAAAATTGGAAACAAATTTTTGATTCTAACGATAAAAATTCAAGAAAATTGTTTTCCAACAAGTATATATTGTAAGTTCTAATTTTTCTTTTCTATAAATTCTGTAACATCAATTGGACGTTTTGCTTAGGTCTGATATAAAAAATTAGGAATTTTTAACAAAAGTCACGATTAAAAAATTCCGAAAATGGTTTAAATTTCTTAAATCTTAAATTCTTTAGTGTTTGGATTTAATTTGAATTTTTTATGTACATAAGATTTTATTCAGATTCAATTATTTATTTAAAAAGCTGGTATCTATTAAGCTATAGAATAACTATATAAATAACAAAATTGAAATCAATATTTCTCAAAATTAATAATATTCTTAAATTTTAATGAATTTGTTTACAGAAGTTGAGAGTAAAATATGGTTGTCAAAATATGATCAAGTTGTCACGTTCATCCAATAATAATAATGAATGTCTCCTAATTATTATTTCTAAAGAATGCCATTAAGAACAATGACCATAATCATATATAAGTCAATTTATATATATGTACTTAATATACAAAAAATGTCAAAATCCGGTGAAACTACTATATAAACAATATATAATACGATATGACAAAAGAAAAGCTTCATAAAACCAAACGACATCTTTAATAACATCCATCCTTGCTATGTGTGTAATATTACATCCATATAATATTTTTTATTTTGAGCTCTATATATGCATGCTTTTGTCATTTCGGTTCCACCATTATACCACCAACAAAAATATTCCCAACAAAATCTTATTTTTCCGCAAGAATATAATGATTCGACGAACATATGTTTCAACATTGCCATGTACAAGTCAAGTACGTTTCAATGATTTTTTGTTCGTTTTTCCATCTTCAATCGATCGTCATTTAATTTTATGATACTACACTATCATCACCTATCTTCAGTAAGTATGTGATGAATATTTTAGCAGCGTCTTTATACAACAACAAAAAAAATGATTTTGTTATCAGAAGTCAATATTTTTTATGTTTTATAATATATACAGCATAAATTTTTGTTCTAACCATATATGTATGTATGTATTTGAGTTCGAATATACGGATATGTTGCAAAGTATCGATTTACATTAAAATGCATGCCAATTATGTATACTCGTACATGTACAGTAGAAATAAAATCAGTAATCTGATTTGAATTTTAATGTGTTTAAAAAAAATTGTTATTCGTTCCCGGAAGGAAATGTCGACATTTAAACATTTATCTCAATAATCACACCAAACCGAAATTTATATAAAAAATAAAATCTGATTGTCTACGTTTTTTTTTTTTTTTGTAATTTTTATTAAGACTAACTAAAATTTATATATATGACTGGATGATTTTATCTATGTAAATTTTATTTATTCAACAAGTACTTGATTATTTAAATAAGCTAATAATCTAAAGTTCAATGTCGTGTAAAGTCGTTAGGGAAACGTAATTATATTTTATATACTTCTATATGTAGGACGATATAATATTCTTAGTAATTTCGATTCACTATCATTGTCATCAATCTATGTATAAATATAAAATAAACAAATTAGAATAATGGTAGGTTGAATAATAATATCGAATATATCTATAGTAATTCCAACGAAATTGTAGACGACGTGTATTTTTAATTGACTGTCATCAAGTCCGTTCATACGTCAATAATTTCCACACCTCAATCGCACACCTCATATATATATATATACGAATATATACAACAACAGGCTTCACATATTGATAACTAATTTAAATTTTAACACTCATTTCCTTTCTTCCGCATTTTCATGACTAAAATCTGTTATATAAATTCTATCAACTCAATTATGTACAAAACATAGAAGCATATAACTAGACAATAGTGTAGAAATGTCATCTAATAAAAAAGAATTTTTTTTTTTCGATGTCACATAAAATAATAAAAAATGTCTGTCAACCATATTCAATAATAATGGCAGTATATAGTATACACATATGTATATATGTGTAATATGTATACGTACAACAATACCATTAGCAACATACATAAACGAAAACCAAATCAAAATCATGAAATTTTTCACGTACTTATCAATAAAAATGTTTCCAAAGAATTTTATTTAGAATTTCCTTCTATATACGTTTTCGACATTATATTGACATGTTTATCGTTTACCACCCGCTGAAAATTCTAAAAAAAAAAAAAAATTCACTTTAGTACATGACATCCCGACAACAAAAAAAACACAAAAATGGAAATCTGTTTGCATGGAGCGAGAGAAAAAGAAAAATTGTAACTGCGGAAAATGTATAATTTCCAGATTTTCAATTTAACTTTTCATTTTTTTTCCTGCAGGTATAGTTTACGAATATTGTACTGTATATCGTAATTTTTACACCGGTAGTCAGTACATATATTGTTACAAATTAACAAGGGAAATGGGAAGTCGCAGTTGTCGCACAATAGCAGTGTACATAATTAAAAGCAAAAATTAATTAAAAAATCGAATGAACAATTAAATGTAAATATGTATATGCAGTGTGGGATACATGTG
The DNA here is from genome assembly GCA_951394425.1 of Tipula unca. Lineage (NCBI taxonomy): Eukaryota > Metazoa > Arthropoda > Insecta > Diptera > Tipulidae > Tipula > Tipula unca. The sequence continues at coordinate 184,016,943 of OX596381.1, read as the reverse complement.
TGAACCGTTTGTTAGTGCCAGTTCTGGGCTCTCGCTAGAATTCAAGAATTAATTGAATCCAATTTATACATTTTCAAATTATCCATCCTTGGTTAAATATGGCCGAAGCTTTGCTTGCTCTGATAAATGGAAGGTCAGTCCGTCCGATTAATACGAAAAATATATGTTGGATGGACAACTTAATACGAAAAACATGGAAAAGCTCAAGAAATTTTACATACTGGTGAGAATTTAAAAAATTGCATCTTACTGGACTCTTTCTACAAAATTGACCACCTATTCGATTTTACCAAAAGTAATAATCGAGCCTTAGACAAAAGCACACAACATACAATACTCCGCAAAATGAATGCACCATTAATTTTCACTGTAACTTTTCAAATTCATACAAAAATAGAAACACTTAACACATTAATTGCGTTTCGATCATCCTCGAAACTAACCAATTTTTTAGTGTTGGCCATTTTAAAACCGGGTTTGAAAATTAAAGTTAGGCCACTACACGAATCTCAAGATAGAATTTAAAATTCGAATTATTAAAGTTTAAAAATTTTAATATTAAACGCTAATGATTATCTCCAATTTATGGCGGAACTTTTCCAATATTTCAAATGCACAAATTTAGAGAAACTTAACTTGATTTTTGGGATATTTTACAAATGTTGAAATGTATCAAATGTATCTAAATTATGATGATTTTTTGAATTGCTGAATATCACTCACTAATATAAAAAATTAAAATAAATTTTGAAGTTTTAACAAATTTCTTTCAATTTTTAAAAGTAACCAATAAATTTAATATACCAAAACTTCACAAGCCAAAACTTTGATAACATAAGTTTCATCAGATTTTCAAAAAATTATCAAAATTTATAACACTAATCGATTTATGAAAAATATACCCTGCGTTGAATATTTTTCAAAATTACACCTACAATTTCTGGGTCCTTCGAGCCGGATCTGTGGAGCGAAATACTGCAATCTGATAAAACTGTGAGTGAAAGCTTTGATAATTTTATAAGTATACAAATTGAAAGCACAAATTAAAATAACGCGCATACAGTAAAATAAGCATTAATTAAAAGAATCATAATTATAACAGTGAACTCTAAACGATTCTTTTAATAATATCGTGAAACTCGGGTTTATAACAGTGAATAGTGAATTAATCATTTATCGCATTTTTATTATAACCGGAAAGGCAGAGCATTAAAGCATATATTGAAAAATTACGAATCGATCAAAGCTCAAATTTAAACATTTTCGGAAAACACTCGCATGAATGAAATTCGGGCATGCTTGGCCATATTATCCGACGAATAGAAAGAGTTTCAAAATGTCGAGAAAACTCTCAAAGGAAAATTCGATTACGCAAATTTGAAGTTAGTACACAAAATCGAGAGTAGCCATTTTGGATTTAAGGCAGAAGCTTTTCCAATTCCAAAAATTAATGGAGGAAAATAATGCTCAATGGAATAACAAGATTGGATTTTCACAGGAATTCCAAAAATTAATGGAGGAAAATAATGCTCAATGGAATAACAAGATTGGATTTTCACAGGAATTTGGACCGCGATTTGTTCTGGTTTGATATAAAAGAAAACGAGTAAACTTCCGTCGTAAACTTTCAACGGAACCTGCTGGCCGTCAATTTGAAAATTTTTATAAATTAAATCTACCTAATAGGTAATTGGTATTTTTGTAAATTTAATTTACAAATCCGGAAATTTCGAAATTTTGAACATTAATCTAGGAAATTTAATTTGACGTTTATAATTTTTATTTTAACTCGGAAAAATTAAAAACTCTTAAGATTTACCAATTTACAGTATAGTTTTTAAATTTTAAAATTCGACAAATCTGGATTTTTTCAAAAATTTTCGAAATTAAAATAATTTGTATATAGAATCTCGAGATATCATGCGAATTATAGAGAGCAAATAGCACAGTATTTAAATTCAGTTTTCCGTCAATATTTTAATTTTTAAAAATTTCAGAAATTGATTAGATGTTTTGGATCCAAGTCGATTTAAATTCAAATTTACCTTTGAACGATATTTATAATTTAAAATTTATAAAATTACTTATAGACGAAAAATAAAATTCCAAACATTAAAAAATTCCGAAAATTAATAAAATTTAATAAATCCAGTTGAATTTTTAAAAATTTATATAAATCTTAAAAAACTATGATATTATTAAATGGTATATACTTCCTTAAATTCATAAAATTAATTTGCAATCATAAAATTCTTGAAATTTAAAAAAAATCAAAATTCATAAAAATTCCTAAAATTCGTAAAACTTATATACCTAATTAATAAAAATAGGTTAACTTTATGTATTTTATAAAATTCATTTTTGCTCATACAATTAAAAAATTCATTATAATATATAAAATTTATAAATTGGAAAACCAAATTAATAAAATTCATAAGTAAATTTTGTCAATTTTCGTAATTCATTAAATGCAGAAAATTAATGAAAATGTTAGGGAATTATATAATTCGTAATATTCGTGCAATTTATCAAATCAATTAATAAAATTCAAAATTTATAAGTTTCAAAAAGTTTTGATATTCAAGAAGAAGAATTCATAAAGTTTATTTTCTTTTGACACTAACGGCAGATTTGAAATAGCAGATTAGTGAGTCAAACGCTTCGATTGCACTTCATCGCGATATAAGTACATAATGTACGTGAATAATTTGATAACTGGAACGAACAATTTACGTTAATAAATTTTATTCTGACTACGACTATAAACGAATCAATATGCAACTATCAATATGCAGATTAACGACCATCGAATTCTATGAAATTCAAGAGCCAATCAGGTTCGATCACTAAACTTGTTGAAAAGCAGTAAGATAATTGAACGATTGTGGTGGTTATTTTCATTGTTATGGCTATCAAATTTTAATTGAGATGAGAAGTGATCGGCAGACGTAGGAGACAGGTAGCACTGTATACAAAAAGACGTTATTATAATCCACACAGTTTATTTACACGTTTCATACAAAGATGAAAGCTGGATATTATCCAAATTAATAGGTGCAAAAATGAAAATGGCACCCACACCAATTGAACAGATATCCAGATCACGACTAGAATTATGTGTTTGCGTAAATTTATTGTAAATTTGATTGATTCAATAAAAACATACACCACCCTTGTATTCTCGAAATTTTGCCTGATTCACACACGGCCCTACAGCCGTAGGAACAGTAAATTATGAAATTTATTTTTGTTTTCAGGAAACTGTTCACTTGAGTTCAACGTTTTACACTTCCTGTAAAACGGAACCCAACCTTATGAATATTATGTCATCTATGCACCCAGAAAATGACATTGCACAAAGGTAACCAAAACATTTTTGTATTATTTAAAATAAAAAAACACAGCTTACCAAAATTTTTTGACACCAAACAATAAATAATGTTCAGCTTGGAAATATATTATTTTGTTGAAAAATGAAGTAACAAAGTAATTTTTCATATTTTCCTTTTCCTTTATATATTGTGTGTATGTGTGTGTGTGTTGAATATTACAACATTCAGGATAAATTTCCCATTTTTCTTGTAACATAATATAGCAACACCGAGTATATATGTGTATATAGACAGAACCAAACACAGCACAGAGGAAAATATCCAACTACTGGTATACGGGGTATAATGAATGTGAAAAGATAAGAACGACGAGAAGAAAAATAGAAAAATCACTTTCATTACAGACATGACATTATGAAAAATATCTTATCATTTATTGTTACTAAATTGTTGGGTTATATTTTTTTGTTAGGGTGCCTGTCTGATTCATTTTTTTTATATTTTTTTATTATTGCTGTTCTACCAAAAGTATAATAATTCGTCTGGTTATACGTTCGACTCGACAAGGGTGAGAGCATCGGTGTTAAAATGTATTTTTTGTTGAGGTTGAGGTTAAATTTCATGGAAAAATATAAAAGGTGTGACATTACAAATGGAAATAATAAATTTACTGTATGTACATACAAATAGTGTTGTTGTACGATTTGATTGATTTATAAATTATTGGAATTTTAATTAATTTCATACATATAATATGTAATTAACCATTCATAACTTGTTGATATTTATGTATCTGCGTATGTAGCAGATTTTATACGTATAATAAAAAAATAATTTTTAGTTTACATTTTTATGTATATGTACATACAATAAACGCACAAAAAACCCTTATAAGGATATCAATCAACGACATAAAAGAAACCAACATAAATTCCGAAAATACAACAGCATAAAATAAATTATTTTAATAATCATAAATTTTTCAACAGTAAACATAAAAATATAATTCATTATTATTCAACCATCCATAAAATATTGCAACATACATCAAAATGATGAATAACAGAAACATTTAAACATAATATAACAACAAAATATATATAACATAAAATTAATTGACATTCATAAATAAAATAAAAAATAGCAAGCAACATAAAAATGTTGGGTTCTTGTTGTTGGATTTTTTTATTTATTTATTTATTTTTTGTGCACAAAAAAAAAATTCTCTCTGCGTCTTGTTTGACATGAAAAATATCATTCATTTTCTGCGTTTTTCATTCCTTTCATTTTGTTGCTCGCCGCAAATTTCTCGCGAAGGATATATTTTATAGGCTGTTTAGTGTGTAACTATACCATATTGTTATGTCTGATGATGAAATATGAGAGCTACCCCGAAAAGTATTGTGTTGTTATTATACGTATATATGTGTTATACTCATTCGATTCAAAATTTATTACGCTAGCACTATTAGAGGAAGCAGGTTATTGAACCTTACCATTTTTAACAAACAGTCAACATATTAAAACTTTTCGTCTGATTGAATTAAAAATATTTAGTTTTTATTTTTCTAATAATGTTCAACCTCCTATCTAATAAAAATCCAATTATTTTTATAAGTTCCGTTCATGATACTTCAAAAAAATTTAATCGAGGTCAGAAATTTGAAATGGAGTTGGATATTTAGTACTCTGGTTTGAGATATTCAAAATTCTCAATTAAAGTTTAAACTAATATAACAGTGGAGCAATGTCTGATTGTCTGAATACCCCAATGACTTTAGTTGTTTATTATTGATTTCATGCCGTGATGTTTTCGAGAATTTATGCGGGACTGTATCTAGCAGTCCGTATACTGACAATTTCAATGGAAATCACCTAATTGCTTCGTAACTCGCTCGGCTTTCTATCATTTTTCCATAGTGAATTGCAAAAGCATCCGGTCCACATTTATATAGTATCTAATATTCTGAAAAAGTATGAATAGGTATTGATTAGTTGGCATCTCGTTTAAATTCATTACCATCCATCTGATACAATTCACGAAAGCTTAGCTTTTCAGTAAGTTGCATAAACTTGTCTCGTAAAATAGTAAATTATATATTTATTTTTTTCGTTAGAAAATTACTGTAATGAAATGGATAAAGAGGTTTTCAGAAACAAGAACCATTGATCGGTTACCTCAGAACGGTAGACCAAAATTATTAAATGAAGTTCAACGAAAAAATATTGTAGAGGAGTTTACTCTGAATCCATTTATGATTGCAGCTGCAACTGCGCCGGCATATAACGTCTCTGCAGTAACTATTTCGCAAACATTAAAAGATGCTGGAATTCAACATCGAGTTCCAGCTCAAAAACAAATTTTAACCAACGCACATCGAGCAGCGCGGGTAGCTCTTGCAGAAGATAATTTAAACACGTTCTAGGAAAAAGTTAATTTCACGGTCGAAAAAGTTTTTAGGTCCGATCATCATGCTAAGCTGATAATGTATCGCCCATACAAAATGAGATATAATGAGGTGCAGGTAGCGCCGGTGAGTTATGTGAAAATTCACAACGCATGAACAGTCGGGAATATTTGGAAATTCTAAATGAAATAATGATAGCGTCAGCCACTTCTGTTTATCCGGAGGAATTTCCAATTATTTTTATGCAAGATAATTCGGCAAATCATAGATCACGTGAAACTATGAGTTGGATAAACTCAAGGGAACGATCAAGGGAAGTAGTCTTAGAATATGTTTCTCAAAAATGGAAATAGCTAAGATGTAACCCGAATTTTTCCCAACAACTAGTAGCATCACTGTCAATTCGATTACGTGAAGTAATCGATAATGATGGATACAGGACACATTATTGAGATAATTACTTATATTCCTTTTTTTACTTCTTATTAGTTTTAATATTCATTAGTTCATTACCTTTCTACTACTAAATACTAATTGTGGATATATTTATTGAATACAATAAATTTGCGAAATATTTCGAAAATATTTTCTTTACACTACTTCAATGATAATCCTTTTATGTCTTTAGGTTCACTTTATTTATAAAGTATAGTAATTGGAATTTTAGAAATAAATTATATATCGATACAAAACTTTGATCGACCTTGCCAAGCACTCGCATAGTATAACGAGAAAGATGGCAATTTGGTTTTGTGGACACGTTTACGTATATTTAGTTGCAATTCGAAGAACTTTTTCTGAAGAGTGATTGGCTCTTTGGTCACTTGTGGTCCAGCTTTGTTTGACCAACCAATTTAAAACTTTTCTTAACAGACCGCCCGTCTGTAAGAATCAATAGTCGAGTTGCCATTATGAGAATATGTACTAGGCTGGTCTTCTTCGTTAATAACGAAGATTCCACTTCGTGCTATAAAGGTATCTTTACATTGAAGTCGCCTGTTATTATAATTGAAAGGTTTTTTAGGTCATCCATAATTTTATCAAACTTATGTACATATTCCTCTGCTTCGTCTGAATACTGAAAGTAGATACTGGCTAGATAGAAACTACCTAAATTCGATCTTATTTCTACACACACGAAATGCGGGTCACAGTACTGTGAAATCCCAATAACTCTTGTGGATTTGTTGCCAAACCGCCTATTTTACCCTTACCCGCGTATGGTTCCTGCATGCAGAATATATCAATTGCTTCTGTGTTAATATATAATGTCTGATTTCATGTACTACTGCTTTTGCATTATGCATATTCGGTTGAACAATTTTCATCAATAAATATTTTTGTCTTTAATTGTCATAAACAGATTTTTTTATCATTAGGTTCAAGGCAGTTTTATATGAAGTACATATTTTGCTTCGCGAATAGTGGTTGGACGCCCTGTTTGTCTTTTTCAACAAGCGTATTTAGCGTTTTCAGTCTTTCTTGGGTAGGTCTTTCATATACGATCTTGTTCTTTGCAGTGTTTTGCAATATGTCCAAACAAATGGAATTGGACTAGCCCAAGTACAATCTGCTCTTTCTAACCAAGGTATTTCTAGCCGGTGGCAACACTTTAGTCACCCAATTGAGTAACTTGCTATCTTTTCGTCCAGTCATGAAACATCGTTCCGTGTCTTCGATCTTCACGCATTCAGAGCTTTGTCCTTGATCTTTCCGTTCGGTTAATACATCGTAAATGATTACTCTAGGCAGATGCTTTTCTGGTATAGCGATGCTATTAGTCCGGTATTTTTAAGTTCCTCATTTTCTAGGAAGAATTTAAGGTTTTTATCGGTTTCAATCAGAACACCATATTTGATTGTTGCTGACCTTTTTGACCGTTACATTTGCTACAGCGAGGTTGACGATTTTCCGTAGCTTCTTCCGCACTTTTTCACTATTTGTGAATGAAGTCTCCCTACTGTGTCTCTTGAATTTTAATTGCCTCCTTCTGAAAGCCGATCCTTAAGGCAGGCAGCTTCCAGATGGCCAACGTCTACAGCTGCATTAAAAGGCAGTCTTGGATCTTTGCTCTTTCACCAATTATCAGTTAAGAGATCAAACTGATTTTTTTTCCAAAAGCTCTCTTTTTCCAAAGATACTTTTATAGCATCTCTAATTCGGCCGACTGAATCGACTTCCTCCGACCATGCAGCAGTTCATGGTGAGACAAAACTCACATCACCGTTCTCATCATCAGTACGTTCTCGATTACGCATCGTCACTGATTTGTCGGGTGATCTTTCAATCCCCATTTTCCACCGCTCTATATCTACACTTATTTCTGTTCTGTGTTTTGCCGTATAGTGGATTTTCATTGCACTCTTTTGATGTGACCACAATTTCATTGCCTTCCCTCAACCTCGTAGAGGTACACAGTTTAGAATTACAGAACCATCTTATTAATTCACACTTTCTTTTGTTCCTTGTAAATTTGTTGTAAGTCTGAATTAATATAATTTTCTTTATATATATTTTTATTTTAAACGCTTAATAAGTAAGTAGACGACACTAAATTCTTATACCTCGAGGAGTATAGACGACTACTAAGAAAAAATGTGTTTTGTCGGCAATTTGTTGATTGTAGCTACATTATTTAAAAAAAACGCCGTTCCTCATTTTCAGTCGTTCCGCACAAGTTTTAAATTATTTGTAAACCATATTGCAAATATATCAATCGAATATTCCATTTTTTCCATACTTTATATAATTGCCATAATAACAAAATATAACTTAACCATAATCTTCGAATTAATCCTTCATCATTCATGAAGCCAAAAAATCTGATCACAACCAATCCTTTAACTCATTTTGCTCCCGATGTGCAAATATATGTATGTGTGAACACAACTGTTGTTTTTTATTTTGGTGAAAATCCGCAAGAATCAACCCAAAAAAAATCAACACAACAATCAGCAGACGGTTCGTTTATGTACAAACCAAACAATCTTCTTGACATGATAATACATATAATTGAACCAAAATAATATTAAACATCAACCGCACAACAACAATTTATATGGCAAACATTTATGGAAAAGAAAAACTGAAGTAAAATTTATATGTACGAGAAATAATACATAATAATGCTATAATGTAATGTAAGCTTCTGTCTGATGAATGTCAAAAAGATAAATATATGTATGTATAATATATATATGTATATACACGAGTATAAACCAACCAAGCCAAAATAAAATTCAGTTTTGTATATAAAAATGAGAATAATTTATTCATGTCAAATCGATTTATCAATCATCCAGCCATCCATCCATCCATCTATCTATTCAGCCATCGAAATTTTATATACATACACATATCGTGTGTCTATATATGCTTAAGCATATAGATATTATGCCATATAGTATAATGGATGGATCTACAATAAAATGTAAAATATTTATACACAATTTGCTGTCTTAGGTTCGAATACATCGTAAAGCAAAACGTCAGAATGAAAGAATATATCTGTATATACGAGTATATAGGTGCAGGCTGTTTATGTTGTACAGCCTATAATCATTTTGTGTTGATGATGATGATGTTATCAAGTTGAACATCACGCACGACAATATAATAACAAGCCCTGCAGCATAATATATGTATTAATGTCGTCATGACCTTGTCTCTTACGAATCATTGCAGTATGCTGAACAACAAAAATCAATTAATTTTCGTAAAAATCCACTTTGAAAAATCAAAACATAAAAATCGTTATTTCGTTCTCATTCATTCGTATAGAGGGGTTTCTTGTGTTATGTACATATGTGTATGTATACATGTTATATCGAATATAAATGACAAGGCATGCATTTCACTACTTAAAACGAATTATTTATGTTAATTGATGACATTTCATTCGTTTAATTTAAATACGGTCTTCATGCTTAGCTGTTGTCTTGTCTACTTATAATTTGTTATATGCGGGTGTTATATGACAAGTGGATATAAATATAAATTTTATGTGTCGCATTAAGTACATAGCTGTGTGTATAGTGGATATACATATATAAGTATATGTTGAATAGAATTTTCAGTGGATAAGATTAATGCGTTTAAGAAAATTTTCAAAATTAAACAACCGAACAGAATCAACAAATATGACAAAAATAACAAATTCTAAATGTTTTATGGATAACAGAGGTTGGTTTTGTGAAAAGCGTGATTAATTTAAAAATATGTTATTTGTTTATACATATATTCTCATGAGAATTAACTGCGCCTTTCAAAATATTGGAACCATTTGTCCCCTATATTTTTTTATTTGTTTATATTTGGTCGGAAAATTCACAACACTCTTTAGGATAAGGGGAAGTTTATAAAATATAAAAAAAAAAAAATATTTATTATTATTGCAATCTCGTCTCATAATTTATTTTAAATTTTATAATTTATCACAATCCACCCTCCGCTCTCTTATACTATATCGTCTATACGAGTACATATCTGGAACCTACATAAGTAAAGTTATTTAGGCGTTTATGATAATAATATCATAAATTTATTACTGTAATTTAAAGTTATTAAATCATTTTCATATCAAAGGGAAACAGACACACAAATAACATACTAAACTCGTATACTATACATAAAATTATTACATATATTCAAAGTGAAAGATTGATGAGCATATTATACCGTCGAATATATGTATATACATACATATACATATTATATGAGACGACGACTGAAAGAATGAATATATATGTTCATCGTCATCATCATCATCATCATCATCTCTAGCTTATAATCGTATACCGTATATTTTTCATTTTAGTCTGATATAATGTACGAGTACAAACATTTTTTGTAATTATATTGCTCTGCAGCATAATTTATTTATAAGCTTTTTAAATCTTTTCATATATTATGTTTATGCTATACATACATCTTCTGTGTGTACTTAAGTAATTTATATAGGAAACAAATTTTTAAAGAATAATTTGTAATATATGCTGATGATCATGTTGTTGAATATATACAGCTTGTTAATTTTTAATAGGCTTGTAGCTACTAGCTATATACTGATTTAATCCAAGGGAGTAGAAATTACCAAGTATTATTCACCCAAAATGATGAAGTCAAATCAATGACAAGTCTTAAATTAGGGTGGGTAACATTTTAATATTGAATGTTAAAATCGAACAATACCATTAATGAGTCGTCAATACAAAATAAAAAAATTCGAAATCATAAAAAATAACTCTCAACAATAAACAACATAAATCACATAATAAAACACACAGTGCTTCGCAACATCGATTAAAATTTTGATTAAAATTTTGTTCGAAATTTGATTTTAATATGTAATTACCTTTATTAAAATGTATAAATAATTTTTTTTTTAAATTATTCACAGTGCATAAAGGGTTAAGCTCGCAACCCTAAATTATTTACGTTTGATATTTACCATTTAAGTGGAGTTCGAATCTGAATTTTGGACGTTTTGGGTTAAATAGTAAATTTGACGAGTAAAATTTTAGTTTAATGATAATATTGAAATTGAGCACGATCAGTTTTGTGAATTAAGTCGACTAGCTATAACAACGCCTTGAGTAATACAGTAAAGCTTGTAAAAATAGTAAGCTTCACTGTCGACAGAAGTGCACAATTCGTGCGGGAGTTATTATGGTCGGTTCCATAAATTATTGTAAATTTTTTTAATGAAAATATTGAATTTTCTCGGATCAAGGCTTACATGAAAAACTTAAACAGTCCCATGTTCCCAGACCCATATACAACAACTAATTTTGGGCCGCTCAAAATTTTTAATATTTGGTCATAATTAAAAAAGGAAATGTTTCATGTTCATCAGTTTAACAATATAAATATTCATTATATTTAAAATTTAATAAAATTACATTTAAGTAAAAATATAAAAATTAAAAAATAAAAATTAGGACGTTGTTTTATTTCGTAATAATCAATGAAGTCGATTACGTAACAAATAATATTTGGTGTTAATTTGTTTATAATTATGAAGATCATTTTTTATTATGAATAAAATCAACGCCCTAATTTTTCTCTTCATTCGTTTATAATGAAACTTATTAACTTATGTTTATATATATCCTAAATATGATTTAATTATTAGTTGTAATTAACGATAATCTTAAATTTTAGTAAAAAAATAGATTAATTCAATTAACTGTAAAAATCGAATTGTTTTCCATGAATATAGTCGCTAATTGGAGTGCAATAATTATTAAGGCTGTTTTCAAAACGAAATACTTATTTGTGGAGGTATTTGCTGCATCTTTCTTCCAAGGAAATCTAAATTAATCGTCAAAATTTGTCAAATATGTTTGGTCAAGTGACATTGGTGTTTATAATCTGTTTAACATATGTGTTTGACTGATGTGAGCTATATATATGTACATATTTAGTATTTTAATGTTTACTGGTTTTTCAACTGATGTTTCTGAACATATTATGTTTTAATACTATATGCAGAAATTTAAAAGCTAATTGCTTTTATTTTGAAATTCGTCATCACTGTTTACAAAATATCCTACATGTAAAATATCCTTATTCCTATTTGCCACATTATTTAATCTGTGGCAAATAACAATGAGTTTTTATAATTATTTCTGAGAATCGAACCTCTGCCTGCATTTGCTTAAAAGTTGGTTTTACAGCTACATAAGTATCTACAGAGCAACCTTTAACTATCTACAGCAGTTCTACCTACTACAATTCTTTTCCGCGTAAGTTTAAATTATTCTTCTAATTTGAAAGTATAATTGCATATTTTTATTCATCAAGCAGTAAATTATTCCCTCGTTTTTTTTTCATATAAGTTAATATAACATAAATAATTTTTTGTTGTTTTGACGTTACTGTCAAAATAAGAATGCTAAATCAATTCGGTTTAATTTTCAAACTTTCAAACAATCGAAGGAGTTAAATAAAAAATCGAAGAATTGCTTATGGAAAGTTTTGGTTAAATCTAGAAAACTGTAGAATTTTCGTTTCTGTTTGAATAATAGTTTTGAGAATTGATTACACTCTGCGGTATTTTCCATTTCTGAGGAAATTCTCTAAATTTTAATGACTAAATAGTAGGTAAGTTTCTAAGACCGGTGTGAAGTTTTTGAACGAACAATTGGATAAAAATTTAATTTTATAAGTTAATTTAATTTATTATTTAATTACTATTTAATTACCCTTATATGATTATACTAAATACGTGACGACAACCCGAAGACAACGTAGATATGTAGATATCGTAGACCACGTTAACAATTCGTATAGACGATTGTAAACGGTTGATAGAGTGATTGAGAGAACTAGTTCTAAACTCCGGGGGCCAGATTTTTTTTAGGTTTAATGCGATGTGTAAACTCTTTTCAATTTAGGTTAGGTTAGAAAAGTTGTAAATTAAAATATTTTCATAATCTATCTTTAAGAATTTTAGAATTGTAATTTGAAAAATTACCATTAATTTTAATTCAAAAAATTAGTTTTGTCTGCTAATCTGTTATACATATTTTTAATTTCATAACTAGATACAAACTGAGACGGTTAATAATTTGATTTGTCATACGGCTTAACTGAATCGGTATTTTGTTAATTAATATAACACTGTGAACTGTGAACATATTTCAACATGCCAAAATATCGTAGGTGATAGATTTTGTCTTAACTGTCAGCGTTAACAATAAATATTGCGCAGTAAGTAGTGTAAGTCTAAGTAATACTCTACTTCTCGACAACCGGCCGCCAAAAGAAATCCACTACTAAATTGAAATTTTGTCATTAGCGATCAAAATAGTGTGCGAACATTTTTGCGTGCGACGTACATTTACTCACAGTGCTTCGCTCCTACGTTGGCTAGATCAAATATTTTTAAGTGTAAGTAACATCGGCTCAAACTATAAATAAGATTCATTGCAAAATCTTACCAACTCTTAAAAGAATCTTGCTCATTATCAAAAATGTTGTAAACAACTCCACAATTAAATACATTCATTCTTTCTTTCGTTCTCCTCACATTTAATCATATAAATTTTGAAGAGTTCCTTAAATAAATTTCAAATTTTGAACTAGAGTTAATGACATAAACTTAAATTAAATCGAAACAATCTAAAATAACAGATCTAGAACAAAGCTTGAGCATCTCCTAAGCATCGGCGTTAAGTTCCTTGTCATTGGCTAGATACACATAAGCCTTTTATTTACTCTATAACGGTTGAAATACCGAGCACATGAAAAGAGATACCGAAGAAAACTAGCTGAGTTGGGGGTAAAAATACCCGCTAAACAAAAATTATTTTTTTTATTGGTTTTTTTGGTAAATTATAAATTATAAACTTTGAGTTGATTTTTTTAAGTGAAATTTAAGGTAAAATTCTAATATGGATTTTTACAGGATTTTTAATTTATAGATTTCAACAAAATGTGAGTGCAATTTAAATTATAAATATTTACTCATATTTGGCTTTGCGTTGACTTCAAATTATAAAGTTGAATCTTACGTAAAATCTGAGGTAAAACCTGTAGTTGTTTTGGAATAATTATACGAGACAATAAGGTAACATTTTCAACTAGATTTGAGCAAATCTCGAGAGAATTTTAAATATTAATTGTTATAATTATAATTGAATTTTTATTTTAATTGATTGTGATTGAATAGACTTTGAATAATATATATATATTAAATGGAACTTTTTAAGTATAAAATTCAACTACTTGAAGTTGAGTAAAATTTTAAACGCGATTTATAGATTATTTGAGTGCAATTTAAATTATAAATATATTTACTCATATTTAAGTTGGCATATACTGCGAAGTTTTTATTTTTTGAGTGGATTTGCTAATGGTTTTTTAGATGAATTGTATGAATGAATATAAATTAGTATTTCTCTTTGAAATTTGAGTACATTTCATTATAGACAACGTCGTTAATGTAGATAATTCTTAGTGGGATTTTGTATACTAGGGTGATCAGATTTCTTTAGGATGTCAATGTGGTACGGACGGTGACATTTTAATAATAGCCTTCAATGCATTTTAATCTTACTTATCCCCTCAGAAAATTAAGTAATGTTTGAAAAAATTGAAAATTGTATATTTCCATAATTTATCTAAGTATTCTATCTATAGGTATTTAAAATTTAAATAATTTAATCTGCATGAACCATTTTATTATCTGTTACATATGCATTATACTATTCTTCGAAGCTCTGATATTATTCCATAACTAGAGGAGATAAAATTAAATCTAAAACTATCAAATTGCTATATTGCCTTGGCTCAAATGGACACAATAAAAATTGGGAAGAAGGTATAGATAAGGCTGATAAAGTTAATGAATAGGTATTTCGGTATATTTGAATATATGAACAGAAGGACTCCTACACCAAATTCAACTATCCGAATCTCAGAGATTGGCTAATATGAAGAAGCTAAGAACATATGGACAGAAGGGCTCCTACACCAAACTCAATTACTCGAATCTCAGAGATGAGCTCATATGAAGACGGTAAAGATTAGAATAAAAATACATTGAGTTATTCAGGTCAGTTAATGGTATTTCGATATGAGCCGTAGGGCTCTTAGAAGAAAATCATTTATTTTAAAATACGAATAGCTATCCTACACTAAATTCAATTACTCAGAAATTGGTTCATATATGGAGGCAATATAGATTGGAAAGGTACATTAAGATGTTCAAATCAGTCAATGGTATTTCGATATGAGCCGTAGAGTTTGGCTAATTTTAACAGCCTAATCTCTGAAATTCGAGTAATTTTACTTAGTGTGGGCGAGCTTTCATAAATTCAATTTCCCAGTTTTAATAAATTTTTAAAAATTTCCCGTATTTTATAGATTTGAAAACTTAATTTTATTACTCAAACAATAAAATTTGGAAATATTTGTTTGAAGTTTAGTTCATAAATTGTGCTTCCAGCTTTAGATAATTTAGTACAGTATAGAATTTGAGGAATTTTTTGTTAACACAAGGTTAACAAAAAAATCCTCACTTGTTTTTATGATTAAAAAGTTAATCATGGCACCATTCACCTAATTTAATAAATAATAATAATAATCGCTCTTTATTATTTGAGGCCAATTGATAAAAACGAGCTGTAGGCAATATTTTTAAAGACAAAAATTTTTAAACTTAAACTCATAATTATATTATTCGATTTGTAAAATTTGGAATTAACAATTAGGGAAAAGGTTGGCAATTTTTAAATTTAGGGCTGAACGATCAAATATTAGATACCGGTATTACCAAGTGAGCTGGCTCGGTCTGTTCTGATCCGGTACGAATTATTCAATTCAGCGATCTCTGAAAGCAGAACCACCATATGGTAGGTACAGAGATCATTGCAGGCCACGATGGATCCACGGTGTAGAGTGACTTGGCTTCTTCAGGTTGTCTAGGACAGTATGAAGATGAAGCCCAGGATCGAAACCGTTGGAGCCAGATTGTTAACGCAGTGGGGGCCAGTAATGGCCTCTAAATACTATATAATTATTACCAAGTGTACATAAAAACAATTTTCATATTATTTATGGAATGGAAGGATTTTATTCACTTAATAAAACGTGATCAGGATTATTTACAAGACCAAAATGATAAGTTACTTTGATACGTAATAAGGTGAAATTTTCGTTTATGCAATCATTGAAGTTTTAAATTCAATTCGATTCGAAACATATTAAGCAACATAAATTATTAATATATTGCTCTGTATATACATACATATATATAAATTACATTGTATCATAAAACCACAATGATAATTGAGTTGATTTTTACCCAAAATGAATTACATTTTTATATTATTTATGTACATATTTCAAAAGTACCGACAAACGCTCTAAATAAAATAAGAATTCCACACACAACACCCAAGTGAAATGATCTGTGTGCACTGTGTGCGTTTGTTGTGAAGGCAGACGCAACACAAAAATATAATAATATTTTTTTTTTTCTATTAATTATTAAGATTTATATTATATTCTTTATGTTTTTATTAAGTTACCGACATCTGTAAAAGATAAAATAAAAATTCGATATATGTTGTGTTTTTTCTGTACATTCAATTTAATTCAATAAATTAATGTTTCGTATGTCACCACATGCTGTGATTATATTACAATTTTTATTTTCGTTCGTTTTTAATTTATTTCACTTCATTATTATGATTATTTATTAATGTTATTATTATTATTGTTATTATTATTATTACTATTATCAATGTTATTAATAATTTTTCATTTCTTTTTTCCATATCTATAATATAATAATAATATGTACATACAACAAAATACATAAAAGTAGAATTTAACAATAAAAATGACAAGTGATAGTTGACAGATGTCAATTTTTCTGTGTGTGTACCCTAAAATGGCAACATAATAATGCTTTCCATATATACAAATATAAAAAAAAATTATGAAATATGTTCGATAGAATTACGATTCTAGGGGAGACATGTTTGTGTGTGTAGTATACACCAGAATTTAATTTGGGATAATAAATTAAATTTTAATGATTTAATATAATTATGTTGGTCATGTGTGTGATTTTTTTTTTATGGTAAATAAATAATTGATAATTTATTAACTTGTTCATCGGTCAATCAATATCCGCCCTAACAGTTTATGTAAATATGCAAATATGTGCACAAAAATTATACATATACGAGTATATAGTATATGATTAGTAAACGGATCTTTAAATCATTCAAATTTTGACAGATTTTGCACAAACAACATCTGCTTTCACCCATAATATTTAATTCAACAAATACTTCAAACACATTTCTTAATTTTTCCAAACTGTTTTAATTTTTTGCTGCTACTGCTGCTGCTCGATGTGAAAACATACATTTTTTATTTAAAATCATGAGAAATTATAAAAATTTTCTTCCTTTGATTTAAATTTATGGTGTTATGAAAATTGGAATTAAAAAAAAAACGAGAAAATTTTATTTTTGTGCAATAACAACAATAAAATCATTTTACACTTTATGAATTAATTTAATTAATTAATGCTAATTGATTATAATTGTTTGTTACATTTTTTTTTATTTATGAAAATATCAAAAACAGAAAAAATTTGGAACGGCTTTGTTCAAAGAAAGGAAAACAAATTTTTCATGAAAATTAATTATATTTTTGAAAATCTTACGAATTTTTTTGGTCGATTTATGGCGGTGAAAATAAAATTTGACAGGTGCTGGTGTGGAAATGTTTGAACAAAATCAATTTTTAATTTTGTGTGTGATTAATTGATTTTTTGACAGAACCGGATTCTACCTCATACCACATACTTTAGGAGTATACTATCAATTTTCCTCTGTTTGAAACTTGAAGGCACCCGAAGTTAGTCTTAAATATAACATGTGCTCAAAATTGAATCCAAAATTATCCTTGATTTTATTTTCAGTCAGGAGAACAGGCGTTTGCGCTTTATTAAAAATGTTTAGAAGAATTTAAGCCACTCGCAAATGTTTGTTGGCAATAAAAAAGTTTAAAATTCTTAAAACTTATAATTTCTTTTCTTCTGCGGCTAAAAACATAAATTTTAAATGGTGTACCTCTCACAAACGATCATTCCCAAAGTAATTTTTATTTTTTATTTTTTAAACAAAAGGATTTCTTAATACATAAATATATATTCATACAATAAATAAAATTAAGAACAACAAAAGAAACATTCCAAAAATAAAAATGTACAATATATTATGCTTGAATTTTCAACATGTTTTATGTATATGTTGTTGCTTGCATTTTTCGCGTAGGTGCTTAAAATTTCGCGCGGCTTTTTTTTTATATTTAAAATAAAAATAAAACTCTACGGCACGAATTAAGCGTTGAAATTTATATTTCGGTTTTCGTTTATTTTTTGCGAATGATAACAATCAGGAAGGTATTGTTTTTAAATTTTATTATTATTTTTATTAGAGTTGAATGTTTTGTTATTTATTGTGTACATATACTCGAAGTGTATCGAATTGAACGGAAATTTAAAAATTTGCGAAGACTGACAATCCTCGATATTTGAATATTCGTAAATTAGAAATTTATTTTTATGGCATCGTTAAAATAAAAACATAAAACTAATAAATCTGTTTAAGTAAAAATAGATTAGAATCGTAACGGAAATTATGTTATTCGATTCGAACTTAAGTGCTCATTAAACAATTTAAAAAAAAAAAAATAACACGAAACATCACATTATACTAAGAAGGGTGAAATATGCCGCAAAAGATCTAAACAATTCAAATCAGACACCATTTATAACTTAATAATAAAAAAAATCTCATAAATTCTCTTCAAAATACTACAAATAACCTCTAACAACAGCAAACAACCAGAGTAACATATAACAACAACGATAATAATTTAACATCATGGTGTGGGTTCGAAAGGTTCAAAATCAAACGATAGCACTTTGTTATTTTTCCATTCCATTGGCAAACAACAAACACAATAAAATTTATATGTATATATACATACATGTATGAACAGCACAAAATCGATTTTACAGCGCTTTCTGTTCCATTCCATTCCCCAATATAACAATAACAAACACTAAATATTATCGAACTGTCATCGAAACTACAAGTGATTTATATAAAAACGTGCAACTACAACACAAGAACTATACACAAAAAGCTGCACAAAAATCTCGATTATATAAAAGCATAAAAAATAAAAAATCTGAAAACATGAAAACTATCGTTTCAAGCTCACGATTTTCAATAATTTTTTTTTCCAGCATCTTAAAAAAAAAAAAAAAAAATTTGCTGCATTTTAGAACTGTGTATTATATGTATGTATGTACATACCAAGAACGACGACTATTGGTAGTTAAACATTAATGTAATGTATTTTATTTAAACGATAGTAAAGTTTGATAAATAAATTAAATTAAATACAGAATAAATAAAGTTCATGATATTGTTAACAAAAATTTTTAACATTAATTAGAATTTCTGTGTTGCACAGATTTAATGAATTGATCAAGTGAAATAAACGAGCGCGCTTGGGATTTGATTTTTAATGTTGTTCAATGCGCACGGTTTTATCTTCTTATCTGATTTTCTTTATGGTTATTATGGGAACACCTTTGGTGTCTTTAATATATATTTTAATAGTTATTTAGGGTAACGATACGGTGCTAATTGGTATAATACTGAAAAAGACTGGTAGCGTACTACTGCGTGTTCTACATATGTATGTCTGTTTGTGACGGCCTATAAAAATTTTTTAATTAAAATTGAAAGTGATAAGATTCTATAATCATTAGGTTAATTTGTAAATAAAATTATCGACCACCAATCAGCAAATTAAACTGTTTGTCTACCTAAGAAGTCTTTAGCATCTAACAGTAAATTCCAAGAATGGTTTTTGAAACAATGAAGAAGAAAGAATTCACAACCATGCCTCTTAATAAAATCCAAAATCAAAAGTGGATGTGAACAAGACACCCAAATCATTTATCTCAATTACTTTTACGATTTTAATATAATGTAATTTGTACAAAGACATCAAAACTTGCGCTTAGAACACATTCTAAATATTACCTATCTGATCTCAGAAACAAATTTTTTATCATCTGTAAATAACAGACAAATATTATTATTTATTTTACACCATTTAAAAAATCCGAAACGAATTTTAAAATTTTGTACTGCCAATCCCAATGATATCTACGGGTATGTGCCTATATATGATAGTATAGACCATTTAGAATCTTTTTAGTCAAGGATATTAAATTCTGATGGACTTTAATAATTACTTTATACTATTTGAAATTTACGTAAACGATTTCGGTTTACACGACTTTTAAAAGTTTGTTCCGTCGATCTTAGAGATAATTTCAGATAGTTTGGATCATTTAAAAGCTTTATGACCAAGGAAATTTCTGATGGACTTTAATATTAATTTTACACCATTTAGAAGTTACGTAATTTTGACTTTTAAATATATTCAAATTAATATCGCTGATCCTAGAGATACTACCCTATATTTTCAGATAGTTCATTTACTATTTATTTACACCATTTACAAGTTACGTAATTTTGATCGATTTTTAAAATTTTGTACCGTCGATCCTAGAGATGTCCACGGGTACTCATCTATATTTGCAGTTTATACTTTAAACCATTTAAAATCTTAGTGGCCAAGGATTATTTTTAATTAATTAACTTCTTATGAACTTTACTATTTAGCTGACACCATTTAAAATTTATGTAATCGACGTCGTTTTACACAATATTTAAAAATGTGTACCACCGATTTTAGAGATGTCCACAGGTACTCCTTATATTTTCAGATAGTTAAGGCTATTTAGAATCTTTGTGATCAAACTAATTAAATTTTGCTATTTTTTAAACCTTTCCTAACCTATTTTTCCCAATTGGACTTTTTATTATTTTTCCAATTGAAATACTGAAATAGGCGACAAAATTTGTAAAGATGTCCACAGGTTCTCGTTTTAATTTTCGAATAGCTTAGTCAGGCGAACCACAAAAATATTAATTAGTCTCAACTAGCCAAAAGTGTTTATGAGTATCTGTGGGCATCTTAATTTCCATAAACACAAAGATGGCAGTTGGTTTAAGCTATCCAAATATGGTTCCAGAGAATGTGCAATTTTCATATAAATAAAATTCCAATTAGAAAAATAACCATATTTAACAGTGTAATTTTTTGAAATCAGTACCCAGTTTGAACATTGAATTTATCTAAATGCCACCTTGTACACTTAAGGCAAACTCTTAGCAAATTGTGACATGGGAAACACAACAGCGTTTGGAATTATTTATGAACTGCATAAGTGTGTGGTTTCATATTAAAATGTAGATAATAGAAATTGATAATAGATAAATGAAAACTTTAGAAAATACAATTAGCCCTTCCAAAAAATGGAAATTTAATTTCCAGTGGTTTTTACAAATTTTGTTCAACGCTGCCGAGGCCTGTTCAAATAAAAATTCTATACTCATGATAACTGTACAGAATTTGATTGATTTTTATAATTTTAACTGCACACTTTTTTGGCTCAAAGTGGTTTTCAGTTTTAGGACTTTCGAAAATTCAGACCAAGAAAATTTGTTATGAAAAAATGGTATTGAAATATTCAAAATAAGAGATCTATAGAGCTATTTTGAACACAATACAATTTCGTAAGCGTAAGATTTGATTTAAATTTAAATTTTTAATCTAACAAAATGTGTTCAACGGATGCCGCAAAGATATTTTCAAAACTGAATTTCTACTATACCGACGAACGACCAACATATCCACAATTCACAACAAAATCATTCATAAAATGCGCATGAAACATTTCAAAATTCGGTTATAATTAAAAATGTGGTGAAACTAGCTGAATGTCACTATTATCGAGACTTCCGCACTTTATTATTTAAAATTATTTGTTTGTTAAAATCAGGTTTTGTCAGTTCTAAAAGTACCAAAGGCACATTGCTCTAATAAATTAGAAGAGTAGAGTTATAACAATCAAACGATTTCACGATTTCTTAGCACCCAAAACGGTTAATTTAATTTCAAGTCAGCCATTTTAAAATTAAATTTTATCGAAAACGACAGGCCTGTTAGATGGCCTTACTTCACAGGTAAAGATAAATTATGTTAACGAATTGTTGAATCAATCAGAGGAATTTAATGAAAAAATAGAGCCAAGATAGAATTGAGAATGTAACTAAGCTGCTTATAAAAATATATTTGCAAATTATGAAAATCGGTTTTTTCTTATTGAGTTAATAAAGTTTAAGTGCCCTAGATAGGTTTTATAGAACAAAAGTGAAGTTTAAAATTTAAATTGAATTTAATCTTGGTCGCCCAACAGCATATAATTTTGTTAGATGTTTACAACTGTGTTAATCTACAATAAAATTGCTACAAAAAATTTATCGCTTAGTCATTAAAAATGTCTATAAATTCTAAGTAACCAACCAAATCATTAAAATTCATCTATAAATACTTACTTTTGTAACACATTTTCCCATGTACACGTTCATTTGATTACCGATTATATAAACCGTAAAAAACCAAAAAGTCTATATAATTTGTGGCAATTAATTGTCAAAATAACAAATAAAATAAAAACAACTATTTTATTTTAATGTGCGGTAATAAAAATTAATTAATTAAATTTTAAATCGCACACACACATACTCACCAAACTTAAAATTAGAATTCTATCTATGTATTTATCTAAAAAGAACTAAAAAATAATAGATTTGATGCTGCGGTACTTAATCCTTTCTACATATATATCGTTCGAAACATACATATACAAAAATATATTCATTCGTTTTGGAAGAAAATTAGTAAATATTTTAAAAACGACAAATTTATAAGACCAATTTAATGAAAGTTAACATTTTCAAAATATTTTCGTAAATAAAAAAATTTTGAAAATAAATTTTATACATATTTTAATTTATGGCACACATGTCGTGTTTTATGTCAGATTATTTTAAGTCAACGCACATAAATTAACACTTTTGTTGTTCTGTTATTATTATTATATTATTGTTGTGAGATTTATATTTTTAGAAGGATTTTTTTTTATGTATTCTTGGTGTCTTAACAAAATGTTTTTTCTTTATTTCTTATGTTCACATACATATGTACATACTACTAAACTCTCTGCTCAGTGTACTATGTATATTATAAAGTTATTCCGAATCTAATTTATGTGATGTGTTCACAAACACAACAAAATTTAATTATATATCGACTATAATTATATATGGATATGGTTGATTTGTTGGAACAGCGAGTTGGTGCTCGAACAAACAACAAAATCGTTTTAACATTTATTTTTATAACAGGAATAAAATTAATTAAGTTGGTTATTTTGGTTTGATGATTTTAATGAGATAAAAGTCACGATTTGTGTTATTGCCTTTTTGATTTTTTTTTTTGTGTTCTTCTTAATATATACATACACAGATAATCGGTTTGTTGAAATTGAATTAACTTTTGTTTAATGAATACGTATTTGGAATTAAAATTAGTCGTATACTGAAATGGTTTTCTTTCTGGTATGCGTTAACCTTTAAAAGTTTTAATCAATGATTTTCATCTGATCTCTACTTAAATCGAATTCCAAAATCGATTATCATTTAAAATTCTTTAATTGTATTACAGTCTTGTTTCGTTAAAAAATATATTTTCAGAAAATTGAATCTAAGGTCGTGTAGAATTAAGAGAGTAAAAAAAATAAGATATTGTATAACTTCTTATATTGTATGGCGGCGGTGAAGAATTTCACTTTTTTAAGTTTAATTATTTCAATTTTTAAAAGCTTCGTACACATAAACCTGTTTTTACACGGTGGATGCATCCTATTTAAAAAAAACACGTGTGAAAAAAGACGAACATATTTTTTTTATAGGTTCTTTCACTTCAAAATTTAAAAAATCAATAAATTGGAATAGCTGCAACATCACTTTCATCATCCGAAATACTTTGTTTCACTAGCATCTGCGTTCAGTGACAATTGACCTTTTCTTACAGTAGAGACATTTTCACGTACATTTTTAGTCGAAATTTGATTAATTTTATAGGCAAATTCGGTAATATGTTGCAGAGATTCTTTTTGGACAGCTCATTATTCAATTTTTTGTATTGAGCCATACAATTATTCAAATCCGATTGAAATTTTATTTCGACCTATCATTGGATTATTCAACATAAAATGATCTTTTAATTATAAATATGGAAAAAAAAATAAAATGAAATCAAAAAGCAGCAAAATGTTACTTCAACCTACGTTTAAGGCTATTTCTACTTAAAGTAAAATCGAATAGATGGTCGATTTTATTGAAACATTTGGCCATCCTGTTGATAGGCTCATTGTCACCATAGTTGGTCCTATGTGCATCTAAATGGATTAATTGATGATCCCGTAGATTTCTGCTAGGCACCTGTAGTATGATTAATTCCAATATAGATGGTGCGTCGATGTAATGAAGTAAAATGTTCCCAATAAATGTACTATTTATCAATTCACGCCTGTTTTCAAGTGTTATAGTCATCTTATAGGTTTTGCAGCCAGTTACGTATTGTGGTTGTTGTTTCACATTAAGGTAATAAGGTAATTCATGGTTATAAGGCCAATGGTCTTTCCATGTTACATAACGGATAATCTATTGAATATTCTCAAGATTTTGAATATAAACGTCGTAAACGGGACACCATACATACTTCAGGAACAAAGCACAAATTAAATAACTCATTGAATACTGACATCGTAACCCAAGCTTTTTTGTTTGTCATCCAATGTACTGGTAGTTTTTTTTTTAGATTTACATCTTACAATGCTCTAGGTCAAAGTGACCGATTGACAAACACAGGTTTTAACATGTAATAAGAACGTGATAAATTAATTTTTTTCTGCGTGGATGGCCTGATTGGATTGGCAACACGTTGATAGTTACATTTTTTTATTTTTGAATAAATTCTTAAAGCTTTTTCCTTAATGGTAATCCCATCTTTTGTGTATGTGTTTTTGATCGTGACCTCAATCCACGTGAAAAGAACTATTTCCATTTTTTCTATGGCCAAACCTCTGCTGCATGAAGCATAGTTTGTGCTTTATTTGGTACCAGACAACACGGAAAGACGAATAGTATTTTCGTTTACTTTAATGGTTCCAATGGTTGCTTCATGCAATTTAAAAATGTTTGCAACCGATGTGGAACCTATACCTTGAGCAAGAAGTTCTGAAATTTCTATCTTTATTTTCAGAGAAATAGTTCTATGTTTTATCCGTCATTTCTGGAAAGGATTAACGAACTATTTTAAATTATCTACATACATAAATTATGATATTAAAAGTTGGATTTATCTAAGTTTCAACTTCACTATAAAAAAGTAACAATACAAAATTTAGTTGACAACGTTATAAATTTTAATTGAATCTCACAATTGTCTATGGTTTATTAGGTTAAATAAGTTAGAACGATTTATAAAATATGGAATTATTAAATTAACTTTCCATATTTGTCTTTCAACAACCGATTATGAAATGTAAAATTGCAAATCCCGAATATGGGTAAAAAAATCAACTATGAAATGGGAATTCCTCAACAATATAATAAATATACATAATATCTACCTACACTGTAAAATAATCACAAACGATGTAGTAAATCTGATTAAACACTTTAAAAAATTTGTTCGTATAAAAACAGGATTTTTTTAACACGATTGTTTAATTCATCGTGTAAAAAAACACCGTGTAAAAACAGGTTTGTGTGTATTCTAAAATAGACAGTGTTTACTATTAAATGGTTTGGAAAATATGAAAGATTCGATAGAACCATTTCATCTCGCAGATATTATAACTCTTGTTCTTAAGATTTATTAAATATCGAATGTCACGTCACATACCAATTGAATTTCCTTATACAAAATTAGAATTTTAAGTCGTTTGTAAACTATTGCCGCCAACGATCCCCGGTAAATTAAAGAATAACTGCAAATTCGAATTAAAATATGTGAAAATGTATTTTCAATTTGAGAAAAATGTCCAGAAACTTTAATAAAATTGAATATCGATAAAATCTATTTTTCGATAATTTTTAAAAGTCTCTACGTAATTTGTAAGTTTCAAAATATAATAATTCAAATTAAAATTTGGATTTAACAATTGTAAAATTCGACGACAAAAGTTGAAAATTATAAAAACTTATACTAAAAAATTACCAAATGAATTATTAAATTAAATTATATTTATAAAATTCGGTTTCGTAAGTTTAAAATTCGAATTTTATTGCGAGAACTTCAGATCAAAATTTAACATTCTATTTTAAGTCTGAATTTTAAATTTTTTAAAAATTCTTATCACATTGAAATTGTAAATAACTCAATATCTAAATTCCCAAGATTTCGCATATCTCGATTCGAATTTTACTATTTTGTTTAGATGAAGCTTGAATTTAGACGTAAAACAGATAGAAAATTCAATTTTAGTAACTCTGGCCAAAACGATTCTTTAGTTGGTCTAAACTATCCGATAATATGCAGAAATACAAAATTTAACAGAGTTCGTTTTGTTATTATTATTAGTATTAACTTCACAGTAATCATTTTTTGAAATTTTGGGATGAAAAATGTTTAGTCAGCCTACGGCAGATCAATAATGTACCTATAATGAATATATCATTAATTATGTAGAATTTGTTTATATTGATTTTAAACAATAAGTTAGTTTAGTTTTGTCGAAAATTTCTCATTTTACAATTTTTAAGAATCGAAATCTGAAAGAAGAGTATTTAAAACGTATTTTTTTGAACAGAAAATTAGATTTCGTTATTAGACCTCCAGGCTTGCCATAGTGTATTCCTATATATAAACGATTTGTTCTTACTGTGCACAAAAATATTTCAATATACATCCCAACCTACCAACAAAATTGCATACTCATTGTGATTCAAACATAGAAAAATAAATAAAATTTACCATTATTTGCTTCAAGCAAATTAATTTAATATAAGAAATTCTTTCAATTTATATTCCTGGTAGGTATCCTTTTTCTAAGCTATATGTACATACAGTTATATTATATTTATTTCTTAAATACGAATCAATAAACATAATAAATCTTTTATAAAATATAACAAAACAAAAAAAAAATAGATTTCGAACAAATCATGTTGTTAAATATCTCAGTATCATATCCAATTTTTCCGGTAATTCTTTTGTACATAAAAATGCATTACTCATATTACAATATGTGTATACAAATAAATAAAGCCAATTGCAATATTTTAATTAATTTTCAGATTTTATTTTTATGATTAAAAAAAAATAAAAAAATTTATAAAAATTCCAACAACAATTTTTAAATAATATATTTTGATTGAAAAATTTGGTTTACCAAAGAAAAATAAATTTATTGAAACGATGATGGAATAAAATATTTTCTAAATAATTTTTTTAATTTTTTTTTTTTTTTTGATGTTTTTGAGAATTTAATCAATAAAACAAACACAAACAATATACATACAGACATATATTGCTAATAAGAAAAGAATGGCCTTTTTATGTTCCAGGAATACATATTTACTTACTTACAAATTTATATCGAAAAATTAGATTTTAAAATATTCAATCAAACGTTTTTTCTCTTGGATTTTTATTATTAAATTATTCCAAATCGAGAAAATGAAATCAAACCCAAAAATAACCCTAGGTAGCATAAAAATTGTTTTTATTTTATTTTTGTTTTACATGCAAATAAATTTGTATTAAGCACAATAAAAGCTTTTTATATTTTTTTGATATATAGCTATTGTGAGTTTTTGGTTTTAGAATTTCAAATAACTGGGAGAACTGACCACAGTATATACTATAATATGTTTATACGATCATAACATTTTTGGTTTGATCATTTTCTAACTACATATACAGTATGTTGTATGCACATATCTATAGAATTTATTTTGTTTATGTAAATATACGTAAAATGCAATGCATGTAAGCTGAAATACTGAAAGTATGCAAAAATTAATTAAAAACTATATTGTTCATCTTTTATCCAGACACAATATTTACATATACATAAATAATTTAATTTTTTTAAATTAAATATATACTTTTATATATAAAAATTCGATATATGCAAAAATATGCAAAATATGTTCACTTAATTTTTTAAAGTTTTTCTTAATTTCTTAAAAATTTTGCAACTACATACATACATATTATATTAAAAGCGTGAAGTTTGTTCTAATCCTAAATAAATTTGAATGCATTAGTGAGAATTGCTTAAAGCTATATATTTAGATAAGTGATCTAAATACAATAATATTCAACTACAGTGACTACACAATTTAAAGAAATATCAGCTAGTGCAAAATTAAATTTTTTTAAAACATAACACTCAAGGGATGAACCCAAACATGCTTATGTGTTTTAAGTAAGTGGACGGAATATTAAGGTGATTATTAGTATAAAACATTCCTAAATTGAGAAGTTAAGTGGCTAAGGACAGAGTGTTGACAGTCTTTTTCTACTTTTTAAGTTGATATATAAAATTTAAATTTTGAAAAAGTTCTCCAGCTGAACAAAGGATCGTAGCAAATACCTACACATGTTTTTGGGTGGCTGATGCCCGGTTGCACGAAAATTGCACTAACCACTGGTTAGTAAGTTAAAAATTCATTTTGTTTCACAACATACTTTCCATGGTTAGTTTACTAATAGTCGATATTGAATATATCAGTCCACCCTATTCAAACGGTACCAACAAATAAAAAACTAAAATTTATCAAAATCATGTTTTTTGTTACAATTTCATTTGTTTTGCCATATGATCGTATCTATGTTTTGTCATCCCATATGATCTTGATTCTGTTTTTTTTATTGTGTATCATGTGAATTTTTTGTATGTGTTTTCTTGTGTGTGGTTTTCTGTGTGTATGATCGAAAGGTCCTTCCTGGATATTGCGGGAGCTGTTGATAGCACTTCGTTTTCTACGATCACGAGTGCGTTTACAAATTATAATATTAACCAACCATTTTATCAATCTCAAGTCTCGCATAATTGAGACTGAGCTGAATGGTTCATCAGTATCCATAAAATTGACCAAATGCTGCATTGCAGCGATCTGGGTGTATCCCTCTAAAACTGATCTGGTTGCCTTTTCCAGACGTAGAGATAGTGCTAATATATCTGTTCCCACTTTATTTAGTAGAGCAATTACATGGACAAAGCACGTCAAGCACCTAGGTTATATTCTATATATACATACATACACATATATATATATATATATATATATATATATATATATATATATATATATATATATATATATATATATATATATATATATATATATATATATATATATATTATATTATATTATATTATTATATTATATCCTGTAAATTTCACCTTATTTATAAGCTGCAAAAGGCCTACTGACAATGGAGAAAGATATTTGGCACCTCCTGGAGTCTAATCCCCAAAATGATGTCATTCATCTTCAAATCATTGGTTTTAACTTTACTATCGTCGTACGTACGCATCAGTTGTACGGTGGCCAGTAAAACTGATAAAAAAACTGGTAAAACTGACCAATTCTCTAGGAAGGCTAGATGGATTGCAGATGACAGCCTGTAGGGCTATAATTAGTCCTATGTCGTCTACAACTCTTTTTGCTATGGAGTCCTTAGTACTACGTGCTCTGCTGCGTTTCGACTGACCTGCATTGAGGCATGGAATCCCTTCGGAACATGTATATATATTGTAGGTAAACCGGATGTTGAAATGGTCGATGATAGGCTATTGCCCAGCAGACATGTCTCTTTAAATATCTAACTAAAAAATATAAAATATTCTTTAAATCTAGAAAATAGGTGACTTAGTATCTTCTAGATTTAAGAAAGCATTTTTAATTTTTTATTAGATATAGTTCTCACCTACCTTAAAATACATCTTGGTATTTGAGTACGACCTTGTTCAGCAGAGGAATTTTTTTAAATTTCAATTTTGTGCTACATACAACTTAGTAAAACATCCCTGTCCTAAGTCACTAATCTTCTAGATTTAGGAAAGCTTTTGTATTTTTTTTAGTTTGATAAAGTCCTTAGCTACCTAAATCGCATTACTTCTAGATTTTGAATATATTTTATATTTATTAATTAGATGTGATACCCCGCTTCTCGAAATTGTTTGTGTCGACTTACGTAGTTTATAAGTTCGGCACAAATTCATTTTTTTATTCTTCTTTCAAAATTAGTATTAGTTTGGGAAAACATTCTTGATAACGAAAGATTTTTTATTTTTACTAATACATTCCCAAATTAAAAAATTAGGACAAACCTAACACCAGTAAATATAAACGAACAATACACGAACGTCAACATGTTTTAAACTGGGAACTTAAACCACCAATTTGTTAAATTTGACAAAATTCCATAATTTCAGAAATTAGTTAAATTTAAAATTTCCAATTTGAAAATAAAGTTTTAAAATAATTTGAGAGACTTTTCTATTCAAATCCACAAATTTAAATTAAGTTTTCGTTGAAAATTTAAAGAATTACACTAAATTTTAAGAGTTGCTGAAAAGTTTTAAATTCATCTCTCCTTCAAATTTTATAAGATTTTTGAAAATTCAATTAATTTATAAATTTCACAATAGAAAATTTCGAACGATGTAATTTTGTCTAATTTTAAATTCTAGAGAAGACAAAAGTTTTTAAATACTAACCTATGTTTCTAAAAATAAGAAGATACCCATATCAAATAAATAAATTTCGTTATAATATTTCTAATTCCGCATTCAAAAATTTGAATACGACAACATTGGAATTGTAACAAACTAACATTAAACGAGATCAAAACATATATAGCAACTCTGTAATCCTATATAAATTTAGCAAAAACCCAGTGACTACATTTATAGCCTTCCTATTCATATTTATATGATAGTATTCGAATATAAATAGCAAAGCTTTAATAAATTTTCCGGTGAAGCATTTTTTTAACGTCATATTTCATTGTTTTCGCCTAGCAGTGTAAAAAAAACTCAAATTTATGAGCTTTTTATTTTCTTCCTTTTTTGTTAGATTTTTTTTTTAATGTTGTGCTTTTATTTTTTTTATATATTTTCCCTAAAAAAATAAAAAACGAGTATTTATGGTTAATCCGTTTCCTGTTCGTTTGTTTGTTGGTTGAGAAAGCTAAACAAACATTTATATATGAAATATAATAATTTTATTCGAGCAAAAATAGTTTAGAGCGTATTTTACTATACATATATATATATATGTATAGTGGATGGACTTTATATATTATATTTCCTGTCTATATATATTTTGTTGTGTTATCTATTACCATAGGACGTAAAAGCTCTGCACAATATATTATCCATATATGTATATGTACATATTTGCTTTCAACAAAATATATGGCCATGTAATATGAAGACGACATAATAAAATAATCGAGTACAAAAGATAATTTATTATTGACTTGGGTTGTCTACTGTGCTGTGTCTGTATATGACATTATTAACAATATGTTGGTTGATGGGTTTTAGATCCTACATACATATAAACGCTTATAAATAGTAATTGACCTCACACAGATTTTTGTCTAATTCACGAAACTTACCTCATTAATGGTGCCGTCAATTATATTTACTCTTCTGAGTTGGAGATTCACAATGTTGGTTGTGAGCCAACATTTGTCAACTCGGTTGATAGCTTATTGATAGCTTATCTGCTTTAGCTAGACTTAACAAAGCTCTGGCTGAGAATGATACTTGTAAACTCGATAGTCTGTGACTCTGTGTCTACCTTACGGCAAAGTCGGATTATACTGACCCAAAAGCTTTAAGCCTCATTAAAATGACCTCTACTTTTCTTAAAGCCTTATAGAGGATCATCGACAGATTTATTAGGGATAACTAAAAGAGTTTCTAGTAACTATCTTCTTGGACACTGCGGGAGCTTTTAATAGCACTTCCGTTTCTACGAGCACGAGTGCGTGTTCCAATTTTAATGATGGATGATCTCGTTGTGACAGTTTCTCGTAAATACCTGAACGTATTATCTGCCCCTGTGGTCGGGGGGCACTCACATGTCTCGTAAATCTAAATTGCACGAACATGTTTCCCAAGAATAACACTACAGTATCCTTTGCATGTCGTAGGAGGCGACTAAACGGTTTGATCGCTGGGTTGACGACCCGCACGGAAGTATGGGCTATACTTTCTTTGGTAGAGCAATTACAAGAACAGAGCACGTTACATTCTAGATAGTAAAATCTCCTGGAAATTTCAGCTTGTTTATAGCTGCAAAAAGCCATTGATATTGGCAATGCAGAAGGGCATTTGGCACCTCCTGGGGTCTGGTTTCACCTTTCATTGGTTTTACCTTTATTGTCGTATACGGTTTTTCTGGTTCTTCTCAAAATGGCGTTCCTGACTTTTAGGGGTCGCTTAGTAAATTTGTTGGTCTCGAGCAAGCAATCCTCTATCATTCAACGGTGGTAAGGGCGCCATTAAAAGGTTCGCTTAAATAAAAGCCAACTCAGAATTCTGGTTGTACTTATTTCTGCCCATGGACGTTTTTATGTTCATCTCCAAAGCATGGAACTTGCTCTTTGTGACGACTTTCTGGAGGAATTATTCGTTCAAACTGTTACAGTTTGCTAATATTGCAGGGCGCTCCTGCGAGTTAGCATAAATCCTATATAGGTTCTCTGTAGTATCCAAACGTTTTAATAAAAAATAAAAAATTGACCGCACAATTAAATTTCAAATTTGTTTCGATCGTTTATCATTGAAGGTGAAATTTTATAGAAATTTATTATCAAATTTACTATACCCACGTGGTAATAATAACACCGTCTATAATGATACCCACGAAATTATTTTACCAGAAATTACATAAATGAATAGTAAATTCGTTATTATTCCCTGCATATTCCATGCACAAATAACATATATACGAATATTATTGCAATAATTTTATTACTGGAACCCCTGTCTAAACCGAATGTCATCAATTAAATTTTCTAAAGAGCTGAAATAAAATTATTACGGTTTACAACATCTGCCCTAAAATAAACAATATCTCAATGTGTCATCTCATCCCATTATATATTTTATAGTATGACTGAGTGACTGAAATAAAGGGTCGCCCTATATATGTAATACTCGTAATTACATTTTTATCCTTGATTTCATAATTTCATATATCGTAAATTAACGATATAAGAATTCCTATTATATAATACATACAAATATATGCCATCAAAATAAATAATAATAAACCGCACAATTGTTCTTGTGTCACTTCTAAAGTATAGGGGAATAAAATTTCGAAGCATGTCGTTAAATGGGCAACTAACCGTAATATTAGCATGTCAATCATGTATACGATACAATGTGCGCCGAATATAAAATTGTTCGACGGCGATAAATTTAGAAGTGCTATATTATTATATGCCATCAAAACAAAGACATAACAAAATTCTTAGAGGGTCATCAAGACGCTAATTTAGTACTTCTGAAATAATTTTATCCGCCATAAATCAATCCATTTATGTTTACTAATTGTTTTAAATTTAACGAATTTTATATTTTTTTTTTTTTGTTTGTTAAATTGTCGACATTTTTTTTAATCTTCTATAAAAACACAAAGTGTATCTATCATCAATCTTATTTGAATTATACACGATATTTTTTTTTTTTTTTTGTCTTTTCTCTATACATACATACATACATACTTAATGGTTCTTATGTGATCTTAATTACAATTTAAATAAAATATATAAAAAAAAAAAATCACAACAACAAAAAAGGTGGAATTTTAAGATATAACATAAATTTATTATGTCAGACAGTTGTTGAATTTAATTTAAATTTTAAATTTATTAGGAATTTTAAATCTTTTGTGTGTCGATGAATTTTGTATGCGTATTTTATTAAATGAGTGTACTAGTTATATCGTTTGCGTATACATGAAGGGGAGGAATGGAGAAACCAACCCAATGTAATAATTATTATGAGATCTCTCGTTGAACATCAAAAAAATACTTCAAGCGATTTAAAACAGATCGCGCTAATAAATTATGTATGCACTTAATTATTTTGCACAAAAAATATATATAAATTATTTTTATTTATATACCGGAGAAAAGCATTGTACTATAATTTAAAAAATTAAAATAAAAAATTAATAATATTTTAATAATGAAACAATTACTATTTATACGAGTATATGTATATATGTATACGCCAATATGTATACATAAAAAAATATAATTTAATTGAACATAAATTGTATGTAATTATATTAAAATTATACAAAAACAACAAAAAATTAAATTTTATATTTACAAATTAAAATTTATTTCTCTGGAAAAATATAACTAAAGGAGAGAAAATGTGAATAAATTTTCAATTATTATTCGCCAGCTATTATTAAATAAATTTGTTGTTACTTTGACTTTTTGCAAAATGTGCAATTAAATTTTTTGTGTGTACATATCCTTGTATATAGTATAATTTAAAAAAAAAAAAAAAAAAAAATTTAATTCGAAAAGATACATGAATACATATACAATGTTTTTTGTATGTAAATTTTAATGTTTTATTTTTATGATTATGTTAAAAGATTAAAATTTAAATTGTATATTATGTATGTATGTACGTATGTAAATTGTAGTACTGGGTATGATTTATTGATATTTATTATAAATATACGCTGCAGAATATGTCTTTATCGACAAGATTGTACGGCGAGATATTTGTAATGTATAATGACCTAGTAAGATATAGCGTACACAGTGTTATTGAACCAAATATAGAATTCTTGGAATTCGAAGACAATCAATGATTTATGCTACAAATGGAAATTATTATTGTGCACAATGCTAAAGGACATTCTCAAAATGGATCAAGTTTGATCAAAAATTATTTTACATGAAATGGTAATTATTGGAAAATTTAATTTTAATTCAACAGAAAAAATATCATAAGTTAATTACAAAGCTCTATGGAACTTAAGACTTTTAAGTTCCATCTAAATTTATGACATTTTTTTAAAATAAATTCATTCAATCTAGATCCAATTATTAAGCTCAATAAATATATTTCTATAGTTGGATGTGCATTAGTTTAAAAATACTGAATGCTATGCGAAATTTTTAAATTTACAGCAAAATATTATTTTAATTAGAATTCGAATGGAATTTGAAGAACTGCCGATATTGTAAAATACATATTACGTAGATTACTTTTCAAGATTTTTTGTCAAAATCGACAATTAAGACAATGCCAACAACCTACGATTTTTAAGCGATCTGAAATAAAATGCGATAGTTGGAAATTGGCGATTCATTTAGTTAAAGAAAGTTTGTGCACTAAACGTTCAGATTGGTGTAAATTTCAAAT
This sequence comes from Tipula unca, assembly GCA_951394425.1. Taxonomy (NCBI): domain Eukaryota; kingdom Metazoa; phylum Arthropoda; class Insecta; order Diptera; family Tipulidae; genus Tipula; species Tipula unca. Next base: position 183,981,244 of record OX596381.1, on the reverse strand, counting down.
TTTGATATAACGGATAAAGTCAAGCACATGTTGATGCTACCCATGAGATTCTACGCCATTTCTGATGTGACTTTGTCGGCACTATTAATTTTCCATTTAGAAAGATCTTATCGCATCCGCCATTCTTCTTCTTCATCTATAGAGAAGAAGAAGAATGGCGGATCATCGCAATTAATTCACCCCAAGCAGTTCATCGCAAGCAATTTACCGTTACCATTTCAAAATTTTGATATTTGGACTACTATTTCTTGATTAATTATGAAAAATCTCAACATTCTTAATGGAAATGCGATTTTAAATTGATTTTTAAAAGAAGTTTTGGATACCCAATTTTGATGAAACTCATAATTTAGAATGAAGTTCTGGCTTACCTATACTGAAACGTAACTGAGCTATTTCTTAATCGATTCTGATGAGATCCGACATGTTGGATTTAAATGGGATTATAAATTGATTTTTGGATAAAGTTCTAGAATATTATTAACTGTGGGGAATAAAAAATTATTTTTGTATCATATTGTGAGATAAGGCCAACTGGAGTGAAACTAGGCTATTTCTGTAAAAGTTAATTTAAGGTAAATTTAAAAATAAATTTTTTTTTGTATTGAAGACAAATTTCTCCCAGATAATATGTATATTATAATACACTAATTTGACAAATTTTCACAAAGAGAACATATTTTGTTACATTAAGCTAGTGAAATTTTTTTTATAAGTGAATAAATTTAATCTTAATCAGTGAAAGCCACATCCCAAAACTATTCTAATTCATATTCTAAAACTTATCTCGATAATCATGTTAGTATTTTCATTTCAACCGAACATGTCGAATTACATCATAATCGGTTAACGAATAATCTCAAAATTCATTTTAAAATCCAGTTTCTATCGAACAGATAAAGTTTCGTTATAATGGGCCAAGAAATGGGCAAGCTCTATTCAAGTTGGCCATAATCAAGAATTGTATTCAAAAAATATTTAATCCCACTTTTTCAAATCAAAAATCAATTAAAAATCCTATTTCCATCCAACAGGTCGAGTTTTATTATAATCGGCCAAGGATTAGCCTATAGTTCCGTTCAAGTTGATCATTTTTCATATACCTTTAAAATCTCATTTATAAACCAACATGTCGAGTTCCATCACACTGAAGAAATTTGTCTTGTGGCCCAGTTTACATCCAATATTTCAAATTTGATAATAATTTAATAATTGATTGCCGCGGTGATTTGCCATCACGATTGCCACAAAGCCAACTGTAAAACGCTTGCCATCTTAACTCTTTTTGCAAATTTATCTAAGTAGATGTGCTTATATTTAGCTTGTCACTGTTTTTGGCAAGATAGAAATGTTGACCTGCTAACCTGTTTCAAATTCAATTTTATGTACGATTCATATTTCATCACAACTCATTCACTAAATTAAATTTTGTCAAAACTTGGTCATAGAGCAGTCTGGCACTTATAGCGGACAAAGTTCTGTTTATCTGAACGATTTGACTTTTTAATAGCTCAGTAGCTCATAGCCTTCCTAAGCTCGAATCCGTGTTACCATCAGAGATCTCCTAATTAATTTTAATGTAAGTTATAATCTTCTTGTAATTTTTTTTTATCATAATTGTGTAATTTTTTCCGATTTTTATGAGCTGCTATTTCTACGCTGAAACCATCTTTATACTATTTTAAAACAATTTATATCGTTGTTTTGTATTTGTCACCGTGGTTTAAAATTAATTCGCAAAATCACTCTAGGAATTGTCTACATTATTGACGTTGTCTACGTTGTCAACGTTGCCTACGCGGGTTGTTAATACGTCGACGTAGAACATAATAGATAACGCGTATAAATGCCCATCGCTGAGAATTAGTCTAACTAATTATTCAAGTCAAACCTTCCAGTAACAATTAGTACATATAATTTTTACAGTTTGAAGTTGATAATAAAACGGCTCAAAAATGTCGGTCTGAGCATTCACGAAGCCAATCGTTTTTAAATTTAAATAAATTAAACTGTCCCAGTGAGCTAAAACCACATTCTACTGACTATAAATATAGATTCTACTAACAGACAGCTAGTAACTTTATAAAATCAAAATATTAATTTATATTACTTGTTGAGAATTTATTTGATGACCTTTAATGACCTTGGTTTGTTTAGTACGAGACCCATATTACTTTTTTTTTTAAATGCACAATGAGTCTTGGAAATAGTCGGTTCTGTGGTATATACCGAACGGCTATAACGATCAGAGACGAACAAGTCCGTTATATCGAAGTTAATTTTTTAACTTTGCACCCTTTCTTTGTTTTTCGTTAGAAGCTGACTAATATGATCAAATGACGTTAAAATTGTTTAGTCCCGCTCTAAAATTTAATATTCACTAGCAGAAGAACCTACTCGAGTAACCTTTGTGAAGTTAGCCCAGGATTTCATCCCAGGAAAATAAAAAAAGTTCATCAGGCAATACTAAAATTGTTTATACTATCCCAGCCCAGGATTTTATTTAATTTAATTTAATTTAATACTAGCCCAGAATTTTATTTTTAATTAAGTAAATATAAAAGGATGGAAATTTATAACATTTCATGATTTACAGAAATTAAAAATGAATCTAAAATTTCGTTTCTAATAAAAGAAAAAATTGCTTATGGAATCAAATAGGTTTGGGAGTATTATTTGAGATATAGGACTTGCAATCATGTCAATTAACTGTAATAAAAACCATTTGCACATTGAGAGTAGATCTATAACTGATTAACATCCGGTGTGAATTAGTTATCTCAGAACAAAAAGATTATTTTCCGCAATGGCTCCAAATAAAATTATCGATTTATGATATGGAAGTTCCCATCGCTCGTAAGAACTTTGTAGGCCGGAAATGATTCTTTATGTTTTGAGTTGGTAATAGTTAGGACTAACTCTGGCTAAGACCGCGTTATGATCCGTATGTTGTATTTTGCACAATCGGCCAACTTCTAAATGGCTCTATATAAATTATCGATTTATAATATGGAAGTTCCCATCGCTCCTAAGAACTTTGTAGGCCGGAAATGATTCTTTATGTTTTGAGTTGATAATAGTTAGGACTAACTCTGGCTAAGACCGCGTTATGATCCGTATGTTGTAATTTGCACAATCGGCCAACTTCTAAATGGCTCTATATAAATTATCGATTTATGATATGGTAGTTCCTATCGCTCCTAAGAACTTTGTAGGCCGGAAATGATTCTTTATGTTTTGAGTTGGTAATAGATAGGACTAACTCTGACTTAGACCGCATTATGATCCGTATGTTGTAATTTGCACAATCGGCCAACTTCTAAATGGCTCTATATAAATTATCGATTTATGATATGGAAGTTCCCATCGCTCCTAAGAACTTTGTAGGCCGGAAATGATTCTTTATGTTTTGAGTTGGTAATAGTTAGGACTAACTCTGGCTAAGACCGCGTTATGATCCGTATGTTGTAATTTGCACAATCGGCCAACTTCTAAATGGCTCTATATAAATTATCGATTTATGATATGGTAGTTCCTATCGCTCCTAAGAACTTTGTAGGCCGGAAATGATTCTTTATGTTTTGAGTTGGTAATAATTAGGACTAACTCTGGCTAAGACCGCGTTATGATCCGTATGTTGTAATTTGCACAATCGGCCAACTTCTAAATGGCTCTATATAAAATTGTCGATTTATGATATGGTAGTTCCTATCGCTCCTAAGAACTTTGTAGGTCGGAAATGATTCTTTATGTTTTGAGTTGGTAATAGATAGGACTAACTCTGACTTAGACCGCATTATGATCCGTATGTTGTAATTTGCACAATCGGCCAACTTCTAAATGGCTCCATACAAAATTAACAATTTATAATAATAATTAATACTATTTGAATGCCGTTGAACTTAAGATTGAATTAACTAACTGTAATAAGAATACCAACACGATTTGCATGTTGAGAGTGGAGCTATATCTGCTTAACTCTGCACTATTTATAACTTTTATTTATTGCTTGGTCTAGTGCTCGGCCTATAGCTTGCTTTAGCGTTAGTGATAAAGTGCTGACTTTCCTTTATTTTATTGGCACATTTATTGGCGATATTGGATGTAGACTGAAACTACTTATTTAATTTTCTTGTTTAATATAAATAAGGAAATGTGGAATGACATAGTGATTTCTGGGAAACTTGATGTTTATTGGACTCTCTAACAGATCGTCATATTTTTCCCAACGTTCAACCCGATAGCAGTAGCTTGTGTAATGTTGCTCAGTAGGAATATAATTAACTAATCCACTTAACTTAAAATTATTGCCACTAATTTTGATAAACATAGGTACATTAGAAAGGGTAACCTGTTTGTTAGGATTTGTAGATGGTTCGACGTAAAGAAAGATAACCTTGCTGGTCACAATATTTTCCACGTAATTCTTTCCGTAACATATACGGCAATAAATATTATATAAATCGTCTATACAGTTTTGCAGATTTTCTAGTCCCAACTGATCGAGTTTATTCAAATTTAAAGGTATGTACTTTAGAACATCCCGTCCAGTGACATTACAAATGGGACATCTTGAATATACTTGCACACTGAAAAGATTTATCATTTTAAATATAAATTCTGAAATGTCAGTCACATTGGATGTACAGTTCACTTTTAGGCCAAATAATTTAGTGAGGATTGAAAAACGAGTTTCATATGCAATTTTATAATTACTATGTCGAAGTGCTTCAAGTAATTCAAAATATTCACCATGATCCTTAGTAATCAATATATCTTGTACATTTAAACAACATTGTATTAAGGAATCAAATGCACAAGTATGAGTATAATTACCCCCTGTTATTGAACCGTTGCGTAAGTGGCTTAGATGGTCACTATCTAATACTTTAAACATTTTTAATTTTTTGGAGTGTTTAGAAATCTTAGGAGTTTCAGATATGTTCTCTTTTATTTGTTGTTAAATATCTTATCATAGAACTCTGTTTATCAACTTCAGGTAAATTATTAAGAGTTTTAATTAGCGTCAAGTTGAAATTTGTTCGTGCAGCTTTAGCAGGCTGGCCTTTCCAATTTTCAATATCATCGAGTACCGTTACAAGACTTTTTTCTGTTAAATTGTCCAATTGCATAACCTGTTCATTTTTGTTTATTTTAGAACTCGTAAACCTTTTTGGAATATTTAATAACTTCCTATTTAACACATACAAGTTTCTTTTGTGTAATTCTTTTATAAATCTCAGTGGCTTTGCTGGAATATTTCAAATCGACAAATTATGTCTAATACGTTTTTTGATAACTGCAAAATAGTTCTCTACGTGACTATTACTTAAAGTAGTATCATGAAAAATATTAGACCAAAGCGGTAAATAGGTAATGTACTTTTTCAAAAACATTTCCAAAAACGATGGGTTGTAATATAAATTTATTGCTTTGGTGCTCTTATCTAAAACTGTTTCCATAATTGCTGATTCTGAATTATTCTTGAAGTCATCGTAAAATTTAGTCTGATTATATATGGTCTCATTTAAGTGCCTTATGCTGAATTCTTCATTCAGTATTGGTGAAGTGTTAGAATTGTCATTTAAACCGGTGTCAAGATTGACAAATGTGTTTTTTTTAATAAGTGTATCTAAACATTCTAAAACTGTTGGTGTCAAGTGCCTATTTTTTAAAATAATGGATAAATTATGCCAAGTATCTTGTAGTACATCGTAATCAGAAATTAAAAACATTGAGGCCACTATTTCTTTCATAAGTTTATTATTTTTGGAAGTTTTTTGAAAATATTTGTCTATATCCGTTGTCATATTGTGATGCAGAATTAAAATCAGTCACAATTGTTTTCAGTACTGGCCATGTTTTAAATTTTTTTTCAAGCTGTATTCTGTAGGATCTAAGCCAACCTCCAATTGCATCCAAATTGTGACTGGAGCTGATCATATCAGAAAGCGGAAAAGGGTCGCTTGGTTCGTTTGTTGTTACAGTAACTGGTACTATCAGAGCATAGTATAAGATTGATGTTTCTGTTTTAAATGAATTTCTTATTATTCCTCCAGTTGCATCAAGGTAAGCTACTAGATTTTATGTTTATACTCATTTACCAACAGCTCTAACATTTGCATTTGTGTATCGTTGTAAATAATAACATAAAATAGCTTTACTGAAAATTTTTGTATTAAGTTGTTAGGCGACTCAGTTTCTTTTAAACGTTTGAGTCATTATCCTGTAACTGTTCCTGTAGTCTTTCAGATCGCACTTTACGCAAGACATCCAATGATTTTACTTTCGTCGTGTTCGACTTTTTTAAAAATGATGCATCTTCCGTTTTGACCAGATTTTCATATACTTCCGTTGTCATTTTGCTTACAATAGTTTCTTTAACATGTTTCCTTTCTACTCCCCTTAATTGACGAGTTTTCATATATTTATGTGATATTTTGCCAACAGTACTTCTAACATGAAATAAGCCTTCTGTAAATTTTTTATTAATTAGCTTATACCGCTTACAGTTTTCGTGCCCACAGTATGCACGAATACTAATAAATTTCTTTCCACAATCTAAAGATTTAATATTTATTAAACAGCCGGTTTTATCTGACAAAAGTGTAGATATTATACTTGGATAAGCCTCAGCATCTAAAGTAATTTGTTGAGAATTATAAATTTTACTCCATGTTTCCAAAGGAATTTCAATTGTACCACCCACCTCAGAAATTTTTCTTTAACATCAACTTTAGCAAGTTCTCTCTTAAATTTCCGAACACCAATACGCTTAGCCGCGAAAAATTCACTATCGCTGCTTTTCTGCTCAATATCATTTAATAAAACCAGTTCATTTGAAAATGGTTCGTCATTAGGAACTGGTAAGTTCGTCACATCTCCCTCCACAAGTTTAGTTTCGAGAATTAGTTGGTCAATCTCAGAGGTTAATTCGTTGCTCGGCTGTTCTGTTCGCCAAATTCTTTCGCGGAACTCACTTTGAAATTCTAAATCAGTAAATATTTTTTGAAGAGTTCGTCTGTTGTTGTCAGAATACTTCAAACCCGGTATTAATTTGCATAATTTAGAAAATAAAGACAAATTAAATAAATTTTCCATTTTGATATTGTCAATATCTGGAATGTTTTTAATTAAAATGTCTTGGATTATCGAATAGTTCGATTTTTCCAATTTAAATCTATTAAACGGCATGATTGATGCGATTATAAATATTAGCTGCACTTATACGATAAGATATTATGCCTGAGAACAGCATAAACTGAACGTCAAAACAATCAATTCAAATAGTTTTAAACTATGGGTATCCAGGGAAAGCAAGAGTCAATATATTATATAGTTTTAAAAAAAACTGATTAAAAACAAAAATACGAAAAAACACGAAAAATACAAAACAGTATGCTAGATGCGAACAACACAAAGTCTGAATAGCAATTAAAGCACAACAAAAAAAAACTTTATATACACTTGCACAAAATTTTAATTTTTCTATTCTCTTTCAATAAAAATGTTTTTTAAATGAATAATTATTATTTTTCGTGTTATTTGCAGTATTTATATTGTACAATTTACAGTACTGTAAATTGCTCTGTTGCAACTCATCTGTACAGGTTGGCGTCATTGTTCCGTTAATCACCCCTATGCGAGAAAAAAAAGTAAACGTTATTCTTTGTATATACTTAAGAAGCAGTCCAATCGAATCCGAAGTCATCAAGCTTTTTATTTTAGCTAGAGATCACTATAAAATACAATAAACAACTTTTTTACTCGTCTGCTCCTTACTATCGTAAGTCCCGCATACAATCCCTCCTCGCTTACGTCACACCCCGCAACATAAGCAAACATCAGTTAATTCAAAAAAATTCAAAATCTTGCGAAGTTAAGCAGTTAAAATTTGGGTATTGCACCGTGGGCCCATTAGTGGCATTGAGTGATGGAGTAAAATCCGCCCAACTTTAATTTTTTTTTCAAGCAGTTAAAGTTCCCCTTTCAACATGTAAATGTTGACATTTTGATTACAGTTAAGTGACATGATCTTAACTCTTATGGCATACCAATGGGTTCCAGTCTCAGATAGTCCTAGGGCACTAGGCCAAATCGGTTATTTTCGTATGAAAATTTAAAATAGTATGGAGTTAAGCAATTATAGCTCTACTCTCAAAATGCAAATCATGTTGATATTTTTATTACAGTTAGTTGCAGTTAGTTACATCACTTGATCGTAAGTTCAATGGCATACAAATGGTATTGATTATTATTATAATTTGTTAATTTTGAATGGAGCCATTTAGAAGTTGGCCGATTGTGCAAATTACAACATACGGATCATAACGCGGTCTTAGCCAGAGTTAGTCCTAACTATTACCAACTCAAAACATAAAGAATCATTTCCGGCCTACAAAGTTCTTAGGAGCGATAGGAACTACCATATCATAAATCGATAATTTATATAGAGCCATTTAGAAGTTGGCCGATTGTGCAAATTACAACATACGGATCATAACGCGGTCTTAGCCAGAGTTAGTCCTAACTATTACCAACTCAAAACATAAAGAATCATTTCCGGCCTACAAAGTTCTTACGAGCGATGGGAACTTCCATATCATAAATCGATAATTTTATTTGGAGCCATTGCGGAAAATAATCTTTTTGTTCTGAGATAACTAATTCACACCGGATGTTACTCAGTTATAGATCTACTCTCAATGTGCAAATGGTTTTTATTACAGTTAATTGACATGATTGCAAGTCCTATATCTCAAATAATACTCCCAAACCTATTTGATTCCATAAGCAATTTTTTCTTTTATTAGAAACGAAATTTTAGATTCATTTTTAATTTCTGTAAATCATGAAATGTTATAAATTTCCATCCTTTTATATTTACTTAATTAAAATTAAAATTCTGGGCTAGTATTAAATTAAATTAAATAAAATAAAATCCTGGGCTGGGATAGTATAAACAATTTTAGTATTGCCTGATGAACTTTTTTTATTTTCCTGGGATGAAAACCTGGGCTAACTTCACATACATCTCGAGTAAAGTTTATAGGATGGAGTACTAGGGCATTTCGAACTGTAAGGCAATGATTCGACCAAATGTTTTGGAATAAATGAATCGAAAGAAGTAATCTTGTCGCATGTCTTGCTAGATCAGCTATAATCACCAAATAAGAAATTTATAGAGCTTGTATACATTTTAATTTTTAATTACTTACGGTCGCCTTTTATATATCGAGATTAGAGTCAAAAACAAATATTTATTTATGGCAAATAGCTTTATTGTTTTTCTAAGTATGTTCCCCATGAAGATCAATACACTTTTACATGCGTTTAAATGAGGACTATTTGGCGGATGATCCATTAATTCGTTGTTTTGACGCTCAAATATTCAGTTATTCGTGCTACGTGCGCGAACAATTTTTGTTGGGTTTGGCTCACAATGGAACACCAATACCGTCGAATCTTGTTTGGGTTTGGGCTCATACGCATAGATTCAAGATTCGTCATCTATCACGATGTTATATACATGTTTTGAAGCATCGTGATCATATTTTTTGAGCATTGCTTTTAACCAATTAGCACGAGTCTTTTTTTAAAGTCAAATTATGTATGGGATCCAACGCGAAAAACTATTTTTGACGTCCAAATATTCATGAAATATTCAATGGTCCCACTAATCTAACGATAAGTTAAATGACGATCGTGCAGTATCTGTTCATGCACAGCATCAATGTTTTCCGGAAAAATAACCGTTTCGGACGAGAAGCCTTGATTAATTTCTGTAAACCATAGATAAACACGGGTCCTTGATGGTGTTTCATCGAAAAAAATCGTATTAAGTTCATCAATTCACTATTGTTTAATTAATCCACGTCGAATGGGGAAATGTCAAAATTTACGATACATACGTCAGTTACTAGATGGTAGCACTAGGGTTACTCAATCTCCAAATATAAAAGGCAACCTATGCATTATTAAGTAATTTTAGACAATTATATATCTAACCAACTTTATCAAATATGTATCAAAATTTAACAAAATTTCTTACAAATTTGAAATTCCCGCAATTTTTTGCGTAAAACTACAAAACTTCTGATTGAAACACGTAAAAATTAAATATTTCGTAAAATTCCTACAAATTTAAAAACAGACATTTTCGGTATTATATGTTATAATGTTTGCCATGTTATAATGTTTGCCAATTTATGCCCGTATTATGGGTCTCACCTCACCGAAAAATACGACATAAATGTGACTTGAACTCATCACTTTGAAATTTTCGTATTATCGTATTCGCGGTGCGGTGAGTCCAGTGTCAAATACCCACCAATAATTTGGTGGTGACTTAGGTATGGCGCTTTGATTAGAGACTCGAATTTCCATAGAAGAAAGCAAAAAAATTGTTCATTCTTGATGCGATCGATAATGAAAACAACCATGATCTCCTGTTGGAGTCCCAGACTTAGCTTTTTACTAATTTTGTGATACTTAGGAAATGATTGACTGTTTTTTGTTTAAATAGCATAGATATTTGCAAATTATGCGTGCTACTTGTAATTTAAAAATTTGTCGCATGAAACCAATCAACACACAATAGTTTGTACATAACGGCTAAGTACTCGTATATAATGGCATATAATGGCTAAGGAAGGAATTTTATGTCAAAAATAAAAATTACAAAATAAATTGAAACACTTAGTACAAATTTATTAAATTTTACAATAAACAACTATGAGGCCATCACCATCATTACAATATACAACGTTGAGGCCATCATGTATAGTGAGCCCCCTCCCTTCGATTCATTAGCTTTGTCATAAGTTTCAGCAATGTTATGTAACCCTTATTATCAGTCTCAACATTTTCTGGTAACACGTAAGACGTTTTGTATTGGCGATATATTAGGTATTAGACACATGCTCCTGTGTAGTAAGCCGAAACTTACTTTTATTCATTGTTTTATGTAAAGGGTTTTCCAATAAGTGCTGTCAATTTTGAAGCTGTCATTTTTTGACATTTGACAAGTAAAAACTACGCCATTACTAAACATGGTACGATTCACGCTACAACAACGCATTGAAATTGTTCAAATTCACAACAAAAATGGTGAAAATTTTGCAGTCACGCAGTTCGCAAAACTTAACCATTTTTGGTCGTCGTGAAGCACCGGTAGCACCTTCTAGGCTGGCAATAGTTGGGACAAGTTCGAAACCGTGTGCGTCGCTCAAGAACAACTGAGAATATTGCTGCTGTAGCCCGCAGTGTTGAAGAAAACCCAGGTTTGTCGATACCTCGTCGATCTTTGGAATTAAACATTCCACAAACGACATTACATCGTATTTCGCATAAACACTTAGGTCGTAAGACTTTTAAAGTTCAGTTAACACAACAGCTCGCCGGTCGATCACCATAAACGTCATATCTTTGCTGATTGGGTCTTTCAAATGCATCAAAATGATCCGGATTTTCATCGAAAAATCATCTACAGTGATGAGGCTCATTTTCACCTCGGAGGCGTTAATAAGAAGAATTGTCGCATTTGGGGCTCAGAAAATTCAAGAATGATGTTGAAAAGCCTCTCCATCCTCAACGAGTTACTGTTTGGTGTGGTTTTTGGGATGGCGGTGTGTTTGGACCTTAATTTTTCGAAAATTTTTCCAACTGTTACGGTGAATGGAGTGCGCTACCGAGCTATGATTAATGATTTTTTATGGCCGGAATATGAAGATATTGATGTGGACGACGTTTAATTTCAGCAAGATGGCGCTACGTGCCACACAAGCAACGAAACAATCGTAATTTTGCAAGAAAAGTTTCCTGACCGTGTTATTTTTCGAAGAGGTGATCACAATTGTCCACCAAGATCTTGTGATTTAAGGCCGCACATGAATGTTAAAGTCTATGTCAATGCTTCACAATCGATTCAAGGCCTTAAAGACTAAATTCGTAAAGTTATCGAAGACATACAGCAGCAAATGTGCGAATTGGTCATGGAAAGTTTCATGAAAAGGATATGGTACTGCAAGCGTAGCCATAACGGCCATTTGGCTGATATCGTTTTCAAATGTTAATACCGTACTCTTTACAAGGAAATAAACATTCATTTATTTCTCTTAAAAAATACTCTTTTTTTTTAAATATCAAAATGATACCTCTTATTGGAAAACCTTTTATATAATTATATGACCAACAAAAAAGGCCTAATATGCGATTTGATATTTACAAGAAAAAGAAACGATGTAGCCTACTTAACAACTAATGGAATCTCTCAAAATCATATAAACAGCGCATAAATAATAATACACTTGAACTCACACGACTTGAAGTGGAGAGGTGAGTCGTTTGGTGAGGTAAGAACAATTTCAATTTATGTTACAAATTTGCATGAATCGCTTCTTGAAGCGCTAGGAAATCAGTTGATGCCCATAACTACCCGTTAAATGAATCTAAATATTAACTTAACTCTGGAAAATATGATAGCCAACAATTGCACAAAATTTTTTTACTGGACGAATAGCGTACTTATGATGTTCTCGTACATAGTACACAAAATTACAACTCCTATTAGCCGAATTCTCGTTATAGTCGTCTGAAGTCATACTAAATATGGATTACCAAACGATGCTTGATATTAAATTTTTAGGTAATCGATTCATCTTTCTTATGGCAAAGTAAAGCTTAATTCTATTAAGCGAGTTCTTGTTATAGTCGCCTGAAGTCACACTAGATATGGATTACCAAACCTCGCTTGATACAGAATTTTTAGGTAATCGATTCACCTTTCTTATGGCAAAGCAAGAAAACAATTCTATTAGCCAAATTCTCGTTATATTCGTCTGAAATCACACTAGATATGGATTACCAAACCACGCTTAGTATTGAATTTTTTGGTAATGGATACACCTTTCTTATTCGGCTAATAAAATTTTGTTCTTACTTTGCCATAAGAAAGATGTATTCAATACCTAAAAATCCTATATCAAGCGAGGTTTGGTAATCTATATCTAGTAAATGACTTCAGACAACTATAACGATAAAAACAATGTATCCATTAATGGTAATATGTATTTAGTATTACTTCACGCGACTATAATGTTTGATTGTTATATTTCTTTAGTAAAATATACCTTTTCTTTTATATTCGTATAAGAATTATAATTAATATTTTTAATCGACATACAGCTTTAGGATGTATTTTTCGGTACTAAAATATAGTTATAATTTTCAAATTATGCTATAGTTACAGTTACAAACTATTTTTATAAATATATACATATTAGTATTTCTACATTAAACTATAATCATTTATCGGGAAATATTTTCGGGCTAATTTCACAGAGGTCACAAATAAAAAGTTTGAGAATCGATGCCCCTATTCTATGCGCAAAATTATATTTAACTGAGTTTTCAAATGAGTTTGGCTTCCTCAAAACTAATGTACCAAGGTCATCCAAGATTACCAAACTTCTATTTCAATATAACTTTCATGTACAGTGTTTTTCTCCTAATCACCTGAACAACTTTCAAAATTAAATTAAAAAATATTAGCTACTAAAAATATAGTCCACATAATTGTCAATGATTTAAATGAAATAATCAATATATAGACCATTAAGAATGTACCACCACCTCAAGTAGCTTGCGTACATACTATGTATAATCTAACCATCAAGCTATACACACATCAGTTTATTTAATGCAGCATATGTAGATTCCCAACACATAATAAAAATATTATGGCATGCATTGAATATTTAATTACAAATTTTTTGTTTTTCATTTTCGTTATAAAGTTTTTTAATTGCATTTTAATTTAATCACGCACTTCCATTAAATTTTTCAACGTTATTTAATTAATTTCAAAAATGAAGACGTAACAAACAAAAAATTAAATTTATATATACACATAATTATCTAAAGAGTTGACTATAAAAATTGTTTTTGTTTATTTAAATTAATTTTCTAATTATAGTTCAAAGAAAGTATCGATTTAATGTATGTTGGCTATAAATTAATTCCATTGAAACTATATACAAGACATTTTTATTCAATGGCATTTTAATTGATTGTTCACACAATCGATTCGTTTATAAATAATATATATGTATCTTGAAACATGATCTCATCGTGTGTCGATCTTGGCCGTATATAATAAAATGAATGTACATATATATAGTTTCCGTCATTAAGATGTCTATCTAATGATCTTTGTGCGTGCACAGATTATATAACAAAAAACAAAATGCATTCAATAATAAAAAGTCAAAGATCACGCATCTAAGTATATATGTATATATATATATATAAGACGTTGTTTGTTGCATGTCTGTACAATACGTACACTGTTATATTACATTGTTGTTATTAATTCAATGAATCAATTAATAGTTTTATTTGTACATACATATATACTTATATCTGTAGCGTATGTATATAGATTAGTAATGAAATTAAAATTTGTAGCAATAATAATAAAAAAGATTTTAATTGAACATGTACACATATTTAAAAACTAAAAAGTAAAAATATAAATTTAATTATAGCCTCGACTATTAAAACAGATAATTACCATGATTAATCTTTATAATAATATCTCATTTTATAATAAGTACATATATATCTAAAAGCTAGCCAACCATTAATCGGCTTCCATAGCATGAACAACACGATATATATATAACTACTGGCTATATGTACATATAAATACCGATATGTATACCTGCCTATTAACTATTAATCAACAATTATAATTATAAAGTGCGTGATAATTGATTAAGTTCAGTATTTTTTTTTTTTTAGTTATGTTCATGTTCAAAATTATTAATTATTCTATATAGTGTTGTTGTTATGAAATTAATCGTATAAATAATAAATTCAATAATAATTACGATCGGTATAATAACCTTTTTGTAGTTATTTTGATTGTACATACATATACAATACATAAAATTATATATACTCGTATATTATGTGTAACAATGGATATTTGAAAATAATTTGACAACTTTATCCATTCCAGTTTTGTATTTTTATTTGACAAACGACATGATTTTATTGTCAATTTATATCAAAAGAATATTTAGTCTGGGAGAGGTGCGAGAGGAAATTTAATGAAATTTATTTGGAATTATATTTAAAAAAAAAAAATTGAATTGTTGAGGGGATTTTGATATGTTAATGTCAATTTATGACATTTTCATTGTATAAAATGTGTAAATGTACATATATATGAGACAATTGAATATAACATTTTATTTCTTTTTTTTTTTTTTGGATTTGACAGATATATTTATTTGTATAGTTGACTAAATTATTGATGTGATGCTTAATTAAATTATTTTATATTTGTATATACTCGTACGTCAAATATTTAATTTGTTATATAGAACAGTAATGTTTTAGCAAATGTGGGGTGTATGTCACCGAAAACATCACGTTTTAAATTATTGGCACTTAAATAATCTTGCGCCCTATTTGTCAAGAACATTTATTGAAGTTGTAGATAAAAATTCAAGTTTAAGTGATATCTCGAAATTAAACCAGAAACCGGAGTCCTATAGTCAGTTTAAATTTTATTTTGAAATTTGACTGAAACTTAAAAGTCTGACTGACTGATTAAATTTTAAATTGAGTTCAATTAAAATTATGGGTGATCAAGATCAACCAATAACATTTATTATTATCTCCAATAAGACATGAGATTTAAGACTTCGACCCCGATCTTAGCACTTTAACAGCTTTAGCACTTTAATTGACAGATATATTTCGATAATTGAAAATGAGGTCTAGTTTATGACAGTGAAATTTATACTAAAAAAATAATAAAAAAATTACACTGTTAAATTTGGCAATTTTCCAATTGGAATTTTATTTATACGAAAATTTGAATTTGAGGTGTTTTGTAAATTGTATGCTGCCGATTCAAGAAATAATTACATACTTGAATTAAATTAGATTGACCGGTTAAATTTTCACAGAATTTGAAAGTTTCGTGATTTTAAACCAATTTTAATTATTTTAAGATAGGCCATTTTAGAGATGTCCACGGGTACTCATGTATATATTCGAATAGTTTAGACCACCTATGATTTTTGTGGTCAATCAGATTAAATTCTGATGAAATTTTCTATTTGTTTATGGAATTTAAAAGCTCTTGATTTTAATTGATTTTTAAGATTTTATACCACCGACCCCAGAGTTGTCTCCAGATGCTGGTCTATCTTTTCAAATAGTTTAGGCTATTTTGAATCTGTATAATCAAGAAAATTACATTCTGATGAGTTTTACTATCTATTTTTTACCATTTAGAAGTTACGTAAACGATTTCATTTTAAACGATTTTTAATAATTTGTACCGCCGATCCTAGAGATGTCCACGGGTATTGGTATATATGTTCAGATAGATTAGGATATTTTGAAGCTGTATGATCTAGAAAATTAAATTCTGATTTACTTTATTATTTATTTTACATCATATAGAATTTCAGTGTTTTGAATAATTTTTATTATTTTGCTCTATTGGATTTTTTGTTATTTTTTCCAATTACTTAAATAGGCAATAAAATCTGTACATTAAAATAATAAAATAACCAAAATTGTAGAGATGTCTACAAAACTATCCGGAAATATACATGAGTACCCGTGGACATCTCTAAGATATAGGCAGTGAAAATGATTAAAGTTTTAAAATTCTGTGAAAATTTAACTGCTCAATCTAATTTAATTCCTATATATGGACGCAAAAGTGGCAGTAGCTCTAAGCTATCCGAATGTACTCGAGAGTATGTAATTACTTCTAGGATCGGCAGCATACAATTTACAAAACACCTCAAATTCAAATTTTCATATAACTAAAATTCCAATTGGAAATATAGCCAAATTTAACAGTGTAATTTTATGTTATTTTTTAGTATGAATTTCGATGTCATTCTGGTTTCGTAAACTGTGGTTTAATAAAGAGATCAATTAACTTCACACCTAATATAACCTACTTTAGCGATTGGGATCGAGAATTCTCGAGACGAGAATTCCTGGGCTATTTAAAAAAAATCATTTTTCGTTTTCCGGGAAATTCAGTTTTATTACTCGAGAAATTAGAATAATTTGACACAGTTTCCTTTAAATGTTTTGCTCATTCAACTAAATTTCCCCACATTTTTTATTAAACTAAATTATTTTGGGTTAAATCTAATTTTGGACTGTAAAACTTTTGTATGGCAAATGTAGTCGAAAGAATTTTAAGAATATTAGATTGGTTTTTAAGTCATTAGTAGATCTAAAATGCAGCCATATGTGAAAGAGCAATGACACAAATATTGCAAAATATATCCTCAAACTGTTGAGTTTTCCATCGCGATGCGACGTAAATTAATGATCTTCTATAAGAAAATACTACAGTTTACTTATAAGACACTACAACAAAATTTTTCGTGCATGCGTATAAGTCAAGAATTATTAAACAAATTGAAGTTTTATAGTTACAACTTTCGAAATCTCGCAATTCATACTGGTTTTTATATTAAAATTATTCAATATTACCAAAAACATAAATTTGAATAAATGCTTAATTTTAGGAGAAGCGATAAGACCTAAACGGTTCTGAAAGCCAAACAGAATTTCGACGCTCAGTTCTAGATCATTATACAAAACCTTGATGTAGTATCCAAAAACAGATTTATAAATTGTCCGAAAAAGCAGGTAACATGTCTTTAAGACATAACTTCTTAATAAACAAGAAAAATCATGTTAATGATTGAGGTATTGTTTTGTATGCAAGAGTGTACAATCTATAACGATTTTTAACGAACGAGCTTTATTTAAAAATCGGCTTTACATTAGTAATATTACATAAACCTCAAGGGAATATTTAAGATTTAAGTTTTCCCGAGAACTCTCGAATCTCTCAGAAGCGTTAAGAAAATTTATATTTCTCGAGAGACAAACTCCGCTGAGAAATCCATAACCCTAAGCTATAACATTGCCTCAAGTTTTATTAAATGTTTTTTATCGTGCCCCCAAGGATTTTAAAAATTTGTCCTTAATTTCTATAGAACTTGCAAGATTAACTTTATAAAAATATTAAGGAAGAGACCAATTGCACTCTGCAGGTACAACCTTTGCGTGAGAAAGCAAGCACCTTCCACCTATTTTGTCGAAATTCTGGACGGAGAGCTTGACTCCAGAACGATGTAAATTATAACGATTTTGATAAACCCACGCGCGACAACTGTGGCACCACAGGGCAAGTATATTTGTCCACTTTTTTACTCACAATTGACGATTGTAAAAGTAGGCTAAGCTCATCTCGCGGAATAAATGATTATTTAAAAGAACGATCCATTTGAAGTTTGTGTTTTTGTATTCGAAATTAGGTGGTTGTGTGGTTTTAAACGTCAATGGATAGATAGTAAAAATTCCTCTACGTGGAATCCGTGATGCTCCAATCGTCAATAATGTTGCTAAATTGTTTCGTGTTCGTAAAGTGCATCCTTTTTCGTAAAAGTGTCTCCATTTTTCAATGATTACACACAAACCTGGGACTTATTGGGGTTTACTAAAAAGAAGGCAGAAACTTTTAATGACATAGTTGTGATAATTTCAACAACATTATATTGAAAAACCATAATCCAATCTGAAATTGTTTTTTCTTTGATAGTTTGATACGCACAGGATAACACAATATTAATTTTTATTGCTTAAACAACATCAAACGGACGCCACAATTTATTGTCGCTTAATACTAAACGGTATAAGACATACCTGCACACTTATAAACTATTTATGTTAAGGTATTATAGATAAAACCACAATTTTCTATTGTTTTTGGTACACCATTCTAGTTTAAAACATTTTATTCTACCCTAAGACACATCAAAATACCGTCTTATGTACATACATACATCTAGAAACACAAGAGGAAAAAAACCGTTAGAGATAGTTCTCTGGCTGCTAAACATAGTTAATTGTTTAGCTTCGCCATGCTTTCAACTAAAAAGGGGATCGAATGTCCAAATCATTGCAGAAACGAAACATTGAACGGCTATTTCCACTTTGGCATAGTGATGGCTCTTACATTATATGTTTTCAAAATAAATCGCATTTAGAATTGGCTCGCGACGGACTATACAAATTTTATTTGTGGCAAAAAGTTTGACATGAGTCAACTGCATAAAATAAATATTTTTATAAAGTATATGGGATGGATTTTGGCATCAAAATTTGTGACTTAAATCAACTGGCCAATTTTCAAGTCACAAATGTTGTGTGGGTTCAACAGAAAACCCAAATTAAAAACCAGAGTTATGTTAAAATTATTCGTAATTATTCCAAATTCTGTAAAATGTAAAATTGGTATACACCTGCTCTCCTGAAATTATTTAAAACACAAACCGTTTTTGATGTTGACGTAGTCCAATAATCATTTTAACTAATATATGCATGTATGTATATTGCCAACAATAAGCAAACTAAATTATTCTAAATCGACCCGATTAACCTGAACCAATTCACACTATGTGTACGCAAAACTATACCAAATTATAAAAATGACACCGTATATAATAAATGCCACCCATCTTATTATAGCAAATCACGCTCGCAACAATTTCAAATATTACAAATGTAAAAATCCCTTAAAATTTTGTCAAATCCTTAAAAAAAAAATATTCAAATTAACTTTTATTAAAAAAAAACTGTATAAAACACCAAAAACAGCCCAAAAAGCATAAAATTCTCACCTCAAATTATTTTTATTAAAACTTAAAATGTTTTTCTTCATTTTAAAACAATTTCAAGATTACAGCAAAAAAAAATTCATTTATATTCTGCAAAACCGACAATAATGATGATTACTTGATTGTAATATTTTACTACGTACATATGTATGTACATACATTCATACATACAGCTAAAAGCAGCAAAGCAAAAACTTTCTTAAAGCCAAACGAATTAATTATAATTGCATGCAAAATGTTACCAAAAAAATTAAATAAAATAAAAAATTTGTTTCATTTTAGGAAATAATAATTTAAAATTTTCAACTTTTTTTAATGCTACATGAGTAGGTATAGAGTGTTGTTGTATTTTTCCAAATTATATGAATTTATAATGAAATTAAAAATAATATTTTTTGTTTTTTTTTTTTTTATAATTTATTAAAGGAAATAAAATTGTGTGTGTTGTTTTTTTAATATTTTAATAAATTTTATGGTTTATTATAGTTATTTAAATTTAGTTGGATTGTAATAAATAATCGTTGTATATTTTTTGTTTTTGTAAGGTGATTTATTTGATGTAATTGGAAAAAATTACATGTTTTATGGTTATGACGCAAAAATATTTGAAAATTGTTTTGCTCAATATTTATACATCGGATTGGTTTACGTGCATATATAAATTATGATTCGTTAAATACAAACTGTCGATTAAACGTTCTTACCACTTTTAAATTTATTAGTAATTCTAATCAATATTTTTTTTTTATCATTGTAGAGTAGTTTAAGTACGTGATGTACTCAATTTAATTATTTATTTTTATTTACATTCTTAGCAAACAAGATTAAAAATGTAATCGGTATAAAATACTATTTGTCACATATGATTTCCGTTCATGGTTAATTTGTCTGTACATTTTATACAAAACTCAAACTTAAAATTACATTTTAAGTAATTTTTCAACGGTTGTGACACAACAACCCAAACAACACAATAGTCATTAAGACTAAAATACCACACCTGTCAACAATAGATCATTCCGTGTATGATTTGCTGGTGTACAATAATAAATATAGTTTTATATATATACACACACAGCTTATTTATTTTATACTCGAAAAACAACTTACAAAAACTATAACATTTTACTTATGGTGTGACAAGTAAATGATGTGTAATTTCTATTTTATGTAACACACAAATCTAAAATATAAATTATAATACGGAAGATGATTTTTGTGTGAAAAAAAGAAAAATGTTGTATGTTTATTCATATTTTTCATGTCATATACATACATACATTTATATTATGTATGTAGATATTCTTTATGTTATGTTTTATATTTTATGTACAAAAAATGCCAACATAGTTAGTCAATCATATTATATTATGATATGACTGATTATTATTACCCATAGAGTACCTATGTACATATGTATATGTACTTACAAGAGAGACAGTCTGACAAAATAAATTTTTATTATTTATTGTACAATATTCATTTTTTATTTTATTACACATGTGTGGCAAAACACACTTGACATACATGTACATTTGTACAGTTATATAAATTTCTTTTGGTAAAATGAAAATATATAACTTTTCTTAAATTTATTTTATGCGCGTTATACTTTCAAAACAAAAATATTTTTCTATCGAGCCAAAAGATTCATTAATTTTGTAGTCCCAAACTACAAATCTTTTAAATTATAGAATTTAAAATTCATACTTAGTGAAATAAATATTGCAAGTTAAAATTATTACATTTCGAATATTAAATTCGAAAGTTACCATAACTTTGAAATAAGAAAAATTCAAATTTTTAAGCTCACACATTATATTTTCAAATACCAAAAGTTTTTAAAACACAAATTCTAAATTTAAAAGTCTGAAAGTGTAATTAAAGTAGATTTAATTGTAATTAGACCATTTAATAATAGGTCAGCGAATAAAGTTCACCAAGGAAAACAAATGTTCATAGACTCTAACCTAACACAACGAATTAAGCAGAATTTGGCAACATTTGTGGTACAACAGCAATGAGTTATGAAAGATAGAAATCTACGTCCACATTTTTGAATTTATCTGACAATTTTCAGTTGTGCATTTTATTATTCCAAAACCTATAATCTAAAATTATTCCCGAAACATTCAAACTCATTATCATTGGACCACATAGAACATATAAGCGAAACTCTATGATGAATCGATTGTAAACTCAAAATTGGAATTCATTTATCGAAAGATGCACTTAAGTTGTGAAAATAATTGAATAAACCTTATAAAATATTAACTCAAGGCTTACAAGAATAGAATTTAATTATAAATTTTTAGAATGATCATTTCACATTCAAGAATGTCTTAAATCGAAAATTCCTATAGTATAGTGGTATCGCAGACCATAATTGTGGATTCCCCATCTTATAGCATGCAATAAATGTTGTGATGAAAATCCATTTCAAGCTTTCAATCAAAAAAAAAATTTCATGTAAAAGTCTCTTAAGGTGAGAAACCATATTACATGCAAGAAGTGGCTTCCTTGAGATTTAATATTGCAAGCAAGAAATGCTCCGTATTACACGTCCTTATGAAAAAAATAAGAAACGTGTAGAGGAATCCCCATTTCCCATGCAAGATGGATGCCTGTGATGGATCAGCCTTATTATATATGGGCGGCCGTTTTATGATAGAAACTGCTTTTCATGGAATAGAATATATGCAATAAAAAAAATATATTTTATGCAAAGACCCCACCTCGTGATAATACTAGACCCTTATGATTAAAAGTATAGACAACACAGTAGCTAAGGCTCTTCAACTATATTTAACTAAACCTAGCCATTTAGTTAAGACTAGCTAGCTCAAACGAACCTTCTATAGGAGAAACCACCAAGAGTTATAAAGTCGTAGACAAGAACTAGTAAACCAAAGCAACCTAATTATAGGTAAAGATAGTGATACATAGGCTTATTTAGTTTTGCTTAGGGTACCGAAATATTTTTAGCGTAGAGGATTATCTCCTAAAAACGTGTTTTGTCATTTTTAAATTATTCTATATTGGTCAATTTCGGTTCAAAGCAACCAGATTTTGAAATGTAGGAATTGAATATTTCGTGAAATTCTGAAACTAATTTAAAATCGTTAAATCTCGAATTCAAATAAACGCAAAACATCCAAAAAGCTGCACGTATAAGTTTTTGTAGCGGTAAAATCTCTACTCTGAAAAAATTTCCAGCAACTAGTTGAATTTTTAAAAGATTGATTCCAAAAAAGCTCCGAACCTCATACAACCCAATAACATAAAAATTATGACATGAATATTGGCTTGCATTCTAAAAGCTTCCGGTCTTCCTTTGAGAAGAGCTTTTACCAAAAATTTTAAGATTCCAAAAAAGTTATGATCAAAAATATTCTTCTAAATTCTAAAACTCCTGGATTCAAATTAACGAAATTAAATATATTAAAATTGCGTTCAGAATACTTCAGGTGCAAATTAATATTTTGGCGATAAAATATAGCCTGAAAGCTACTAGCAACAATTTGAAAAACCATTAAATATGTTACAAACAAATGTAACCGAAAATTTTTAAATTATTCAAAGTGGTTTGTCATTCTTATATAAGGCGACACATATTTTTTAAAACTGCTCAATTTCACTTCCAATCCAACATTTCTGGGAAAGGAACGAATTGGATATTTCACGATCTTCCGCATTTTCTTAACATTTTATAATTCGAACTCCCAATAAACTATATGAAATACAGAATGAATTTCGAACGGTTCTGAGCAAAATTAGTAGTTTACTTCAGCGACAAATTTAATACATTCTGAAAGCTTCCGGCATCAATTTGAAATGTTTCCGAAAATTAACAAACGATTAAAAAATTTCGGAAGCTTTAAACCATGTTTTAAAATTATATAAAATTCCTATAACGATTAATTGTGGAAATGGAAATTTTCCAAAACACAACCGAAATACACATAACAAAAGTGTTTATATCACAAACTCCGCCATATTAATTTTTATATTTAGGGATGCGCGAAAACGAACCAAAATGAAACCGATGAATATATTACCTGTTTCTCTATATTGTGGATTTGCTCATCAATCATACTTCATACTTACCCAAGATTTTTTAAATGGTTTGAATTAAAAAATTCACGATATTCCGATATAAAATTGGAATTCTAAGCTGTACTGCAGACGGCACTTTTATCTTTATTACGTATATCCTACACGTCTCTTGCAAATGAAATAAAAAATGCTGTCTGAAAGTATATACATAATGACCAATTGCGCCCAGAACAGATTTTTTTGGTAGGATTTAAAGTCCGATTTTTCACCCAATAAAATTAACGTAAATGGTAAAAAAAATCATTTTCTTCCACTTTGGTGTTAACATATTCTTAACTTTACAGTACAGATTAATTGGAGCCTTGAAATGTATATCCAGTTAGCAATTTCGATCGAGTAAAGACATTTTTAACAACTAGCTTAATTATATCCCCAAACTTAACTGACCACATACTAGCAATTAATTCTGTACAGTTTTTATACTCTTCGTCCTACGGTTATCCATCTGTCCCTCAGCAAAGTATTCAAGAAAACGGTGCTCGAATATTATTTTAGCGAATATTTCTCCGAACAATATTTTGTTTCTTAAAGTTCGTGGCACTGAACTTAAACCTTCAGCTCATGCCATTACAAAAACTCGTTTTAAAAATTTTAGAACGTCGCTACACGTTTAGGAAGGTAAGTCATGTAAGATGGTGCATTTTCTGTGGACAAACAAATGATTGGCCTATATCGATCGAGGCCTAGCCAGACTGATATAATATATCAAAAACAAGCCGTGACCGGTTAGCCTAAATAATGTTGTCATTATACATCAAGTAAAGGATTCGTCGTGGATTTCGAAATTTATCAATAAGATATATAAAACAAACCTAGCCGATCGATCTTTGAATTTAGGACTATCAATAATCTAGTAATACGACTGGTCCAGACAATCTCTCAACGTATCCATGTGCCTCTAGTTTATAAGCTTATCGAAATGGGATATCGTGTTACAGGTGATGATTTAAATTTTCAGAAATATTCATTATCGTAATAATACGGTTTTTAATTTTTAAGAACATATGGCCTAACAAAAAATATCAGCCCAAATGCGGTCACGGCCAATTCCATTAAAAATTATTCCATAAACTGTCCCTTCTAACGAAAGTGCGGTCACGGCCAATTTCATTAAAAATTATTCCATAAACTGTCCCTTCTAACGAAAATCGAGCTTTTCCGGCCTTTTTGCATATTTGGGTATGTAATATCCAAGTTAAAAATCTATTGTGGAGCCAAATAATGAATAAAACAATGGTCAAACAAAAAAAAAATAGCAGCTCAAGGTCACAGCCCATTTCATTGAAAATTATTCCATATACTGCCCATTTCTAACGACATTTGAGCTTTTTCGACCGTTTTTGCATATTTTGATGTGAAATATCTATTAAAATCTGTTGTGCGGCCAGATAATGGAGAACACAATGGTTTTACAACAAAATATCAGTCCAAGTGCAGCGGTCAATTTCATTAAAAGTTATTCCATAAACTGCCCCCTTCTAACAAAATTTAAACTTTTCGGACGTTTTTGCATATTTGGATATGAAGTATCCAAGTTAAAAATCTGTTGGCCTAACTCACACAATGGCCCAACAAAAAATATTAGCCCAAGTGCGGTCACGGCCAATTTCATTAAAAATTATTCCATAAACTGTCCACTTCATACGAAATTCGAGACCTTTTTCGGACTGTTTTGCATATTTGGATATGAAGTAGCCAAGTTTACAGTCGGTTGTGCGGACATAAAACTTAAATAAATTTTATTTTGAGTTATAATCGGTAAACTGTTTATTTGTGCTTTATTTATAATTTGTCTTGCACAATAATAAACAAAAATTTGTTGGTGCAAGGATAGTAAGTTTTTAATGTAAGGTTAAATACTAGCCTTTGAATTTAAATAGCGAAACTGGTGTGTGATTTATAAACCAAATTTTAATTAAATGCTCATGTATATTATCTAAATATTTTAATATAAATTTCATTTGACTCTAATACATTCACATAAATAAAATGTTAATATAGTTAAATCTGTTCAACTGTTTCTATTTTAATTAAGTATATACTATTTTTACATTTACATTTCATTTTTACATTTCAGGAATAGGACATCGGCCATCGCCCTCGTTACAGGGTTTTGTTTGGTTCACAGCGATCAGTAATATTAATAATAACATTGTTAAAGGCCATTACTTGCCCCTTACTGAATCAACAATCTGGCTCCAACGGTTTCGATCCTGAGCTTGGTCTTCATACTGTCTTAGACAATCTGATAAGAGGCCAAGTCGTTCTCTACATCGTGGAGCCATCGTCGCCTGCAACGACCTCTGCGCCTACCATATGGTGGCTCTCCTTTCAGAGATCGCTGCACAATTCGTTCCGGATCAGCACGCAGAACGTGACCGAGCCAGCGTACTCGCTGAGATCTAACTTCATGTACAATATCGGGGATCTTCATCAGATCTCTGATCTCGAAATTGTACAGAGCTCGGTATGTACCATCTATTTCGCGTTTAGGGCCGTAAATCACACGCATGATTCTTCTCTCAAATGTAAGGAGCCATCTCTCGTACTCATCCGTCAGCGCCCAACTTTCACATCCAAACATAACAACGGGCCTGATCAACGCTTTGTAAAGCTTCAGCTTCACGGCACTTGATAAGTGTTTAGATTTTAGCAGTGGCCTTAGAGGATACAAAGAACGACTGCCAGCTGCCAGCCGCACTTTAATATCCTCATCCACACTGTTATCGTGAGTGATAAGAGAGCCCAAATATTTGAACCTCCTCACTCCCTCAAACGTGTGGTGGCCACTACTAAAATCTGGTGTGCCATTGTCTCTAAAACCAGAGATCAGGTATTTCGTTTTGGACTCATTGATCTGGAGTCCCACAGAAGCTGAAAACTCTACAAGCGGATCAAGTATTTCTTTCTTTCTTAATATTAGAAAAATTAAAATTTTTGAATCAATTCAATAAGAATCATCGGCTGGTTACTCAACAATTTTCCCATTATTATACCATTATTTATAAATATTTCGAATGAGATAGTTTTGCTTTGAGAACATATTTTTGTTGGGTTTATTCTTCAGACCATTATTATAAAATAACTCTTCTATTACTCCAATAAGTAAATGTGCCTATATACCTTAAAGATTAGATCGATAGAAATTCTAATATGCTTACCAATGCTCAATTTATATGTTAAAAGGTAAAAAAGTCAATGCGCTCACTCGATTTCAAAGAATTTTTTATAATACATCGTTCTTTTTAGATTTCAATTACTCTAATGTGGTCGGTTAATTTTTATTGGTTTGGTTTGGAGTAGAATTTCTTCGAAGGTCGCAGGATTAAACCTTCCTAGAATCTCTCATTCATCCCATAGTCAAAATTCACCGCCAACATTAAAGTAATTGGAATGAAAACATAAAAAAAACTTATCAAACAACATTCAACCGATTTTTTTTTTTAATATTATTTTTATTACAAACATCAAATGACATATTTCGGCACAAAACTTTTATTTTTTTCCTTATTTCATTTTTTGCCAAAACACAAGAAAATTAAATTTCCATTTTGCCTTTTAAAAATAAATAATACAAAAAAAAAAAAAAACCTGTCATATACAAAATACCAAATTATTTTTATGTTTTTTATTATGTTTGTATATGCGACTCAAAGTTTGAGGTAACAACAATACACAAAGTTTTTTAGTTGACAGCTTTTGAATATAAAACCAGACATACGAAGACAAAAAGCTTAGGCAAAACACAATTTCTTTATTTCCTCTAAAGCAAAAAAAGCACACAAAAATGTATAATCTATTGATTGATTGTGTGTGATATTTTGTATACATTATTTACATACACACGTATTTCGTTGTATACATATATACGAGCGAGGGGGATATGTAAAGGTAAGACGATCCAAGAGCACAACATCTATCAAATTTTTAATAAAATTCAAAAGAGTTTTCCTTTTTTCATGAAAATATATCATCAAATTTCAATATTTTCAATTCGATTTTACATTTTATCGCAAATAATGTATAGACTTACACACAAAAAATATTGTATTTTGAGATAAAAGGATGAATGATTTGTTATCTTTTTGGATATTACAGTAAAACACTCGAACAACAACAAACAAAAAAGGATATGGAAAATTTGTATTTTGATATTACTAAAAAAAAAAAAAAAAAAAAATGTATTCCACCTTCATCACAAAGAAAATTTATGTCAAATATTTTATTTAAAAAGGAAACGGGTAACAAAACAACACGACATATAAAAGGAAGACATTGCCAATAATTTCAATCGGTTTTTGTGTTATCTTTTTGACTTGGGATGAAATGTGGGCTGCAGGGATAGGTATATGTATGTTTTGTCAACGTTATTTATAACACTGTCCATACGTCAAACCATTAAACTTCATAATTTTTTCTATATAGAATTGAGACAATGATTAATTGAAATTGATAAGGGGAAACCAAGTACGTCAGCATTCGAAACATGTATAATAGCTGAAAATTTATATAGAATTTCTTCAAACGTCGTGTCAACAACTTTAAAAACATTTTTTTTTATTCGAATTGTATTTTCCAAAGAAATACCATAAATTAGTTTTAAATTAAATATGTTTGTGTTTAAATTAACTTTTGAGGTTTTATCATTCGACTGTGAATATATGTTGATATATCTGTGTGTGTGTGATTTATTACAAAATAAAATTACGGTTTCTGGTAGCAAAATAACTTTTCTTGTTAATTTTTATGATTCAATAACATGTACATATGTATACGTATATATTAAGATCGTTATTGTAAGACGTATGGGGAAGAGTGCGAGATAATTCAAGACACCGAAACCGTAATATACAAGAATATAAATTTGGCTTATAATTACATGGTTTGATTTATAACCAAAAAAAAATACCGAAACAACAATTTTCTTTGATTCTTTCACGAATTTAATGGTGTTTTCTTCTCAACATCTTTGTATTTTGGTTGCAGTTATAAATTAATTTTTTTTTTTTTTTTTTGGAGGTTTGACTTGATAATTTTGAGTACGAGCAAAAGCAACATATACTTTTTGGAGAGTTTCATGTAAAGGCGTTGAATTTGTAATCATTGATTTTAAACTTTTTTTTTTTGTATTATTTAACATGAAATGGTGCTGCTATAGTTTTATGGCGCTTTTAGCAGAGTGCTGATTATATGCTGTTCCAAGCGATACTTACTGAGAAAATTAATAATTTATGTTTATCAAGTTGAAATTTCAGTTTTCTTACTTAAACCGACTCTATAAATTAAAATTAATAATTAGGTCTCTGGGAGAATTTTCACAACATATTCTGCATTTCGTTATGGCGATATCTTGAACAGAATTAGCATCAAGAAACTCGCAATTTTAGGAGAGTTTGCATTCTTATTCAATTCAGACGATTTTCATGTTGTCTAAAAATAATTTTCAAAATTCATAAATTCTCATATTTGCTTACATTTAGTTTTGAAGCACTAAATTGGAAAAAATTTATGTGTGTAACCTATTCTAAAATTAATAGTAAGACGTTTAAGTGATCAGGATCTAAATTTAAAATATATCGAACTTCAAAATCTCCACAATATCGTTATTCTATATATGTAAATATGAAGCTAAGTCACCAAATCAGAGTTTAATGCAACGCGCGTGTGCTTTTTGAATAATAATGAACAGTTTTAAAGGCCATTACTGGCCCCTTACTGAGTCAAATATTAGGCTCCAACGATTTCGATCCTGAGCATGGCCTTCATATTGTCTAAGACAATCTGAAGAGGCCAAGTCGTTCTCTACATCGTGGAGCCATCGTCGCCTGCAACGACCTCTGCGCCTACCATATGGTGGCTCTAATTAGTTGCAACGAGAGGACGAGCGTTATTTAAATCAATTCAAAGAAATAATCTACTTTATGTATCAACCAGTAAACCTACATACTGGCCTAGTGATAGGAGAAAGATCCCAGACCTCATAGATTTCTGCGTCACCAAAGGAATCGGAAGTAACAACATTAAAGCGACGCCATGTCTTTACCTGTCGTCGGATCACTCCCCTGTCTTAATCTCTTTAGGTACAAGATAACAGTGATATACATCAAGCAATGAAACATCTAAATGAACGTATTCAGTATAGGCAGCTGGAAAGTCCACACCAAAATGAGACAGAAAAGATGGGGAATGTTCGTTGTCAAGAAAATGATTAACGCAAGTTAAACAAAGCGGTCAAACAGTTTAAAGAACTGATGGTCAATGAAAAAAAACAATCAATTCAAGATTATTTATCACGACTCTCACCAACAGAAAACACAGACTATTCACTATGGAAAGCGACTAAGAAGCTGAAACAACCACAACACCATATTCCGCCGATACGTAAAATACGGTCACTAGTCGAAATAATGAACAAAAGGCTGATGTACGAGTATTTGCAGACCATTTCGAAAAAGTATTCCAAGCATATCCATCAAACTGCAAACGAAGAGAATAACACCATTCAAAATCAATTGGAATCGCCATTGCATATGAATCGTACAATCACGAAGTTTGCTGTCATCGAAGTAAAAACAGCGATACGAAGAGAGTTAAACCCCCATGCATTTAATCTATATTACATATACGATTAAATATATGATTAAGCGTCTAAAACTTATATTGCTCAAGAAGAACCTCATTCCGGACCATCAGTTTGGATTTAAACCAGCGCACTCAACAATAGAGGTATAGAAAATAGTTCAAGTAATTCAAAAAGCGCTTGAAGAAAAAAGATATTGTTCTGCTGTATTCATAGACATAGCCCAAGCTTTTGATAAGGTGTGGCATGTGGGATGTTAATATAAAATTAAGCAATGTTTTCCACATGATTTCTACAGAATAGATCTCGTTTCTAATGGGCAGATATTTTATTATAAAACATCAGGATGTTTATACAAGTGTCCGCCCAATTAAATCTAGTAAACCACAGGGCAGCATGCTTGGCCCGTTATTATATCTGCTATATACCGCAGATATACCGACAAGCAATCAAGTATCTGTCGCAACATTTGCAGATGACACGGCAGTACTCTCATCCCATGAAAATCCCAACAAAGCGACAGAGATTTTACTGGAGAATATTAAATATATTCAAGTATGGATAAAAAATGGCGAATTAACGTTAATGAAGCGAAACGCTTACAATGCGAAAAGGCACATGCCCGCACCAGTACAAATGAATAACCTGGATACTCATCAAGCAGATGAAGTAAAATATTTAGGTAGTCACTTCGACAAAACTCTAACATGGCGTTAACATATATGTACAAAAAGAAAGCAATTGGGAGTAAAACTGTCAAAAATGTATTGGCTCATATGCAGAAAATATAGTTTCTGGACGTATGGCATACAGCTGTGGGGAAAGGCCAGTAACTCAGCGGTTCCAATCGAAACTTCTTGGGATCATAGAAGACGCTCCATAGTTTGTGTCAGACGATATAATTCACTGAGACATACAAGTCCCAACAATACGGGAAAAAATTAGAGAGTCCAGTGACAGGTATCACTCAAGATTGAAAATTCATCCAAATGAACTGGTGAACAAACTTCACACTAGCACAACTAGGGAAAGATTACAGTATAAATAATAATTGCCACCATTTTAATACCATTTTATTGTAGCAAAGAACAGTGCTTAAATGCCCTGGTAAATTAGGCGCCCATTTTCAACAGGGTATACGCATATGCTGAATAATTTGTATAAAAGTCAAACATTAACGAAAAAACTACAATTTTCAAGGCTTACATTAAAAAATGATCCCAGATATATATATATATATATATATATATATATATATATATATATATATATATATATATATATATATATATATATATATATATATATAAATATACATATATATATATATATATATAAATATATATATATATATATATATATATATATATATATATATATATATATATATATATATATATATATATATATATAACCCAAGTGAATGTTATTATTATTATTATGACATTTTTAGAACATATAAACGAATAAATTAAATGGGAGCAATCTAAAAAACGCCCTAATTTTTTTTTCACATGATTCAATTTTTATACTAATACTGTGTTTAGCAGTCTTGTGTTTGAACAAATATGAAATAAAACGAAATTAATATGTAGGCATAATTAAAAGCTGAAAGTACCGGAAAATTTACCTATTCCTGATAATGAACACATCGCACACACATTTTCACAACGCATAATCGTTGTTGTACATTTTGCTACTCAAAATGGCGATCGTTGCTGTCCCATACGTTTAGAGGTCTTGCCAATCTTATTGCGCTGCGTGAGTCCATAACTTCAGATTTACACGAATCTTAATGAAGATACACTATTATATTACATCATCACTTGCCACCCCTGCTTTATAAGACGCAAACCCAATTTTACAAATACAATACATCGGATATTGGTCTCATGTTCCATCTATAAATTTAGAAAAACAGGAAATTACATTAATCTTTGCACACAGTAGAATACCCAAAAACATGATAGAGTCAACATTAATAATAAATTATGATGAACAACGATTTCCATATTTATATAAATAATGAAATGGGGAAATAGAAAATTTCCATATCAATTTAAATTAATTAATATCATAAATCATCGATTCTCGCAGCAGCAGCAGCAACATCACCCAGGAAGGGGGCGATAAAATAGAATTAAAATTTTGTTTTGTATTTCTCCTTTTCATTTTCAATCAAATCAATTTTTCACTTTAATTTATTCTATATAGTTGAGAGGCGAGAACTGTATATAGATTATGAATTTTTATTGTGTGTGCACTGTGTGATGGAAAATATACATCGAGGGATCTATCAAGTAGCTACACAACATAATCAACCCTAATTCCTATATATATTGTTTTTTTTTTTGGCTGATACGTCGTCGTGGTACATATTTAAGAGATGTATTTAAAGCAAAATTACCATGCCTAACACATAACAGCAACAACAACAACAGCAGTAGCATAACTGAAATATGTGGATATGAACACATAAAATTCCTGTGATGATCGCAATAAAAATGAATTATGGATGCTACTCGGTGTGCCATGAAATCGGATAACATATTTTTTTTTGCCGTACAGACGATACATTCGTAAGTTTAATGTGTATGTATATATATATATATATATATATATATATATGTGCCTATACATATATAGATTTGTTGCTGTGTGTGTAGTGCGGAAACATTATTTATTACTCGCAGAGGGCGTTTATATACAAAAAATATGTATTTTGCACAAAAATATTAAAAAAAAAAATATTTTACTTTAAATTTATGACATCTTTAATATATATTTTCGCGTACAATACATATACTTTTTAATATTATTTTAGTAACAATATTTTTTATTATTTATTTATTTTATATTTTAATAACAACAGCACAAAAAAGCAATAATAATAAAATAAATAAAAATGTTCGCTCGTTTTTTTTTTTTTGGTATATAGCGCGCGATTTTTAATTTTATTTATTTATATTTGTGCTGTTTTATGTATGATATTTTACCGACATGTATGATGATAACATGAAGAAGTACACCAACAACAACAACATAACATAAAATTTATTAATAATAATAATATTAAAAAAAAAAAATATGATTTTAAATTGTCAACAGACTATTAATTTTATATTGTCGGGGATTAATGAGGTTATAAATTATAATAGTTTTTTTTGTCGTGCTGTTGTTGTATAATATATAGGATTATCTTGGATATGTTTGTAACTGTCAATTATTATACGACAGACGATGAAAACTTGATTAATTGATAGATTTCATAAAAGGATGGTAATGGTATTAAATTGATTGATAAATGATACGATGGTTTACTAAAATGTTATTTTAAATTATAATAATAGGGTGTACTGCTATAAAGGTACTCGTATATGTATGTATGTGGTTACCAATTACCAAAATCCACCTGATCTTACATGATCCCATCATGAAAAAATATCGTAGATGGGTCTGCTAACTTGGTTTAACCAAATTAAAATAATTTCCGTCTTATAAGGGTACCACATACTTAGTACAAAAGTTTAGTAAAAGTTTAGCAAAAACTTCACATTCGTGTTTATCGTCTGAATCTGATCCTAATAAGGCGACAAGCCCCTAGGGTAAATAATTTTAAAATTGTGAATACTATGTGATACTATAATACTTTTAACTTCAATGATGACGACATCATACTGGAACCTACATGAAATCTGAACTCATCACCAAATCCAAACGAAATAAAAAAAATAGCATTTTAATTAAGCGGTTACATTATATACGTTCGTCAATTTATTTTAATTATTTATTCATTATTATGATGTCGTATGCGTTTGTTAACGCGTTAAAATTTATATTTTAAATTTATATTGTAAATAAATAACCCGCGCTTATTCAATGAATGTGTCGTACATATAATATATACATTTACGATATACCATTTAAAAAATGTAATAATTTCGGATTATTTTTAACGCAAAATAAATTGCCGATCACAATATATGTAATTAATTTTTTTCATATTGTAACGGAGCATTTCGAAATAATTAACTTGGTTAAATTAATGGGCAACAGTTTTATTTTTTTTATGTGTGTATAGACGCCGGATTTTAATTGGACTCGTGATCTTATATTCCTATATACATTTTAACGATAAAATCCTACATAAAACATGACGGGGTTCATTAAGCAACATAATTTATAGTTTTGTAATTTTAGATCTCTCTCTATAAGTTTTATATAGCCACGCATATGTTTTATATATAGGCGAGTGTTAACGCGTTTTATGACACGACAAGTGAGATTTAAATTTGGATTTCGACTATTTTATGGTCTCCATACTTCCGAGAAAATTATTTTTTATGACTTTATTTTATTTAGATGTATATACATGTATATACACATACGAGTATATATGTATATGTAAGAAGCCAACCAATTTAATTCATTGATTTTTATGGCAATCACAAACGATTGCTAATAGACAAGAAATTAATTTTTTTATTTATTAATCCAATCACTGTATGTTGAATGTTTGGGCGCAGATATACACAATAACAACTAAATATACGTTGTATAGATGACATAAAATAGATTCATATCTACGATTATACCCCATACATTGACCACGGACGGGTAATTTGATCCAAGTAATAAATTGAATTAATAATTTGGATTTTATTTGTTGTGTTAAAGAAATGGTTGGTTGTTTTTGATGTCAATGAAAGGACAAACACAATTCACATAAACTATAATATGTTAATATATTATCTATATACTCGCGTACAAATAAACTATTCATTGTGTGGTTAATTAATTTAACAACATTTGTTTTAAAACGTAATTTAATATTTTAAGCTGAAACATTTTATAAAGTCAACAATAAACTCGTCTGTATTTATATAATATAGTATACGGACAGAATGGGAATTGTGTGAATAGAATTCTTTAATTTATGTCTTATAGATAAGATTTGGAAATTTCTTTATACGATATTGATTTATTTGAATTATGCGTTTGACAATCGATGATAAATCTTAAAATATTTTTTTGTGATATTTTAACCTTTTTGATTTTTTTAATTAATTATTATGATTACAAAATATTTTAATTAGGTAATTGGGAATGTAATAAATTATATAAGAATTTGATAACTGTTTATAAATAAAAATCTTTTAATTTAATAAAGATCTCTTTATAGCACTATACATATCAAGGGTCCAACCAATCGTTATATAATATATTTACTTACACACAAGGCTAATAAAACTTTATTCAACCGGAAAATAATAGCTGTTGTAAAACATACATATAATCTCACACGTATGCGGCTGTCTGTTGTCATATACAATAGAAAAGAAATGCATTTCGAAATAACGAACATTGAGCATAATTATATGATTTCAGTACATACATAAGTATAATAAATTATATTTCGTACTCGTACATACACATAATTATATATTCTTCAACTGTCACATGTAATATGCATTTAAATCATGAAAATTGCATGACATCATGTACACACATATGTTTATGTCATTTTAAATATAAAAAATAATTTGTCTTCATGTTTTTTTTTTTTTTTTCAATTTTTTTGCTTGTTGAAAACAACATACAACATATATAAATACATACATTTATTCTCGTATAACTAACAAGTTAAAATCTTTATCCTGTCAAGAAATTGTTCAAGAAATAGTGAGAAAATTATTTCATTCATACATGCAAAATTTAAATTAATTAAAATTTAATTTATATAAATTCATTATAAATTTTGAAATATTCTTAAATAAAATGAACCAACTATATATATAAATACTATGTATACATAGCTATAATTATGATTTATGCCACATATTATTTAATTGGATGTGTGTATATGATGAGATTGGAATGCTTAATTGCTGTGCAAAATTGTATTCTGGTTGCGTTTTCAATCTGCACCCGTCTCAATTACACAAACAAAAAAAAATCTTATTATGATTTATGATATTTTTATCAATGATTTACGATAATTTAATTAATTTATTTTTATATAAAAACAACGAAAAACTAAACAATGTATGTCAATAAATTGCTTTTCATTGAAATAAATTGAAAATGAACAAAAAATATTTTCAAAAAAATTCCCAAACTCAAAAAAATAATAAATTATAGTCTAAAAAATGTTGTTGTTGTCGTCATTATTTTTGTATTTTAATTAACGCCGAAAAATTAAAATAATAAAAAACATAAAAAAAATGTTAATTTATTTAATTTGCTTGCAATATTTGGTGGACAAAACGGCAAATAATTGCTAACGCGATGACATATAAATGACATGTCACTAAATTCTACACAATGAAATGATTTGTTGCGCATTGTATTTTGAACGGAAACGAAATTTGAAACGTCAAGTTTATTTAAATTGAATGTCAGTAATCTTGAGTTTTACTTTATCATACTTACATAGTAAGGATAAAGTATTTTAATCGAAAAAAGAAATTTTGTTTCTCGGATTTTTGTTTACATGCTTCTATGCTAATTCCGGACGTATCCGATTTCCATAATAATAACCTTTTTTGGAGTAATAAAAAATATTCGGATGCAATATAGCGCAATAAATCTGGAATTAGACATGACCTACTCAAGCTAATATTTTTTTGATTGGTTAGCAATCAACAATATACACGTACGTTTCGTTTAAAGAAAATTATTTCGAAAGTGTCAAAATTATTACACATAGCTGCTGTAATTATTATCACGGAAATTGAATAGGGCCTGAATCCAAATTGACCATCTGTGAAAAATGTCTGTGTGTGTTTCTCTGTGTCTGTGTGTGTATGTGATTGATTGTTCTGTTAAATTAAAATTTACCTGAAACGTTTAAAAAACATGCATACAAAAAAAATGAATTTGAAATTTTATTTCACAAAGATTGGTAAAGTTTTGTAGAAATGGATTAGAGAATAGATAGTTTTGTAAAAAATCATCTGGGCCACAGACGCTGGTGATGGATCAAAACTTTTAATTTGGGTTATGCCATGTGATATATCAAATGAAACGTATTTTAATAAGCAATCTAGTGGTAAACATTTTTGATCAATTATGAGAACTATTAATTAAATCCAATAGCAATGAAAAATTGATCTTGTAAATATATACCACTTCTGTATGATAAAGTCTATGATGCACACACATTTTTTGGTATGATTTCTTGGCTCGCGGTTACCTTTTATTGGATAATCAATGTATTCAAGAAGTAAAACCAAGGATTTTAAAATCGGATTTTCAAATAGAAGAACAACTACGAGATTATGCCGATTCTGGGATTACTTTCAATTGTTTATTGCATTCTAAAGTTAAACAGAATTCTTCAGTAAAGCTGTTAAAGTTACACTAAGGCTGACTGCCATAATCAAGATAAATGACATTTTTGGTAAATTTTTTAGTAAACCGAAATACTATACTAAAAAGCTGGGTAAATTGATAGTATGTACATACATTGAAAAAAAGGTAATTGAATGATGTTGTTTTTTTTACATTTAATTAATAACAACAACAGCATTTAATTAATTTTTTCCTATCAATTTACCCCGCTTTCAAGTACAGTATTACTATTTATGAAACAATTTAACAAAAGTGACATTTACCTTAAGTATGACTATAAATTAAAAAATATTCTTTATTTTGATTTAATTTGAAGTGAGTTCAGCGTCAATAGTTAATATTTATAGAAAATATAAATTTACCGAAATTTTTAAATGAATTTTGACTTGAATTTTCTTCCATTACAGTAATATTGTCAAAACTAAGCAATTCACAGTAATTCTAGAAACTTATTTCTAATTTTTCATTCGGATTTGAAACAAAAATCAAAATGTCTACGTTGCTATTATCATATTAGAACTAATTATTTTTAATATTCAATGATCGAATTAAAAATAAAAATGCATTAAAATTAAAATGTTGTTTCAAAAACATTGATTTAATATGTCACAGCCAAATTATTTTTGTTGATTTGAGATAGAGAAGTGTAGAAGTGACATAATAGAAAAATATTTCTATGTTTCAAGGTACCAATGGTTTTGTTAAAAAAAATTACTTTGATTTGGACTGCATACAAATAATTTTACTACTGAACAGTTAGCCGCAATATTTCGTAAATATTATCGTCCCGAGATAATATGAAAACTAAAATTTTATAACTGACAAAATTAAACTGTGTTTTTTTTTTTAAAAAGGGATTATTATCTATTTTTAGGCAGCTACTGAACATTTAACCCATACTCATGGATACTCTCGGTCAGTTCAATTATTATGGTTAAAAATTGAAATACAAACAGGGTTAAATTTGGATATACTTATGTCAGCGCTTGGTACATTGATTGCGGGTAGAGTGGGAAGAAAAATTTAGTTAACTTATTGCAAAACGTAAGAATGCAAATAATACCACGATATTAAATCAATCTTCATCTAAGTCTAAATACTTTTTTTTCACGAAACGGGAATTAACCGCCAGCATCGGTCCAAAATTACATTTTATTTTATAATTTTTCATTCATCCCGCTAGCCAAGTTTGCCACTGTCTTTAAGTCCGCTAATTCTAACTGCCTGTAGTAAATGTAGTTTGATTTAAGTAGTGCTGAATGATAGTATGCTTCAATAAAAATGTTGGTGCAATAATTATGTGGTTTTTATAGAAACTAGTTAAATGAATTTTTGACAATTTTGAATTATAAATGAAAATAATCCTAAAATTAAAAATAGTTGCAGATAAATATACCAAAATTTCCAACAACTGCTTAAAAACCAAAAATATTTTTTAAAATAAATTGATAATTGTAGTTATTACTGTATTATTTAAATTTACATAAACCTTTATTAAATGTACTCTTTTTAAGTTATATGTTACAATAAAATATGTAATAAATGGTGTTTTTTATAACTCTTCTTCTTCATTAAAAATAAACGAGTTTTGCAATCAACTTGCTAAAATATAAAAAAACGTCTAAATAATTGTATTGTAACATTTTTAATTAAGTTGTCAAATGCAAAAATTTTCTATTTGTTAAAACTTTAATTTAAAATTCACAAATTAGTCATTGTGTGTTAATAAAACTAACTATCTGCAGATATCAACTAGAGGTAAATTAAATTCTGATATACCAAAACAGGATATCTCACATATTTTCAAATCCCAGCATAATAAAACTATTTTGGGGTAATATATGTTTATAGATTACGAATAAAATCAATAAATATTTTTAAATTAAATGATATTTTTGCATTTATTTAGATTCTCAAAAAAATCATGGATTTATTAACTTAATAATATAGAATGTAATAAGTCCTCTTCTGGAACAAAATCAAACTGGATAGGTCAGTTTTAAATACTTTTAAATATATTTTGTATATGAAACGAGCATTTACGTCTGCTACTTAGCTAATCATAAAGATGTATACGTTATTATGAAAATAATAATAAATTAAAAATCGAAAATTTACATTAGTAAATTTCGAAATATTCAACTTCTATAACTCCAAATTTCGTATTACGATTAGGTGCGGAATGGAAATTGCCTATAATCGAGATTTGAAATAAAATTTGACAATCTTCAATTTTACATAACTCGAAATACCTCGCTTTTTCGAGGAAACACACAAAATTTTTTAAAACTTTTGAATTTGGTAATCCTAGGATTCTGAAGATAAAATTTAAACTCCGACTTATTAAATTTTTAGTATTTGAGTTTAATGTGATATGGATATTTCCAATTAATGATGGACATTTTATGAATTTTATAGCATTTCTCCATTTTTTGCAATATTCAAAATTCAATTATTTAGAGAAAGTAAACCAGAAATTTGGGATATTTTCAAATTTTGAATTTTAATTTTAATTCATTAATTTAATTATAAAAAATATGTACAAAATTTTGAAAATTTTACAAATTTTGGTTTTTATTGGATTTTCAAAAATTTATAAAAATTCCATGAATTTCGAACAATGTTTGATCTTTCTTTTTAAATATTACAATACGTGCCAAATTCCTCAAAACACTCAAAATTGAGTATTGAATTTTAGTTCAATATAAAAATTTTGTAAAAGTTCTTTAATTACCAAGTTGATTTGGTTTTTTCAAAGAATTTTTTAGAGGGAGTTATTTTATTATTATTTATTATTTCTGCCAGAATAATTTTAGGCTTTAACTAAAATTAAAGTTGGGCGGATTATTTTTAAGCATTCTATCCTACTAACGAGCCCACGGTGCAATACCCGGACAAACACATATTCTTACACATTAAAAACACTCAACCGTGAAATTTGATCACCACCTGGAATCAAACCCGAGACCCTCGAATAACAAAGCAAAGACGCTACTTACTGTGCTAACCCCTTACTTGATGTCTTGTTGATAAATTTCACAGTTGCTTAATAATCCATTCCTGGTTGTTTAATTTATGTGGAGAAAGCCCAGATGCACGAAGACCGGTGTTAATTTTTTAAAATTAATGAAAGCGCCATTAAAAAATTGAACGAATTTTGATTGTGTGATGCCAACCCTGTTATATGTATTTAAAAAACGATTTCGAATTGTTTACGGACCAAACGATAAATTATAGTTAGTTGGCGGTTGGTTAAAAATAATAAAGTCGCGCGCTAATAAGTCCAGTACTCAATGCCACAAATAGATCCACGGTGCCATACCCTGACATACTATAACACATTAAAAATACCATTTGTAATTTTATGCTCATCGGCATCAGTATTTTAGAGTGGCACTACAAATCTAATACGACTATCCCACTTATTTACGGAGACAATGTTTTGCCTATTTTCATGTAGGCTAAGCTGTGTTTAAGACTTTAGTTTTAATTTTTGTACGTTCATATAAAAGACTTGAAATACTGTGCCGTTTGGGTGTAGGCTGGCATGGAACTATATAAGATGTAGACGGTCAATTAAAATGAACTTGTGGCCGCTAGCCGGTGCATCTTAGATTTGGTTTACAATGGCTTAAGGTAATAACACAAATAAGCTAATCGCCATAACAGGTAGAGAATAATAAAAAAAATTAAAAAATTCTGTGTGTGTTTTGTAATTTAATAATAAAAGAACTGGCTTGAGACTCTAAATCAAAATAAATGCTTTCATATTTTCGTGGACATTAGAAATTTTATTGATTGCTAATTTAAAGCTGGACTAAATTCAGAATGGCAAGTAAATCTTCCAGACAATACAGTATAGCTGCCGTCCCTATGCCAACAGAATTAAATAAATCATAAAAAAAGTTAAATTTATATATTTGTTTCATTTATATATAATTTTAGGTATTATTAGTTTGTATTGATATACAAAAATTTTAATTTTAGATTTAATATTTGTTTTAAGAAGTACAACGAAAAAAATGTGGATCATATTGATTGCGGTTGAACGAAGACGGTACCAAGTTCGTGGCCAGTATCATATCTAAACGTTAAATTTAGCTAAAGTTACTTAATTGAAAAATTGAAAATTAAAATTTTTAAAATTTTTTACTCAGTAAAATCATATTTTCAAAATTAAAATGTGACCAGTGTCGGTGAAGAAACTGCTTCCATACAGATTATTGGTGCATACTGAATAAATATATAAATTTATTACAAGCTCGAATTTCCGTTTACAATATTTTACATCTCTAAGGAATTTATTTCGGTATATATATAGATAAACCAATTTATTTATTTATTATTTATATATTCCAATTACTCATGTTTTTACTTTTGTTGTTGTTATGTATATATATAAATAAATAAATTATTATACTATTATTTTATTTTCGTAAAATATTATCGCTAATTACACCAATTATTCATATTTTCAATTATATTTCTGTATAAAATCCAACAAGAACGAACGGCTATAATAATAAATTTTAAAACAATTAATTATTAAAATTCAATTGTTATTATTACTATTATTTATAACAATACAACACTAAAAACTAAAATCCATAATAAATTATAAATATATATATATATATATATATATATATATATATATATATATATATATATATATATATATATATATATATATATATATATTTATATATATATATATATATATATATATATATATATATATATATATATATATATATATATATATATATATATATATATATGTATGTACACATACGTATATGCTATGTTATATTATGTATATGAATATGTACACACAACAACAACAAATATTAAAATCAATAATAAAATATAAATTTAGATTAAAACTTAATTATAAGTAATAAATTGTAACTCGCTTTGCAAAATCTATATAAAATAATAAATTTGATATTTATAAATAATTAAAATATTGTCAATATTTTTGATTGACATAATTTATATTTTGTTTGTTGCCTCGTGTGTATATAAATATACATACATATTTATAAAACATTTATCGAGGTGAAATGATAAAAAATTATTTTATTTTTATTTTTATAAAAATATAAAATACGAGCGCTGTAATTTTCAATTAATTTTTATGTCAGAAAATTTATTATTTATTATATGTATATACATATATATATTTTGATTATATTTATGTATATACACAATATTTTTTATGCATATTGTTTATAATAAATGAATGCAATATATGCAGTTTTATATGCATTATAAAATATAACCCCATTTTTATAATATATAAATGATTTATTTGACGACTATATTAGTATCTAGATTCAGCTCACTACAAAGTGCATTGTGGGAGTTTTATGACTGGGTTTCTTATTTATTAGGTATAATGTTCTAGTGAAAGATAATTAAAAACAGTTTTAATTATAAATTTTTATTTGTGGTTTTATTAAATTTTGTAATTAATTATAGGTATTTTATTATATTATATATATATATATATATATATATATATATATATATATATATATATATATATATATATATATATATATATATATATATATATTGAGT
The DNA here is from genome assembly GCA_951394425.1 of Tipula unca. Taxonomy (NCBI): domain Eukaryota; kingdom Metazoa; phylum Arthropoda; class Insecta; order Diptera; family Tipulidae; genus Tipula; species Tipula unca. Next base: position 183,937,873 of record OX596381.1, on the reverse strand, counting down.
TAATAATTGTTTCTTGCTCAGGTGTGAATTAATTATATACATACATACATATATAGAAATTATTTTATATATTGCAAAGGTGTTTCACGCGCAATTTTCCGGTTTTGTTAAATCGAAGGTGTGATTGTGAAAATAATTGATTATCGATATCGGGCACTTAAGTGTTATAATATACAGAAAAATGAAGTGCCGGTATCCAGTTCAAATGGAAAATTCGCCTCTGTAGTCATACATGTATCCAGTTAAAAATGTAATAACTGAAATAAATATTTTATGTGACATATAGCTATAAATTTACGTTGATACGTATACATATATGTATATGTATACAAATATCGCGCAATACTCGTTTCGGTTTTCATGCCACAATTTATTACATAAATTGAAATGAAAATGAAGAAGGAAATGCGATAAACGATATGCATAACATAAATATTTTATGTTATATTTGATTATAATGTTGTTGTATGTATATGTTACAGTGCGCGACAGTGGATTTTTCCGTTTGCTTATATGATTTATGGATCTCTGTTTCGTAAATATTATTGATTTAATATTTTACTAACCCATTTATACGTTTATCGTGCGCATTCAAATACAAAACCGTGTACACAAATGAGTTAACTTACTGAACGAATATTCATAAAAAAAATTCTACTATATTATACATAATACGATAGGACATTTGAGATGTATAAAATATTTGTGCCATTATACATGTTCCGTATTGTATAATATTTTGTTCATTTTGTATATACTTAAAACCACTTTAAAAATTTGGATAACGAACAAAAATACATATCATCATATAATATCATATCCATATCCCCAAATGAATTCTTTTTTTTTTTGGTGTGCTTTTCAAATTTATACTTATTTCTATTTTACATATATATGTATACCTACCAGTTTTAAGTGGTGATGGTATAGCCTCTAATATTATAATATCTCGTATCTACATAATACATAACGTTGAAAAGGTGTTAGATGTTTTTTTTTTGTTTTTCGTTGAAATCATCAAAATTTTATTTGGAAATATGATAGCACATTTCCATCAACATTTTTATAATGTTTTGTTGTTCTAACATAAATCAATTGTGTGTATATAATACTACAAAGAGATTTATTAGAAATGGCGACCGTAAACAATATTTGACAATATTTGATAAGCCTGAATGATATATGGTGAACAGGTTGGAAAGTTGAATTCCATATTTATAAAAAAGTCATGGTGGTTTCCGTTCAACTGAACTCTAGATACAAAGTTTAAAAAATTAGCAAATATTATTTATCTATACACAAAAGTAAGATCAATTGATTATTTTACTGAAATTTTAAATTATGGCAAAAAGGAAAATAATACTCTCTGTTTTTATATGTTTATATTTTTCAGTCAATAAAATGTTATTAGTAAACAATAAAGTAATAATAGTTCATAAAAATAAAAATGGAGTGATCCAATATAAATCCAAATAAAGTTAAGATATAAGACTCATTTTGCATAATGCCATTCGGTGCCTCTATTTCCTTAATAACACGCTAAACGGTTGCGTTTAATTGGTCATTAATTGTTGCTGGTTTATGAACTGAAAAGCAAAAAAAGTCGAGTAGTGTTAAATCACATCTTGAATACATGCACTAGAATATAGGCGACTAGAAAATTTGGTACGCTATAAAGTTCTTGGATAAGCTTCGTTTTGCTGAAACCAAATTTGGTCTAAGTTCAATTTTTTGAAAAATATTATTTGTATAGTTCGATTGGTATACAGTTCGTCCAAAGTCCCATCCCAGACCCAAGGTTCACCTGGCCACATTTGCTTAGGTGTTTAGTCCTCCTCTACATGAGACGCAGCGAAATTGATTGATAGTGAAGTGCCATAATTAATTGTTTAGCCCTGGAGCTCCCAATTCAGTACCACAGTAAATGTCGAATATATTTTTCACTATTTCAAGCATGTGGTATAGGAAGATGTATTGGCTCTTAGGTATGATATTCTGAACTATCTATACCCTATCAAGCATGGTTCACGCCTCCGACAGCACGAAAACATCGAGATATGCTATCAGACCGTTGGCAGAAAGACGTTTCCATAAGGACCAAACCAATTGATCTAGTGAATGGAACATAAAATTACTATTATAGGAAATATTTATACAAATAAATTATTTTAATTTCTGGGACTAGCCGTTGGGCTATAACCCTACAACTGTTAATATAATCAGGATAGGAAAGTTATTAGATGACTTAGAATAAAGTCAGTTGTAATAATATATAAATAAATAAACTAATAAGGATTCCATCCACCAATAAAATAACGGTTTAACATCCTCATTTGTGTTTTCAAACCGGTTGGGAATGTATATTGTGGCAAAATAATATACACTGTGGGTGATTTTAGTGTTGGTGTTTTCCATTGTGATGCGATAATTTCACACTTCAAGCAGTCCCCCTTCTTGAAGATGGAGCACATCGTGGTCAGTTTCCATCCGTTAGGTCATTACTTCGGTTCGGCATACTAACCGAAAAAGATCGAAAAGATAGTTCCACAAAGTATCCCCTCAGAATATCAAGAGCTCCGAGTTAATGCAATCCACCCCAGATGAGCGGTTTTATTTCAATCTGTGCATGGCTTTAGTGTATTCCTCATGGGATGGATCCTCAGTGCAAATCACCGCAGTCTGTATTAGAGGTGGTTCAACAACAGGCTGTGACGCATGATGAATCCAAATGGCAGTTGACGCAGACCTGAAAGTATGGTACAATCCAGTAATTCCTTTAAAGAAATTATACGCGAACAGCGCTCATTGCTGAATTGTTGTGCTTTCAGAACCTCCACATGCTCGCTAGCTGCCCTCCTAGCATGAGCAGCCTTATTCTTCCTCGCGATTGTGAGACGTTGTTGCACTTCACTATGGATTATATTTTGTTGCTCGATCGCAAAACGACACTAGTCATCAAACCAATCATTCTTGGGTCTCACTTTCCCTATACTTAAAGTCTGTTGAGGAGCCGAAGTATTCAGTACCTCCCAAACAGAATTCACGCAGTGAAACTGGCAATTAGCTTCCTCAATGTTGTTGCTGACAAGATCCTGATATCGTTATACTATTGATCTTCACTTATCAGACCTTTACAGTTGAAACGTTCCACTCGTTTCGCTGAATTTCCAGACTTCAACGAAAACTTTCATCGTAGCTTTGCCGCGAACAAATGATGAACGATGCCTACATTTTTGATTGCTACCGATAAGTTCTCACATCCTGCACAAGTCCACCCATTTGAAACCAACACATGGTTAATTTGGCTGCGGGAAGTTCCACGGGGATTTGTCGATGTCTCTGTATGTATCTGTTTGTGAGGGAAGAACGTGCTTGCTACTCTAAGATCGTGAGCAATTGCAAAATAAATCATTCTCTCACCATTATCGGTCGCAGTTTCGTGTCGGGAGTACGGACCTATGTTTTCACACAAGTCGGCCTGATTTTTGCCAGTTCTAGCATTAAAGTCCCCAATTATGGTCTCCACTTTTAGGCCCGCGAATTTTTTGAAGAGCAACGCTAGTTCCAACCGGAACTCTTTCATGAACATGATTATGCCCTCCAACGCTCCTGGTTTTCTAAGTGATTGCACGTTCCACTTGCCGATTTCAAATCTTGTGTCCAGGTACTTGAGCGGGGGTCCGGTGTTTCTTTGGGGGTATCCGATTTTCTTTTTGTTGACTTTATAAGCAGATTTTTTTTTACGGATGCGGGTTGTCAGTTCAGCGAACCAACCATATATAGTCGCCTACTACGACACAGAAAGGATACTGTGGTGGTATTCATGGAAAACATGTTGTGCAATTAAGATTTACGAGACATGTGGTCGGGGGGACCACAGGGGCCTTCTCTATAATATAGGGTCGCGCACGATCATTTGATCGATTAGTTAATATTTTATCAAAATCATCTGAAGTATACTTACTAAGTTCCACCCTCCGATAGCAACGGTTACTGGTATATCTTTATTACTTTATTTATACATCGAACCAGAATAATGTGATTTAATCGTTAAGGCGGCTCGATTTAATACAGCGAACTCGTATGATGACGTACACAATTTTTCACTCTCCCTGTTTGGCACAACCCATCTGGTGAAGTTCCTATTTTTCTTCTCCTTCCTCGTCTCATCATATTTTTTTTTTGCAAATTTATCTGAAATTCGGTCGATACTTCTATGGATATATTACACGACTATAATAATATTTATTAATCGATACCAATCCCCATTGTATACATTAATAAACTCATAACTTCATTAAACACTCCATATCGATAAAACAATATTTAAAAAAATAATAATACTGTTTTCATGAACCACCCTATCTCTCCTACCATCCAGAGCACGTCCACACAACTATATAATGTAATATGCAAATGTATTATTATTAATTTTTATTATTTGAAAAACAATAAACAACATACATTTTAATTGTATTAATTTAATAATTTGTTAATATACAAATATATTTATTTATTTTTCATTATTTGTTTGGATTAAATTTATAAAATTGTATATTGTAATTTAATATAGCAATTTATATTATATACATTTATATTTAAACGTGATTTGTAATTTAAATTGGAGCTTTAAAACAACTTTTTTTTTTAAATCGGTTTTAATTTTTTAAGTGGTTAGTATTGATTTGGGGATCTACACAATATACAATACGAGTATTACATATAAACAAAGTATATAATTGTAAAATAAATAATATTCATCATTGTGTTGTGTTATTGTTAATAATGATGATAATAATCCAAATAATTTTTTTATTGATATACATACATAATAACATTTATTATGTTGTTTGCAATTGGACATCACCACAAAACAGTATAATTTTATATTTCATTCCTTTAAATAAAACCAATAAACATATGTGATTTGGAAAATAAGAATTTTGCTTGTGGTTTTACATATGTATAAAAATATATTTAAATAATACCGACGACCACTTAACATTAATAGATTTTATTAGTCTATAATTTAAGTTTATAATTTAAGTTTATCACTTGACTTTTTTAGTGTATATATTCAAATCTTAAATCTAGGATCATATTCATGTAAAAATTATAGCTAAAAGATTCTCAATATACCATTGGATTCTAATATTAGTGTTGATAACCACCAGAAAAATCAAAAATACTCTAATTTTGAAAACTCTGATTAATTCAGAGAACTCTGTAATTGATGCCTCGAAAAATAATAAAGTTCTCACAATTCTACGTGATTTAAAAAAATTTCATATTCCAAATTTGTTAAATTATGTATATCTCTCCAAAATACACCAAATGCTTGAGACCCTTGAGGGTCCCTGAAAATTCACAGACCATACATCATAAAACCAGGAATTAGTTTTTAAAACGAATTTCGATGTGTGTAAATTAAAGTTTTTAAACGGAATTTTACTTATATAATCCAGAACTTAATAATTAAATTTTAATTTTAATATTTTGTAAAATGATAAAATTGTTATACATTTGAAATATTTTAGATCTTTTGAAATATAAATATATATACAAACATAATAAATTGATCATTATTAATTTTTTCGTATAATTTTATACAATTTCGCATATATAATTCGAAAATTTCAATTTGTTGTAGTTAGTTGTAAAAATTTGGAATTTTCATAATTTAAAATACTGTATTTTAAAGTTTATAATATTTGTGGACAAAGTTCTTTGGTTAACATTTAATAAAAATTAAAATTTGTTGATCACCTTAGGGCCACCCGAGATCAGTTAAGGGATTGATTGGGCTAAAAATGAAGGACTAATTTTATAACGAAACTTAAAAACTGCTTGCATGTACTGCATATGACTTGCAAAAACTATTTATTGCTAGATTGCCTACAAAATTTTAAATTTTGCGTTCGAAAACATCGATCAGCCTAATGTTGCGCAAACAATTTTTTTTTCTCAAAATTTTAGGTTGAACTATCTGAGACAACCAGTTTAACATCATTAGTTCGATATACATATAGCAGTGGTACTGTTAGTTAATTTTCGCCAGTCATGGTTTCGACGTTGTGTAATTGTCACTAAGCATATTAAACATAACGTCAAAATAGTTGTTAAAGCTGTATTAGTCTACATCTGGCAGCAAAACAAGTATTAAAAATGTCACGAAATTTATGATAAAGGTAGATTTTATATTTAATTACTTACTAATTTGTAGCTTAATTTGTTTGGTGAAATTAAAGTTATAGGAGCAATTCAATAAATAAATAATCATATTAATCAACAATATGCCTGGGTGGTGCAGTTGCGGGCCACGATGTAGAGAACTCCACGGCGTAGAGAACGACATGGCTTCTTCAGATCGTCGAAGACAGTATGAAGACCAAGATCAGGATCGAAACCATTGGAACCAGATTGTTGATTCAGTGAGGAACCAGTAATGGCTTTTTAAAAACTGTATTATTATTAATCAACAAATTTTAGAAGCAATTACATTTTGTGTCATTATAATGGCCGAAAAAGTGATTTTTATTGAAAGTATCGTTTTTCCTACAGTCAGACCCGTTAATTTTATGGCTATGGTTATAAATTAAAAATCATTGTAAATTAGCTTTTCAACTATCGCCTTTAAAAAACCATATTTTGACAAAAAATCAAGTCTTACTGTTGGTGTCAACTGCAAAGTTGGTTGTTATTTTTACTCGAACAGTATTAATGATTGGTGCCATGACTTTAGACAACCATTTTATTCGGACAACCAATTTAAAAAAAAAGTTTGCTATTGATACCATTATTTTAGTCGTTCCTATTCTTATGCAAACGGATTTGACGGTTTCAATTTTATATGGAGCAATGTCTTTTGAATTATTGCGAAGTTACTTAAGTTTGTTAGGCTGAAAAAAGATCAAATAAATAAACGTTTATTTATTATTTCATTAGGTGTGGGCGGATTATAAAAACAAAATCAAAGAGAAAATGAGAAAAATACAGACAGATATTAATCGGACTGATGGTGGGACACGTATCTTGTTTCTCCTACCGCTGGAGGAACGTGTTGTTCAAGTAACTGGTTTGACGGAGACTGTGGTTGGAGTGGCTGGATTAGACCATACAAACAATCGGTACAGGCACAACAACAAACACAACAGCCATAGTTCCCCAAACACAGCGACAACGTGTCATGCAGGGAAAACAACAGGAAGCGCACGCGAAAAATCAAGAACCATTTTAAAACAAAATGGTTAAATTACAATAATAAAATAAGGTAATGTAATTAATAACAAGTTGTTAACAAGCTGTGGTAGAGGAACGGCGGTTATCGATGGCAGAAAGGCTGATAGCTTTGGAGGTAGTGCAGTGCGACTTCGATTAATTAAAAATTAAAATAAACACAAATTTACAATTTCATTAAAAAAATGGTTTTATTTAAAAACAATTTAACAAACTGTTACGTATTGCCTTCGCAGTTTCACTATGCCTTATATCATCAAATTCAAACTCTGACTGGTGAATAGAATCGCTCGATTCCGTAGGCTGTGGAAAATTTACCATTTCTAATTTATTTTCTTTATTTCTTTCACTGGTTTATACCGAAGCACTCTTTCTCCTAAGACACCGCTCAATTGGGTTTCGGGCTTTTGCATGCATACAAAAAAAATCCAAACTTTAAATCTCTGACAACTTTTATAAATCTAGAAAATCTCCAGAAAGACTACCAAGGTTTTTCATATATCGGATATTTTTAAAATGGCTGTAAATTTTAAAAACTATATGGGTAGAGAGTTACTGACAGGGATGGGCAAAGAATACGCCGTAAAATCTACGCGGTTGTCGACACGTAAATTAGTAATCTATACTTGGCAATATTATTTGTTAAAGTCGACAATTAAGAGAATGTCAACAACATCCGATATATTAGTAATTGGAAATAAAATGCGCCAATGATTCAATTTAAATTGGAAATCACACACCACAAATAAAACAAATTAAAGGATTAATTGAAGAAAGTTTATTGCACTAAAGGTTCGAATTGATCGTTTATACGGATAAAGTCAAGCACATGTTGTTTGATGCTACCCATCAGATTCTACACAACTTCCGATCTGACTTTGACAGCAAAATTGTACCATTGAGAACGCACATCCGCCATTCTACTTTTCACTATTATCAAATATTTTTGAATAGGTCGAAAATCAAACGCATTCGGTTTGTAAAATACACGAAAAATTGTCTAGCTCTGATGTAAGAGAATTTTTCGTGTCGTTCTATATGAGTACATGGAAAGATCGGTTAAAATTTGGTTGATTGTTGTTTTTTATCATTTTGGCTACTATATGTTGCTTACTCTAGTTTAAGATCACAGGCCGCTACTTCATTTAATCACTGTTTAAGTATACTATGCTTTACGGAAAGCTCGATCATTTACTATTTAGTCTAGGCTAAGAATCAACATCGAGGATAGCACTTTGTGGAGAACGATCAATATCTAGGACGTATAGGAGTTTATGCCTTATAAAGTGGTGCTGGTTAGTGATAAATCAGAGAGGTTTAGTATTTTCCATCAACTTCTACTTCTTATTAAAAATAAAATTTAAAAAAAAAGAGTATGAAAGGCACAAGAAATTTTATTTAGAATGAACTGTGGGTTTATTATTCATTTTTATTCCTGCTGCCATTAGTTGGGGATGCTGCGAGTGGGTAGATATTATACTGGGTCTAACACAACCTACTTATCGAAAAGTTACTTTTTCCGTCATCATTTGAAATTACCTATTTTAATTAAATATTTTATGCATTTTACATTAGTCTTTTGCACAATTTTAATACTAAATGTTAAAATCGGAAAATGTAAAATTTATATATTCCACATAATCGATTGTATTTCTTATTTTTAATTAATTAATTTAACATTCAGTAATAAAATGTGACTCAGTCTAGCTTATGTCCCACGGGCAGCTACTGAGTCCGAGTTTTCCAATAAAAAAATTATAAATATTTGTTCCTTTCAAATTAAAAATGGCCGCATAAATGTTACCCATGGCCTCGCTACTTTTGAGTCCACAATTGCAAATCACTTGCCATCAAAATAATTTTTGTAAATTTATCTAACTTGAAGTGTTTATATTTAGCAAAACCATATCACTATTTTGGGCTAGATACAATTGTTGATCTGCTAACCATGTTTCAACCCCAATTTCACGTACGTTTCGTCATCCATCATAGCACGTTCTCTAATTGCCAACACTAGGTCAGTCTGGCACTTTTAGCGGACAAGTTATGGTTATCTGAATGATTTTCCTTTTTAAACTCGATAACTTTTTTAGCCTTCCTGAGCTCGAACTCGTCTGACCATGGAATGAGATGTACTCGATTTTATGGTACAGTCATAGTAAGAGATCATCGTATTATTTATAATGGAACTTATAATCATGTTTCAAATTTTTGTGAGCTTCTTTTTCTATGCTGAGCCCTTTTTAGTACCGTTTTATAACACTTTGTACTCGTACCATGTTTTTTCCAGATTTAATTAATTATTTTGCGACATATAAACCTGACGTCAAAAGAATCAAGGTATTTGTGCACACTATGGATCAATTTTAACGACACTTTGGATAATTTTAACTCAAACAATTCCAATCACTGTAGGTTAAACAGTTACATTATTTGATTCCCAATTCTATTTGAATTATTCTTTAGCCTAAAAACTAGTTATATAAATAAAATAGTTTTCATGTTTCATTTCATTGATTTTCATTTTTGAAAATTGTATATTAAAATGCATTGAAGAACATTCTATTAAATTATTACAACCCGTATTGCATTGATCCTAAAAAAATTTGGTCACCTTAGTTTAAAACTAGTTCGCAAAATCATTCCAGGATTTGTCTATACATTATCGACGTTGTCTACGTTGTTGGCATGTCGACGTAGAAAATAATAGATGACGCGTAAACGCCCAACCCTGGTTACTGAATTTCCGGGTGGAACCTGGACAAAAAGTCAATTAAAAATGGGTTGGTAGCCGCACGTCCTCAAAATGTATAAACAGCAAAAGTTGAGAGACCCTTAAGTTGAGCCGGAACATAAGAGAATTAAACTTTAAAAAAAATTAAATAATTGTTAAAAAGTTTAAACGTACTTATTGTAATTGATTTCAAATATTCAAATATTGATTACAAACATCCAAAGATTTCGAAAATCACGAGCTTTTAATTAAACACGTTTTTAACTTAATGATCTAAAATTAAATATTTGTTTATATGGTTTGTATTAGTCATTTTCCAAATTTCAAAAATTAATTTGACAACTTACGAAGCTTACATGTCTAAGAATTCTGACAATTCTCCATTCTTTGAACTTTCCAAGCTCTGATATTTTCGAAAAAAAGTTCACTATTAAAATTTATATTTTTAAAATGTCGCCAAATCATACAGACGCTTTATAAATATTAAAATATTATAAATTATAACATATATATACATAAAAGATTTTCGAAACTGATTGGCACGGGGCCTATAGGAAGAAGTTTAAATTAATGATGATAAACTATATATGTTAAGTGAGATTAGGCACATATGTATGTATGACGTTGCCTCCCCACAGCACAATATTTTATTTCAATTAATCATTAATATCGTATATACACAAATACAATTAATAGAACACCCTTCGCCATACATATGTATATGTACGTTTGGAATATACCAACCAAAACCTATTAAATCAAAATAAAAAGACATAAAAGTACCGGCAACCATAATCGTAATAAATTATGATTTATAAAAATTGAAAGAGAATAGAACAAAAAAAATTCAAATTTATTTATCTCTCGACATAAAATTATTGTAAAAAAAGGGGTCGAAGTAATTTTTTTTTTTTTTAATACATAAAACATAAAATATTTATTAAGTCAAAATGTATGTTGATTTATTACTAAATTCATTATTATACGACATTAAATAAAATTTACAGTGATGGAAATTCACAGATATGTATACGTATGTACATTATATAAAATAAATTTATATTGATATGTAAATTAACAAAATTGTTGTTGTTGTCGTCGTTCAACAACATGTATTACCGTTAATAAAATATGAATTTATAATTTTATATGTTATGTTATTGCGTAAGTTGAGTATTCAAGATATTGTGCGATGATAAGAAAATTAATTAATTGGTTGTGTCAGGTGAAATTTTTTTATGTTATATGTGCGCAAAATAATGTCTATATATAGCTACATATGTACATAGATGCTTTGTTGCAAGTCGGTTTTCCATATACCTTGAGTTGTTAGTTGATTTATATGTTTTTATGATTTAGTGTCAGTGTTGAATTTTTTATAAATAAAGATCGCAATATTCGATATAAATCATAAAGTTAAAATTCATTATTTTACGAAGGTTTTAATTTTTTAATTTAATTTTGCTACAAGATGCGAATGCTTAGCTCCAATCTAATCGTATTGATATTTTGTTAACATAACTATCAAAAATTATTTAAGAACTAACAAATTTAAAATGATACCCAATCAATGGTAAATAAAAACCTTGATCCAACCTGCCAAATCCACATACTTATATATACCTTTCGACACATTTATTTATACCAATTCAAATTAACCTCGATTTTCTCCATGAAAACGCGCACATATAAATCGTCAAATCAATAAATTAAAGCCGTATAAAATATGCCTTATTAGCATTGTTATTATATTCTTAACAAAAACAATTTTCAATAATTTTAATATTTATTACGAAGCTGTTCTAATAAATTACAAAATTATTATTTATTTATTATTTTTTTCGTGTATAATAAATATTTTTTGTTGTTGTATTGTGCTTAAGAAATCTCTATTATTACTAAAAAAAAATTTTTCTAATTTAAATATGCGTGTTGAAATATTGGTTTTAATATAATTTTCTATATACATATTATAAATAATATACTGTTATTATTATTTTGCTATTTTTTTTTGTGTGTTTTAATATTTATTACATCATAAATAAATGATTAAAAAAAATATTGTATAGTTATTTATTATTTTAATAGTATTGTTTTCCATTAAAATAACAATCATTTTTTTTTTCGTGTTTATAATTTATTATAAATTTTATTTTAAGAATATTAATTTAAGCGCATGCAATTGATATTTATGTTTTATGTATTAAAAATGATAAAATATGATTAAATAACATACATATATATATGTATATATATATATATATATATATATATATATATATATATATATATATATATATACTAGTATATATAAATATATACAAAAATTTAAGATTATCAATTAAAAAATTTGTTTTTTTTTATTTTTATTTTGGTCATGTCTTTATGGAAATATTTATCAAATTTGGTTTTTTAATATTCATAATTTAATTATGAAATATGTACGTTTCGTTTTATGTTTAACGGCATATATATATATATATATATATATATATATATATATATATATATATATATATATATATATATATATATATATATATATATATATATATATATATATATATATATATATTCATATATATATATATATATATATATATATATATATATATATTATATATATATATATATATATATATATATATATTGATATGACATGAATGATGTTCCATAAATGTTGAATTGATGCGGTTTGCGGCACTGACCGAATATTTTTGTAGTATTTTTAATATTATGGATTTTATTTAAATGTTGGTTGGCACCAAACATTTTCAATATTTTCAATAATTCATTTCATTTTTATAATGCTACCGTTAGACTTCTTAAAGAGCATCAACCATCAAAATATTATTTATAAAATTCGTATGAAACGTATTGACCTAAACGGCAGGGTTACTCAACACCCAGTTAACTGTATAAAAATTACAGGTGATAGTTCTGAAAATGTTGGTTTATACTAAGTAACAAGAAGCCACCGTTAAGAACTTTCAAATTAAATACAATAGTTTTCAAAATTTACAAAAGCCTACTAATATAAAAAATGGATGGTAAAATCTGTCCTCTCTCAGCCATGGCAGAAAGTTCTATATTTTACACTCAGTAATTTACGATACTTTTTATATTTTAAATCGAAATTTTTTATAAAATGTAAAATACAAACAATGAATAGAAAACTCAAATTTACTGTTAATGATCTTAAATCTTTAGTATAATATTTTATTATTTAATTATAATTTCTTTTATAACATACATGTTACATGAAATTAAAAATTTGAGGAAATTAACTTATTTCTAGGCCATGCTTCAGTCGATTGTCACAATTTAACAGTGATAAAATGAATGGCAACAAGAACAGTTGATTTAGACACTAAATTGAAAAGCTTCTGGGAAATAAATGGAAATATTTAATCGACGCATAAATTAACCGGCCAATTTTGATCAAATCACTATTTATACGTCGGCTAAATATTTCCATATAAAAAAAAGAAATGTAATCAGATTGCATTGCCGGAAATGTGGTCCAAAATGCAATTTGATATGAGAAAGCTAACCGTTGGTTAGCTAACAGCCGGTTAACTAATATTTTCCTGCAACCGGGCATAAATATTCTAAAACCTAAATTCGAAGTTTTATTCTAAAAATTAAAATTTAGAATTCGGAATTATTAATTTTCAAATAAGACAATTTTAATTTTAATTAAAATCTGATTCTTAATCTCAACATCTAAGTTCTAAGTTATTTATATGTGATTTCTGTATTCTAATTTTTAAAGTTTAGTTTGTAACCTTTCAGAAACTAAAAATATAAATGTTTAAGATTGAATATTTTCAAAATTAAGTTCTAGAAAACCAATTTATTTGGTAATATCTCAGTTTCCAATTTTTAAAAATCAAAATTCTAAATACTTAATTTAAGTAAAATTTTGAAAATGTAATTAAGCTTGCAGCCTGCTAGAAATTATATAGTTTCCAAATTTAAAAGTTGATTACAATCTGTCTGTTTTTTTTTGATATCGGAGAAATCAGAGACATCAGAGAGATTATTAATCGGATATATTCGATAATTTTTTTCTCTGAGTTTTATCTGTCAGATCAAAAATATTTTATTTTGTGTTTTTTTTTAGTATCGGAGAAATTATTTCAGATATATTTTTTTCGAGGTTACAAGTGGATTTAATTTTTAAATTAATTTAATAAAAAACATAATAAAAATAAATTTTAAATTTAATAGAAAACATAAAAAAAACTGCTAACACATAAAAACGTCAAACAAAAATCCGTACTTTTTTTCAGAGAAAAAATATCGTATCTGATAATTATCCGAGCGTAAAAAAAAACGACTCAGAGATAATTTTTTTCTCGGATATTAAAAAAAAACGCATATCTGAATTTTGACAGTAAATTTATCTCTCCGATTTCTCCGATATCAAAAAAAAACAGACCCAATAATTACATTTATAATATTTTACGAAATAATATAAAGTATAAAATTCAACAATTAATTAAAATATTAATTCCAGAAATTTAGTTTATAAGCGTACTAAATTTTTATAATCACTTTTCTTAATTTTTATTCTAAAAATCATTTTTTTTAAATTTAAAATAGGTAGTTCATAATAAAATGTACCATATTTAATTTAAAGCTAAAAATATAATTAATTAGTAAAATTTAAGTTCTAGCAGATTATAAATTCTGGATTCGAATGGAATTTAATATTTTGAATTTTTTATTCTAATGAATTCTACAAATTTCAATATGTTAATGGTTATAATTTTAGATTTCTAAAATATTTCGCAAATTGCAATATTTTACGTGAAAAATTAAACATTTCAATTTAATCAAGAAATTTTCAGGGAATTCAATTTTTTAAGATAATTTTTTATAATAATTTCGATAATTAAAGGGGCCTTGAGAATTCCTTGTATGAAAAATCGATTTAATCCTCTGATTTTCGGTGGAAGCTAAAAATTGTCGATAGGCAAATATTAATCGTACAAATGCTCATAGATGGATTCATCACCAATTGCTTTTGATAATCAGTTCGGCATCCTTAATAAACCTTTAAAGATACACATTGCATTAAATTGGGTAGAATTATACTATGTTTAAAATTGAATTTGACGGAGATCTCAGTTCAACAGCCTGATTTTGTAAATTTTTTGATCCCTTCATGGCTCATATTCCATTAAACCAAAGTAACCAATCACAATTAAGATAGAGTTTAAGGCTATAACAGACTTTAGTTAACTATAAACCATTAAAAATTAGGATAAGTCATTAGAAATTTGCTAGATTAAATTATACTTTTCTATATTCTCTCACAACCGGTAGAGCCTCGAAATATTTAAATATTATTTCATTTGTTGTTTTTTGTATGAAAAATTAGCTAAATCCAATTTATTAAATCGCAGAATTTTTTTTTTAATTTCAAAGAAATATCTCGTTATGTCAAGTATTTTATACGTCGGGAAAAAGTTAAGATTAAAGCCTCAAACCAAACTTAGCCTACAGGAAGAAAATAGGTAGAAAATTAGCAAAATATTAGTCTACATTTTCTAATGAGACTATTATGAATGAAACACTAATTCCCTGTTTCACAAAAATAATTTTAATCGTTAGTTAGCTAACAGCTGGCTATAATTATTTGCATGTAGAAATAAATGTAATCAGATGATATACATTATCAAAATACATAATATCATTATATTTAGAGAAAAGTTATAAATAATAATTATAAATCGATAGCTGTAACGCTCATCCATCACCGCGAATGATTGAAAATAATAAAACCGTGCTATCAATCCAACTCAGAAATTTCAGAGTATTTCAGTATTAATTAAAATTATTAAGAATATTCCATTTTAAGGTTTATTATTGATAGAATCAATTATGACACTTTTAAACATCTAAACATAAAAATAAGCAAATTGGAATAGAATTTAATTTATTAAAATTTAATAATTGATCTTCTAGAAGAAGGAAAAAACTTATTGTGGCCTCAAAATTAATAAACTACTGAGACATTCGAATAATTGCCAGGAAAAATTCAATCAAAATTATACCAGTTTGAGAATTCCAAATGTTTGGTGAATATGAAATATTATTACTTAAATTTAAAGTGGATGCCCAGAAGAACGTTTTTTAACGTTAAACGTTAAACTCGTTCAGAACAATAAAAAATTAATTCTAATTTTGGCATTCGATTATAATTGTAAATATCTCTCTATGACATTAGTAAATAACGAATGGATAATCTTTCACATGCCATCTGTAAATTGAACACACACACACACACGTTCCACTTTTACGCTCAATGAATACTAAACAACTCATAATATATAATAATATAATCTCCCACATTTATGACATTTCCATAAATAAATATACA
This sequence comes from Tipula unca, assembly GCA_951394425.1. Classification (NCBI taxonomy): domain Eukaryota; kingdom Metazoa; phylum Arthropoda; class Insecta; order Diptera; family Tipulidae; genus Tipula; species Tipula unca. The sequence continues at coordinate 183,921,512 of OX596381.1, read as the reverse complement.
CGAATACACATTACTGGTAATTACAAAATCATTTATTTTAATTAAATTTAAAATATTTCGCACACAAATTAAAAATATAATAAAAATAACTATAATTAATAAACATTAAAAAAATATGACAGGTCAATTTTTTTTTTGTTTTCGCTATTAAACGTAATAACTATATACATGTATATATAAATATAATTAAAATTTAATTACCAACAATACTACTACTACAAGCGATAGTGAAAGTTATTTTCAAAAACAAAAATTAATTAATTAATTTACGATTTAAAAAGAAAATTGTGAAATTATTTATCTACTCGTATTTTTTTTTTAATAGTCGAGCGATGAAAGTTAAAAATTATTGATTAATCATAATAAAAGTATAATTAATAGCCTTGAAACAATAACAGTTTTTATGATTGATTTATAATTTATTGATGTGAATAAATCGTTAATTGTGTAAAAAAAAAAAAAAAAATTATTTATAATTAAATAGTTGATTTTTAATTTATCGTAATTTATGATTTCCATTTTTTGTTTTTTTTAACTCTTACTTAATGTTAAAAAATTTATACATTTTTTATTTTTATTATTGATTAAGTAATTTTAGTGCTGCATTATATAAAAGCTATATTATATAGTAAATTGACGTTTAGACAGATTAATTAATTTTAATAAATAATTAGTGATAGACAGATTAAAATAAGCTCTTTTCTCTGTGTAGAGTATAATAAATTTTTACAATGATTAATATGCCATTGAATAGTAAATGTGGTGTAATCGTTATTATGTATACGAGTATATTATATACCTGAGAGACAATTTGGTGGGTGACATTTATGGTATTTTATAAAATACAAAATATACATATTTTAATTTTTCACCACACTCCACTCATTCCAAAAAATTCAATGTGTAGGTACATAAATAAGTTCATTTGTTTACGTTCACCAAATACAAATAAATTATTTATCGATTCAAATGGCGGTTTTATTTCAATAATAAAACAACAAAATAAATAAATAAAACACCAAATTAAAATAAACTGTTATGTATTGTATATACGTACTCGCGTACATGAACATATAAATATATATGTATGTATGTACGTATGTACATAAACCGATTTGTTATTGTACTTACATTACTACTCGTATTACTATATACATATATACACCATTATTTTGTTGGTGTTTATTCTCCTATTTGGTATTTATATTTTTATTAAAGTAAATAATTAATTTATCTTATGTTTTATGTATTTTTATATTTATATGCTATTATTATTAATATTGTTGTTGTCATTGGAAGTGTTGCTATTATGTATTATTATTTGGATTTCTTATTTTTTTTTTTTTTTGCGACTGTAATTAATAGCTGTCATGTTGTATTATGTTTATGGTTTATGTTGGGAACGAATTTATTTTGTATCGATTATGGGAGAATACAAATATGTATAATGTATAAACAAACTAAATTAACATGATACAGCGTGTAAGTAAGTCAAACATCAGAGGTTAGACAATGACAATTTTTTAAATATCGAAATATTCCAAAGCATATGACCCTAGTTAACTGAAGCTAGGTATAGTTAACATCAATAAATAAGCGTTTAAATTGTAGTTAAATAATATAAAATTCGTAGGCCGTAGGTATGTTACCTAGTCTGTCTAATGGATAAAACTGTCCTGGTTCAAGTATTTATTTCTATTATATCGTGCGCATTATACGTACTTTGACATTTGTTTTAAGATAGTTGAGTCAATCGAATACTGTACTGGATAAGAATTTTCTCGTTTATTAAAAAATATAATACATTTAATGTTAAACTACATATTTTAATTAACTATTATCGAAATAAAATCAGATTTAACTTTATTTTTTGATGTACTCGATAAAGTCATAGTACACGAATTCGAAAAGAGGTGACATTTTTTTTATCGAGTTTGGAAATGTCAGAGGTTGTTTTCAAAGCTTAACCGATTGGAGAGCAAACAACGGTGTCGTGACGATTCGGTTTGATACAACGTATTGTAATTCTGAAAGATTGAAAAGTATATATGTATAGCCATTATTTTAGAGTAGAAACTAGAACGAACTTTATTCTATCTTCCTTGTCGACATCACATCTGTAAAATTCGATTACCCACCCCATTTGAATACATCTGAATTAAATGTTCTATTATTAGTAAGATTCAAGGAGAGTCAAATGATGTGCAAGCAGAATTGGATTTTTTTGCAAGAACAAATTAGCAAAGTCACATGCCCGAGATGATAACAAGGGGTTTTAAAAAAAAAAAAATTTTAAGTATGATACCAAATGAAAAGGCACGTTTCCGTCTGCCACAGCCTAAAAAAATTAAGTAAAATTTGATTTTACTTCGATAATAGTGAATTAAATTATGTAGTTTCATTAAATGTATTATATTTATCGATAAAAAATTTAAATTATTTAGATTTTACTGAATAAACAGTAAAATTCTTATTCAGTATAGTATTCGAACTAGTAAATTTTTGAATAAAAAAAACGCATGTATTTTAATCAAAATTGAAAATTTGCCTTAAACCATAATATGTAAAAATTAACCAATAATTTCAAATTTCTAATTTGGTACTCAATCTTATATTTGTCATAATAGTTATATAAGAAGAATAGAGTAACAACTTAAGTATATCCCCAACTTGCTTTGGAGTTCTTCTCATTCGCTAACTGCCAAACCTGCTTTTTCTGCTACTATATATGAGAATTGGTGCTATGGAACCACATAATTGTGTTGGTATATATAATCTGAGTGCTGATTATTTCGATTCGGTTTACACGCCAACTGCAAGTCATTCGTCTGTACATACTTTAGAACAGAATATGTTTACAACTTTCTAGTTCGCTTGATGTGTGCAATGGTCCTGGTCCTAATTATATTTCAAATTATTAGAAACAACACGGATCAACTACATAACGGGTGTCCCAATAAGAAGTACAGATTTATTAATTTAACAAAACAAAAACGGCTTAATATATTTTCAAATTTATTTTTTTGTTTGAAAGTAAATACAATCCCCTAATGGTTATTTATGGAAAATGATTTCATTCAAATGAGAGGCGTACTTCATTCGGTCGGTCCAATTTCTGAGACCATTTTGGATTATGTGCGGCTCTATTTCGGCAATGGGTGCCTCAATATTGGCTTTCAAATGCTCAATTGTTTGAGAAATGTCCGTATAACACCTGTCCTTCACGTCACCCCACAAATAAAAATTCAATTTCAATCCAAAAAACAAATTTGATGCAGTTTCACTATTGCAACGTCCAATGCGTGGCATGGCGCACCATCTTGCTGGAATCAAAGGTCGTCCAAACCAATATCTTCAAGATATGCCCACAAAAAAGATGTTAACATATGGCGGTAGTTCATTCCGTTGACCGTGGCCACAAGCCGCACCAAACAGTAATCCTTGTGGATTTAATATACTTGTGGGTTTTTCGATCCCCAAATGCGATATGATGCCGTTGGGTGTGAGTCCCGTGTTTTGACCAAATTGTATACGACATTTTCTTTTGATTTCGACCCAATTGTCTTTGTTGTGGAAGTAAATTTTTAACATTTCCCACTGTTGCTGAAGCGTTAAGCGACTCATTTCGTCAACTAGAAATAATATCCTGAGTTTCTGTCAAAAAAAGAATGACATTAGTGTTCCCATATAGCTAAAATAACCGCTAATAAAATAATAAATCGGGTAACCTTAACTTTAACCATAAAAATGGTTTTCCACCGTATTACTGGCTATTGCAGAAGAAAACTATAAATGTATATAAGATTGGTCATATCTTTTGAATCGTCTGCAAGAAATAAATATACCCGAAGAAAATTGTCTTCCAGGAAATAATATAAAATCACCAATTCTATTCTTCTCCCTTTGCGATTTTCTCTGCTAGATTTTGAGATCCAATTCTAATAGGATTTCATCGGTTTAAATTATCTCATTGAAAGTATAATTAATAGCATTCGGATGTCCTAATATCTGGCGGGCCGACGTTGTTTTAAGTAAGTCCAAATTGTGCTGAAATCATTTTAAAAATACGCATATCCAAATGTCATTTCCATGTGTAATGTGGTAATAGCATTAAGCAATACCTACCTCACACTTTCAAGAAAATCAATTATAAATTGGGTAAGGCATTAGAAAATTTCCATTTTGCACTACATGCATAGAGTACCAGATTCGCTTGCGGTATAAGAGTTTCTCGAAAACTTACCTATTTATTTTGAAACTCATTGGGTGTTGACGCAAAATAAAATCACTAAAAAGTTATTTCACTTTTAATCTTTTTATATTGTTTTGATAATCGGGTGATAATTAAACAGGTAATAAAATACCGAAACGCACCAAATATTGTGGCTTATATATAAATTATTACTTAGTTAGATATATCACGATACAAAAAATCCGCCGAGTCTATTATTCGTATAGGATTGATTTTAATTTTGTGGGCTCATCCGAAATGATTTTCTTTTTCAAACAAATCGTCATGTCGTGGTTTCGAAAAAAAATAATTCAGTATTTTTGAAAAAAAATTAAGTTATTTATTATTTTGGAATTGTTTTAGTTATCACAAGGTGAGTGTAAATTATATAATCAGTGAAAACCAAATCCAGAACTAGGAAATTGCCCAGAACGGGATTTCCTGGTATTTGACTTAATAATTGCATCCGGGTTTGATCACAGAAATTCACAGAAAGAACTTTTTAAATTAAAATTAAATAAGTATATACTTTTGAGGTAATGGCCGTTTTCAATTCTGTTAATTATTGGCAACTGTGGAAATCAACATGTTCTCAATGACATTAAGACATACAATTTTCGTGGCAACACAGATAGCCTAAAGTCAATTTTTTCGTCGGTACAGTTATATCGATACTTTTGTATCACAGCATACCCGTAATTTTGAACTACTCGTAATATATAAATTCATTAACTTTTTATTAAATATAAATATAATTGGATTTTGTCTCGATAACGGAAAAATTATATTGGGTTGTTTTTATGATAGGAACATGTGTCATATATAATGCGATGCCGACTAGTTCCATTTCCTAGCCGACTTCCATTGCACGGGTTTTTTTTGCTACCTATTTTTCACACTAATCTGCTTTTCTTCTTAAAATTAACGTTTTTTTGCCATCTCTATAAGTAACGAAATTGCAGAATTCAATTGATGCAACCATGCTGTCAATTCAGAAATGATAACAAAATTGTTTTAAAAGAGTTAAACGTACATTCACTGATAGTAAGAAAATTTTTTCTATTACGAGGAATTTTCTCACTTATAGACGGGCTTCTCTAAGTGATAAATCACTTAATGTATTGTATTTTTTGAAAAGTTATTTTTTGGAGCGAGGTCAGAGCATTTATCGAGCAATAATAATTTGAAATTAATTTTTTTTCCCGAATATAATTATTTGTTGTCTAAATAAGATACAATAATTAATCTATTATGCTAAAATGATATTTTCCATTACGTTAAAGTATCAAAGGTAAGTTATTAGTAAAAAATTATGGATGTTCTGGAATTTTTTGGTTCTGAATTCCGACTCCCGGGATTAATTAAAAAGGGCCCGGAAAATGACTCCCTAAGAGGTATGTGATTCTGATTATACCTGTAATTTTATTGCCTTAGACACATTTCAAGAAAAGCATTTATCACGGTAGAGGATTCTTCCCAATTTAAGTCCGGGAGAAAAATGATACCAAAACAAATTAATTGGCTTACAAATGAAATACAACCCATTTTATTTTCGCTTATAGGCATAAATTATAACATTTATTGTATAAATTCTCCGAGTAGCTAAATGAAAACATAGAAATGTTGTGTGTGGATTGTTTGATTTGTATATAAATTCTCATTAAATTCTTTATTAATGGATCATTGAAAAATTTCTACCCAAGGCTATGTGCATAAACATAATAACAAACATCGTTAATATTAAAAATTAAGTAAGCTTAAATGTTATATAGAGTAGATTTAAACCTTTAAATTTAAATTATTATAAAAAATTTTGTAAATGTGAATACCAACACATATATACATTTGGAGGGTGTCTATTCCCGGGATCATTTGATTTTCGGGAAACGGATTTATTGCCTTTTGAAGTCTGAACAGTAGATCATTTTTGCGTCTTACGTAGCTTCATGAAAACCTCTACTAACATGGAAGACGTTTAACTCTTTGTACCGTATAGATAATATTAATTCTTGATTTAGGTTAGGCACTCACTTCGATGGAAAGAAGTGACAATGTTGGTTGGAATATTCATTAAAAATTGGAGCAAACACATAATCCCAGAAAAGTTAATCTTAATCTGATTATCCAATTAGGACCACATTCTCCAACCAACCATATACATAATTGATCGTCTCTCAATATTATTGTTTACAACAATTATTAATTAACAAATTAACTTAGTAATATTATGTCAAAATATTAAATATTATAATAAATACAATTTTATTCCTTACAGCAACATATGTATTAAAACATTATGAATAAAATTTTAATAATTTTTTTATAAAAATACTACATTGTTGTAGCTATTTTATATTGTTGTTGTTGCTTAATTTGAATGAAATGTTTTAATAAGTGGTGGAAACGAACAAACGAAAATAAATTATGGAAAATTCTAAATGAAATAAATTGCGGGTAATAAATTATAAATAAAATAAATTTTTTTTTTTTCCAGTTAAATGCATGTTCATTTTATTTAAATATTTAATATTATATTATACATATATACATATAGACTTAAGCATCTCCTACAATATTTAATCCATTATTGATGCATATGCAAATTTTCAAAATTATATTATTATTGCAGCATAAAAATCTAAGTATTATATGAGAATTCGATTGATTCTGCAAAATAAAATTAAAAAATCATTTACGTGTATAAAAAGGATGCAGTGCATTTCCACAACAAAAAAACTCCTATCAAATTTTTTTTTACTACCTCAGAGTTTTTCCTGTCTACATACATACATATCTAAAGTAGGATTGTGCAAACATAACTGTTTCCGATGATGGTAGTGTACTCGTAAAAACAAAATCTACATACATAACATAAAACCCATTAATTTCATTTCCTCATTTTTATGAATTCAATTTTCAATAAAATATCACATTTGCTGTATACAGTACTATACACGAAAAACTGTTACTCAAAATTGCAATAAAATAAATTTATCTGTATATATAGTATACATATGTATGTATGTATATTTTGTACATAAAAAAAAATTAAATTTATATCATTTTATCATAAAATTTTATTACATATTTTTTCATGTATTTTTTATTTTTTTGATAAACAACATATCATGTTTCCCATTTTCCAAAATAAAAATTTATATGTATGATGAATTTAAGCTTCGTTGAATGTATACACATCTCTGCTGTAGGTGCGTTCATGATACAAAAATAAAAAACCTAGCAGATTTTGAGGGAATTCCAATGAGGACTGGTCCAATTCTAATATCTATTTATTATTAATATTTTGTATATAATGAACACACCTTGAATGAACTGAAACACTGTAATAATATACACATAACATGTTATTTGAAAATATGCTATATATGGAATAGATAAAAAAATTGACAAAAACTCAATGATCTCTGATGATAATGATGATGATGTATGTGTCGTACTATAAATGGCTTATGTTTTTGATATAAATTTAAATTTACATGGAATACAAACATTTTTGAAATATATTTGAATGCATCATGTACATGTATATATATATATATATATATATATATATATATATATATATATATATATATATATATATATATATATATATATATATATATATATATATATATATATATATATATATATATATATATATATATATATATATATATATATATATATATATATATATATATATATATATATATATATATATATATATATATATATATATATATATATATATATATATATATATATATATATATATATATATATATATATATATATATATATATATATATATATATATATATATATATATATATATATATATATATATATATATATAGGAAGGAAATATAACCATTTGTTTGGATTGCCGCGTTAACAACTCATAAAAATTGTATTTAATTTAAATTATAAAACATACAGTAACTGCTGGATATATATACAAAGTATATCATTAGACCATAACTCTAAATATCTAGCGCATAAACCAAATAAACAGAAACACACAGTTCATCCTCCACCGAATAACAATAAAATAAAATTGTTTATCTATATATAAACAATCTAACATTAAAATAATAATAATAATAACTCATAAATTATAATATTATAATTTCTGCATGCGAAGCACGCGCAAATATGGGCAGCGACAGTATATAATATACCAACAACATATACTAAATATTTGCACATTAATTTGCAACAAAACAAAATATTATTATTAATTTGTATAAGCGATAATAAATTTAATATATTTATGATGATGATTATTTTAAATATGCAATCATTTATTTTATTTTATCACAAATTAATTGTGAATTTTATTTGCATTTAAATAAAAATAAAAAATAAAAATAAATTTAAAATAAAATACCAGCAAGCAGAAAATTTATTTTTCATTTTCATTTAACCGATTTTTTCGCACAAAAAGAACATAAATTAAAAGATTGTTATAAATTATTTGTTTTTATATTTTATAACAGAATACAAAAAATAATGTACAAAAATATTATAAATTTATTTATTTTTTTTGTTTTTTTTAATTTAAATACAAAAATTGTGGATACAGTATATGCTATGCAAATTAAACGGTAGGCGCAGATTATTTTAAATAATGTCATTAATTTTTAACGTGTTGCATTTATATTTTAACATCATAATTAAACCTTTCTGTTTATAATAAGAAATATTCTGGTGCCGACTATATATATATAACGCGAACTTAACGATAAACATGGTTTATAGATAAATGACAGGTCAACCACAGTAGGATAAGAATGGAAACTATGAGAAGAGATAATGGCACTTATATTCAGCTTAAACGAACATATTTTTACTGGCTAGAAGGTAATATACTTACTGGTTTCATTTTCGTTCTATATATTTTTATTTTGTTATTTTTTGATATAAATTTCATAAAGTAACATTAATCATTGCGTTCAGAGTGTATTGTGTATTCCTTTAAAAAGAAATATTCTGTTGAAACTTTTATATTTCGATGAAATTTTAAGTGAAAGATTGACACCGAAACGAGAAAAATTTACAGAATATTGGTTCTAGACTACAAACAAACACAACCTAAATTTCAATATAATTAATTAAAAGATCATCGAATAATAATAATTTAGTTAAAATATTGCTTACAATCCAATGTAACATTCATAATTTAATAAAATTTTAGGCAGATATTTTTTCACTACAATCAAACCCAATTTAAACGTCAATATTATTAATTAAAAAGCCTTTAAAACACAAAAGTATTACTACAATTAAATTTTTAGAGCATTCAAACAGAATTTAAAAGTTGCAATTTAATAAATTTTATTGAAATTAATTTAAAAATAAGATATACATTAATGTAAACATTAAAATTTAATAGTAGAATATAGAAATATCACGACTAGTGCCACCATCTTGACCAATTCTTGTTACTCTTTATGTATATAAATTTTTTATGTATGCGCAATATACTTTACTACCTGGGTACATTCGGTATATCGTCGACCATGAAATAAGTCAATAACTTTTTAAAAATCCGTCAAATATATATCATACCACCCGTCGTATTAAAACAATGAGCAACACAACTAATAACCAGATTGGTTAAAAATATTAAGATGTGCTATAATCACAAATTTGACACAGTTTTTGTAACCCCAAATTGATGATATATCTTCCAGTTTAGGGATTTCATTATCGTTAAACCGATACGTCGATAAATTAATCAAAATAAATAGTTACATTTAATGATATTATTTACTTAATAATGAATTCCTTCAATTCGTTGTAAATATGTTTAAGGAAAAGAATAATTTAATGTTGTCTTATACTGGAGGCCAGCGTGGCCAGTCATATTGGCCCCACCCATTCATTTAGTGCTGGCACTGCTCATTTCATGATACAAAAAATGTATTGTGCATAAACATAATCCATCGACATTAAACAAATACAATTGCGCACTATACATTGTCTAGCTTTTTTTACTATGTCCTTGGAAAGGTCGATTAAAATTTGATCAATCAGGAATGAATTGATTTGTTTATTATTATTTACCGAATTTTATAAAAAAAAATTTTGATTTAAATTTTAGTCATCTTTCCAAAGAACTCACATGGTAAAACACACGAAAAATTGTCTAGCCTTGATACAAGACTACTTTTCGTATGTTTTACTATAAGAGTGCCTAGAATCGAGAGTGTTGGTATCGAGAAATTTTAATCATTTTTGATTTGATAATATTTTTGTACATAAATCGTTTTGGCTACTGTAATTATTCTGCTCAGGCGGTACAACAGTCAGAGTATAGAGTGATTGATTGATAAAATTGATAATTAAACAGCTAAGTTTTTGCGAATTTGACTGATAAATGTACAGAATAGGCGGTACAAATATTGACTTAGCCTGTAGTCCAATTCATGACTTATTTGAAATCAGTTGACTTCTTCAATATGACGGAGTGAAATAAATCAATTCAAGCCGAGACTTATTTAAACATATAACATTTGATTAATTGGCAGTTCACAAATTTAAACGTTCATCGTTTAGTTTAACTTTTGTGCTTTGCTTAAAACTAAAAATAATTATTAAAATGGAAATAGTTATGAAAGGTAAGCAGCCTTATTGTAGACTTTTAAATAAGCCAGTTTACACAAAATAAGCCGTGAATTTGACTATAGTCTTAAGCTTGTTGCTGAACGAAATACTCATATGTGGATACTGCCAATTATTTGAAAGTATAATTGTAATTCATTAAATCAATCACTCGTTTTTTTCATATACGTTAACATAAATAATTTTTTGATGTTTTGACGTTACTGTCAAAATAACGATGCTAAATCAATTCGGATTATTTTTCATACTTTTTAAGATTGAAATAAGTATCGGTTTCGGAAACAGCCTTAATACGAAAATTAAATAAAACTTAATCGAAAACAATTCAGTCACATAAGAGAATCGCACTTTTTAATAAAAATATTGAAAAGGTAAATGTTGTATTTCGAAGATATGGTTAGCCGAGGAACGGATTTACTACTTAGAGTGTTGGTCTGCAGCTACCTAATGGTGTAAGGCTGCAGGAATATTCTATACAAAGATCTACATTCAACGATCGCAGTTAAACGCCTTACGCTGAATTCTCAATTTTAAGTATCCTGAATAATAATTAATTAATTTAAATGTGTGGTAGATCAAATATGTAGTTAAATTAAATTTATAAATATATTAGATCTAGTGTATCTACGCTACGAAAATAATGATGTGACAACCGTATTAGTTGTTAGTAGACCGGCGGTATACAGCAAATACAATACTGGTATGTTTAACCTTGTATTTTCTTTAAAACAAGTATAGCTTTCACGGATTGCATGAAATTTTTTTGGCTGGCGAGTTTTAATTATTTATTTATGCCATACTTTATCGAAAGAAATATTTCATTTCTTCTAAGTCGAGTTTACCTGAGTTTCATTGTGCACCTGCTCTACAGTATCATGCTGCTCTCGAAACCCAAATTGGTGGTCTGGTATAATATCTCTTTCAGATAATATTGGTGTTAATTTCTGTAATACCATCTTTTCAAAAAATTTCCTAACTATCGGAAGTATGCTTATTAGCCTGTATACGATGCAACTTGTATTTCGTCTGTTTGAGGCATTGGAATCATTGTAAATAACGACATATTTAAAAACTTTTAGGCAAATACCCACATTTTATAATCGCATTAAAGATATAAGTTATGAGTTTTATGTATTTACCAGGTAATCCTCTGAGCAACATGATAATGAAATCGTGCCCTGGAGCTTAAGGTTTATACAGTTTATGATATAAATTGGTCCTCCGTAAACTCTGGAAGTTCGTTGTTATGTTTTTTTGTTTGATGTGAATACTTTTTTCAAATGGTTGCAGGAAAGACTACCGTTTTCTTCATCACTTCTGGCCCAAATCCGAGCCAATTTTGTTCGATTATGAACGGATACGTTGATAAATTAGTTGACGACTCCAAATAAAAATATTTTGGAAGGAATTTCTAGTAATTTTTTTAAAATAATTTCATAATTTAGTTAATTTAATTAAATTAAATTTAATTAAAGATTTTTAATTTTTTTAATGAAAATACAGGGTCCCTATTCCTAAATACGATACGTATCGTTGCTCGATACGAAAATGCTATGAAAGGAAAATAAATTGGTATTTCTGAATTCGATCGAATCAATTTTTTTACTATGTCATGTATTCATTGGGAACTTTATTTTGAATGGTTATACCTCTACGGATTTTGGATATATGTTTTGACGTTTGAATATAAAAAATATGTAGTTCATTTGGTTGTTTGTGTCACAACACAACGATTTTCTTCTATTAAAAATAAATGACCTCAGTAGAATTATAACAATAAATTCAAAATTAAGAAGTTGTTTTGAACAGAACTTCCTTAATTTTAATTTTAGATGAAAAAATTAATTCAGATTCCGTTTATATGTCTTTTTAACTAACTCGATTTGAGATCAATTTCATGACCAGAAAGTTACCACCAAGACAATTATGGCAGTATTTTATTTTATTATAAATAGTTAGTATTTTATTTAGAATATGTAAGACATAGACAACATTTAATTCTCTCATCAATTAATTAGATTACGAAAATATTTTAAAACAAAATCACTAGAAACTTTTTACAATTTATTTTTATTTGGAGTCGTCAACTAATTTCTCAACGTTCCGATCCGTCCATGATCGAACAAAATTGGCTCGATTTCGTATTGCAGAATATGGGAAATTTTGCAACACATCAAATAATAGACACGAAGTATTAGAACTATTCGAATTTGTATTCAAAAATACCAATGGTACGAATTCGCACAATTTTTATAAAAATTCGTATTCAGGAATAGGGCCCCAGATTTTGTCTTACATATTATGTAGGTATTTTAAATTACGGGTAAACACAAAATATTTAATTTTTTTATTTATATACCACTGTGAAGTGTAGATTGCTCCATTGGATTTGCAATATTGCCAATCGTCTTGGTGGTAGGTTTTTTCTGAGCCATTTCTAAAAGCTCTTCTAAATCAAACATCAGTCACGAAATTTGATTTCAATTGAACTATTTAGGAAGATATGAAGGAATCTGAATAAAATCTTCCATCTAAAGTTAGATATACAAAAAATGTTTTCAGAAATACGAGTACTTATCTTATTGAATTTATTGTATCGCAATTCGTAATTGAGGCGATTTATTGTTATTAAAAACGAAAGAAATGTTTGTGTTATGACACAAACAATAAATTAAAACTGAATATTTTTTATATTCAAACGTCAAAAACATATACCCAAAGTTGGTTTAAAATTTATAGAAGTATAACCATTTAAAATAAATTTCCCAATTAATACATGACAGTGTAAAAATATTTGATTCGATCGAATTCAGAAATACCAATTCATTTTCGTTTCGTATACAGCATTTCCGTATCGTGTAACGATACGTATCGTATTCAGGAATTGGGGCCCTATTTCTCGATCACGGAGAGTTCATTAAGGTTGGATTCCTTGATCTTCTCCTTGTCGTAATGCTTTTTTCAGACCTTTAATAGCCCTATTCAATTTCTATTTTAGTAATGGAGATTTTTCCTGCTGCCATAGCCATTTTCTTGTATGAACTGCAGTATATTAGATGGAGCATTATTAAGTTTTCTGAGCTGCTTATATCAGGAGTAGCCTTTTCGGCTGCTATTTCCATTATAGATTTTAAATCATTGGTTGCCGCATCTATATCTTCTGAAGTGCACAGTTGCATATCAAATTGGCAATTTTGTCGACTATATTTCTATATATAAAGCCCATTTAGTTAATTTATTTGTAAGGCATTGATTTCTGCTTTTAAAGCTTGGGTACTTTGAGTTATTATTTATTGGAGAGTGATCAGATGACAAGTCATAGTAATCTTCTATCTGAGCAATTCCTTTCGATATACAGAAATCTATTAAATCAGGTTTCTTACTCTCTATGTCCAGTTGTCTCTGTGTCGAAGGTGGGTGTCCAGAAAATAAATAATCTCGATTTTTTTTCGTTAATTGGTTCATATAGTTATTTAAGTTTACGTGTGGTCAATCTTGAACCACATTGCAATTGGATTGTAGTCGACCCCTGCGAGAAATGTAATGCTCAGCTGATTAAAATAATCGTTAAATTGCGGCTTTTTGATTGCGTATTTTGATGGACAGTGGCCAGCCGATAGTTCATATGTTGCATCATCATGCTCATTTGTCTTTCCATCATTATCATGAAACTTTGGTTCGTTTCGATCAGTTTGTTTACGGTTGCGTGAGTATTTAATTCTTCTTCGTTGAAATGAACTTTTGTTTTTGGTGTAGTATGTTATAGGATGTTTGCATAGGAAACTCGTGGTTGTGCGAAACTGCTTGTAATATTCTCTAGGTCATTTTGTGTAGATGAGCAATTGTATACTTCTTCAAGTCATGTTTTGTTTTATGTGATTTTACGTGACTTTAGCATTCGTTGCACAGATCGCAACTTAGGATTGGTCTTATGCTTCAAATTCTGATATATACTGGGCAACCTCTGTAACTTTCGTATTATCGCATTTTTTAAATCAGTAAATATACCAAGCTATATGTATATACTGTGCTTACCTTTGTTTTTTTTCTCATCTGGCTCTAATTCTATGCGAAACATCGTTTGTTTAATCTTCTCCCGATTTAAATTATTCGCAACAGATTTGGCATGAAAGTCTTGCTCAGCGAGAACCGCATGAATGTCGGTTATCTCTACGCTGCTCTCTATTGCTTTTAAAACAACAACAGTCTTTTTGACGTTTCAGCTGGAAAGTGTTGTATCGCTTTCCAGTTTGGTCGAAATGTTTTGCTAGCGCTCTGAGACCATCAATTTCAACAGGTTGTATTTTCGTTTCTATGATATTACCCATTTTGAGAGGGGCAATACAAATGTTGAGTCAGTTAACGTGGTGGTTATACAGACGAATTCATTGTTTGATGCCTCTCTTAAATAAATTGGTGGCGGCTATTCGGTTCCGCCTGGAAGCTAGAAAATTTTTTGCCCAGAGGTATTTGATATCAGAACCATATTTTCCACTATTGACTCTTTAGTTTGGCTAGCTAATTACACTGATGTCAGGCTTTATTTTCAAATATAAATCACTAAAATAGTGGTGCCAAATTATTACATCGAACCTGATTTTTCCTATCATGAAACCATTACGACCAAACTGTATATAATATATGGATTCATATGCACATATACATATACCCATTTATTTTCTCATTCGCAACTGCAATACGTATAAATATTTTTATTTTATTTTTATAACTATATGTACATACATACGAGTATACAAAATGAGTTAGGTGGATAAATTACGAATACAACAACAACACTGTTAAAACTAAAACGGCAAAATAAAAAATAGTTCAATTAAAATTATTGATAATAAAAACAAATTAGTTGAATTTTATATTTGTGTTCTCCCTGATAGCAAAAAATATATTAAAATATATGTAGTATTATTTATTAAATAATGAAAAATATCGCGGTATGTAAAAAAAAATAAAAATCTTGGTAAACAGCATTAAATAAAATTTAAAAAAACAACGCGATTGCGGTGATTTTTAATTAAAAAGAAAAGTTGATCTTTATTAACGCGCGAATCATTTGATATAAAAGTGAAAGAATATGAGGATACCGTACATGAAAAGCTGTTTATGGTTTGTCACTATAATTTATTTAAATTAATTGGATTTTTAATTATTATTTTTTTATTACAACGTCATTCATTGCCGCCACAACTTGAACAAAACTGGCATTTTGTTAAATGCGTGACAGGTAATCTGTTATAAAAATGTTGAATTGTGGGAACAAAATTGTTGTTGAGTCAACAAAAAAATGGAGATGCCGGGGATTGAACCCGGGGCATTTCACATGCAAAGCGAACGCTCTACCACTGAGCTACATCCCCTCCTTACTTCAGTATATTTAATACTGTTCCGCAGATTTGCATTCCATTGCATAATTTTTTACAATCAGCAGATTAAAAATTGATTTATTTCAATATTTAGCAACAAAAACAACGCCAACAAATTTTATTAATTTATTATACATACATATAATAATAACAAAACTTGTAACAATAAACTAATTACTCATTCACATAAATCATAAACTATCGCTTCGTTCGTACACTATAATACATAATAATATTATACAAAAATAAAATTTTTATACTAATCCATGAATCACAGATAAACATCTAACTAAACCAGTAAAAATGCCCCATCCTACACGTATACATACTATAGCACAGTCAAATTATAAATATGTGTACATGTACATACTCGTATATACACATTTATAATTTATGTGAAAAATTATAGTTTTTTGTAATCATTTATCATTTTGTGAAAAACTAAAAACTAAAAATGACATGATAATTACAATATTTTACATTATAGCATTTCATTTTTAGTTTTAAACGTCACAATAGCTTGTAATTAACACTCCAAAATTTATATATATATTATATATACGTACGTACGTACGTTACGCGATGATTGCATGAAACTAACCGTAACTAATATATGTATTTTTTTAGTGTTGTATGTTCGGGGTTAGACTTAGGGGAATTTTGATGTTCTGTGTTTAATAATGACATAGTTTTTGTTTATTTGGAATTTTGAAGGGGATTCCAAAATATTCATGTTTTAGGGGCTAAATATTGTGTTTAGTATACATATGTATATATATACATAGATGGTCAGGAGATATATTTTATGTACATACATATATAGAGATATAAAAACTGTTGAAATATTTCTGTGTAATAATAAATTTGGTGAAAGCCGTTAGGTGTGACATAATTGTTTTTGGGATGTCATTTTCAGTTAGGGTTATAATTAGGATAATTATATAGAGGTTTGTATATGTATGTATGTATATATAAAATTCGGTTGGTTAAAAAATCAAATTTTGTATAATTCCTTAAAATTAGATCAAATTTTTAATGGAAATGCCTAAATAAAAAATCGAACGGAGAAACTGCATCTGTTTCTAAATTTGAAAATGTTTTGGCACTTGACTAAATCAACTATATACATTAATAAAGATTATACGTCTCTTATTCTAGTTTTTACCGAGCCCTTTTGAAATATTCTCCCACAAAATAGCTAGCGGATTTGTAAAATAATTATTTGTTGAATTATGTTTAACCGGTTAGTTGGGCTTTCGGGACCTCGTGTTTTTCGGTTCTGGATTTGCTCTAGCCTTTCAGGACCAACGTCATCGTAAACCTGGAAATTTACCAAGGGGAGTGTCAATGAGTCCGATTTGGAGTTCGATGACCTCAGCAGCCTAAGTGCTGACGGTTTCAACTTAGACATCATTTCGGGTTCGGAGACTGCCCTACTACTTTCTCGTGGTGAGGGCTCTATTACGGAGCCAAGCCATCGCGGTAAAATTGAGCGGCTTGGCAAGCGCCGCCGCCAACGTTTGCAAAAGAAGCTGTTCGGACTGGCATTGGGTGCAATCTCCTGGAGCCTGGCTCTCTGGGTTCACCCAAAAGACCCAGCTCAACATCGGGCAGTACGCCTGAAATGGGTGCAAAAAAACCGCGTACGTACGCGGAAACAGTAGCCGATGATAAAGCCAAAAAATTCTGCGTGCGGGAAATGAAAGCAGCCATTACTCTTAATGAGGAAAATCTGCGTCTTTCCCGCAAAGAGCTTGGTCGTCGAATTCATCATTTGCAAATCGAGCAATGATGAGACGTACGTTTGGTTCTGTGGGGAAATCGACAGAATCAAAGACGTCTGGGAGGGTTGTCAACTTTCGGTTGGTGAACCCCCAAAACCTTTGATATTGCACTCATGGATTCCTGGGCCACCTGAGAATCCGAGTGTAGTTATCATGAACATCGGCATAATGAATCCAAATGTATCGTATTATAAGTGAAAAAAAATGTATTATGAGTTAAAGAGGCTGCTTGCTGTATCGCATACAAATTTTTGTCTAATTCAAGAACCGTACCTCATTAATGGCGCGGTTTCTGGTTTAGATTCGAAGTTCGGCAGGATTTTCCTAAAGTTCACCGTCCTTAAAACCAGAGCGTCCATTTATATTTCTAATGATATTGATGCCGCTCTTATTAATGAGTGCAGCACGGCTGATCTTGCGGCGGTGCTAATCACTCTCGTGTATTCTGACTCATGTCAGAGGAACTAGTGAATCTTGTAGTGTGGTGTAGGGTCAATAATCTACCCCTCGTGATTGGTTGTGACGCTAATGCTCATCATACCGTTTGGGGTAGCTCGAATACCAACAGTAGAGGATCCTCACTGTTCAATTATATTTACTCCTCTGGTTTAGAGATTCTCAATGTTGGTTGTGAGCCAACTTTTATCAACTCGGTTCGTAAAGAAGTGATTGATATTAGTTTGTGCTCTATGACCATCGTTGACCTGATTGTAAATTGGAGGGTGACGGATGATATTCTCACCTCTGATCATAGGTGCATCTCTTTTAATATTAACTTTATAAGACCACCGGTTAAACCATATCGTAATAGGAAACTAACAAATTGGGATTCATTCTCCTATGAGCTCGTTTCACTACTAGATTTGCCTAATCAGATCAGATCTATCTCAGATCTTGATTTGCAGGCAACTGTACTAACCAAAGCAATCTCGACTGCTTTTGAAAAATCGTGCCCTCTTATTTACAACCAGAAGAAGCTTAACAAACCCTTCTGGTGTTCTGAACTTAAAAAGTTAAGGAAAAGTGTGCGTAAAATTAAAAATAAAGCCAAAAAAACGAATCTCATTTCTGATGGGAATCGGTTCTTGGTAGTTCAAGGGCTGCGTGGAAAAATGGAGTGTTTTCTCGTTTGCACCGTTCAAATCGAGTGGTCCAGACTGCATTTTCCCTGCTGAATTGCAGCATGGTTTTCTTCCCATCCGTACTCACCTGCTCAATCTATTCCAGGCGTGCATTGCTTTTAGTACTGTACCACGATCCTGGAGCTGGAGTAGAGTCGTTTTCATACCTAAAGCTGGCAAGTCGGATTATACCGACCCTAAACCTTTTAGACCCATTAGTCTGACCTCTACTTTTCTTAAAGCATTAGAGAGGATCATCGACAGATTTATTAGAGATAACTATTTAACTACATCCCCACTCAGTAACATGCAACATGCTTACAGAGCTGGCAAGTCCTGCGAAACTGCTCTACATGAACTCGTTACTAGAATCGAAAGATCACTTAATTATAAAGAGTTTCTTGTAGGTAGCTTCCTGGACATTGCGGGAGCTTTTGATAGCACTTCGTTTTCTTCGATCACGAGTATGCGTGTACCAATTTTAATATTAATCAAACCATTGTTAGATTCAACGACTCAATGCTCAAGTCCCGTATAATTGAGACTGAGTTAGAAGGCTCATCAGTGTCTGTAAAAGTAGCCAAAGGCTGTCCGCAAGTAGGAGTACTCTCACCCTTGCTGTGGCTCATGGTTTTCGATGAATTACTTGTTAAATTGCAGCGATCTGGATTCATCGTGCAAAGCTACGCGGATGATCTCGTTTTGACAGTTTCTGGTAAATACCTGAACGTCTTATCTGATCTGACGCAGAACGCCCTTAATATAGTGGAAGTTTGGTGTGTTGCACGTCAATCCCTCGAAAACTGATCTGGTTGTGTTTTCCAGACGTAGAGACAGTGCTAACTTATCTGTCCCCACTCTATTTGGTAGAGCAATTACAAGGACAGAGCACGTAAAACACCTAGGCGTTATTCTAGATAGTAAACTCTCCTGGAAATTTTACCTTGATTATAACCTACAGAAGGCCATTGCTATATTTTGGCAATGCAGAAGGGCCTTTGGCAATTCCTGGGGTCTGACCCCTAAAATGATGGTATTCATCTACAAATCACTGGTTTTACCCTTACTGTCGTATGCAGCAGTTGTGTGGTGGCCAGTTGTGAAACTGAACAAATTTTTTTTATGTTTATTTCATGAAACGCAGCTATACAAATGAAAGGAAAGCAGATATGATAAACAAAAAAACAAAAATTTTTTATGTTTATTACATGAAACGCAGCTATACAAATGAAAGGAAAGGAGATATGATCTGATCCGGATCAGATCAAACGTCAAGAAACACGGCTATTGTACAATATTGAATATTGTATTTACGAGGCGATATTCAGCTTGTTCAAATTGTAGGAGGTTGGTGTTCTTCGTTCATAATTAAATGTGGAATCCCTCGTTAGTAGTAACAATATAAAATCAATTGATACTTGTGTCTATAAATAATGTCACATAATTAAAACAACTGCTGCGAATGAGTCCATGCTTAATGGTAATTGCACAGGGTGATACCAAATGAAAAAGATTTTATTTAGCCGCAATGGTTTTTTTATTATTTAAATAAAATGTTGTAGTTCTTCGTGTTATCGGTACGGTTTAGCTAATATTATGCTGTCTTCTATAAGCGCTAAGTTGTCTCCTTGATTTCTCTTTAAGTTTTGAGGTATTATAGGGTTTTGAGGTATTATAGGGAAAAAGACGCAAAAATGGACATAGCATCAACATTTCTTTGATATTCTAGGCTTTCCAAAGAAGCGAAGGCTTTAACTTTTAATTTAAACTTGCACTTAATCCAAAAAAAATGCCATTTTTTGCGGTTTCCAATATGATCATTGAGGTTACTGTAATGTTCAAGTTAACCCAGAAAGTTTCCATTCACTAGATTTAAACACGGCATTTGGCAAAGAAAAGTTAACTTGCATTTGTTTATGTTAACTGGTATAAATAAAATATTACAACTAGTTTTAAATGTTTAATTAGGAGTTCAAGTAAGTTAAAGTTTCCAAATGGAATATCAAATTTTTGTTCCATTTAGGTGAATTTTTCCGCCACTAGCAATCTTTAGTCTCTATATTTCAGTTTAAGATAAGTAATTAGTTCCACCCTCGTTACCTCGTTGGTATTGGAAGTTCGAGGTTTTCTCGGGTTCGATTCCTGAAGGTGACCAAAAAATCACAGTTGGATGTTTCCAATGTGTGTAAGTATGTGTGGTTGTTCGGGTATTGCATCGTGGGCTCGTTTGTGGCATTGATTGCTGGAGTGTTACTAAAATATGTGATTTAAGTGCATAAATAAATAAATTAACAATTTGGTGAAAAATTAAATGAGACTTTTGGAAAACATTGTCTTTCAAATTTCGCATTTTTGTAAAATACGAGTAGAATAGAATATATTAACAAAATTAAATAATATATTGGTAAAAAAAATTGATAAACTATTTTAACAACAAATTTTAATAAGATTTCAAAATTGTATATCTAAACCATTATATGACTATGAAACATTTTAACAAAAAATTCAAAACATATGAAATATTATTAAGATAAATCGAAATTGTGGCATGATAGTAAAAAATGGTTGAAAACAAATACCTATCAACCAAAAGTTAAACATTTTTAAATTTTATAGCCAGAAATATTCTAAAAAAATTTGTTAACCCAAAAATCTGTTGTTAAAAGCAATTATATTACTCAATAAACCATTGCCAAATTTTAAAAGGTGATTCATCTGTTTTAATTAACACACGCTTCCAATTAAAAAGATTTTCGCCGTTGAAAAATGTAACACATTCAAATAATTTGCTTAATAATTTTTAATTATTGTCACTTCCACTCATAAAATAGCAACTCACATTATTTCCAAATTGTGATTAAACAATTTCAAATAATTTAATTGCCCATGGTTAAAACTAATAAAAATATTTGTTTTATTTCGCTCATTAACTATATAGCTACATACTATAAAACTTAAAAAAACTTCAACCCCAATTTTAATTTATATTATAAACAAATATGTATATATACGAATTTTTACAACCCAAAAACCCAATTGAACGTAATAAATTTTATTATAAATTAATTATACTTGTAATTAAAGTTTTTTTTATTTATTTTTTTTTATTTTTATTTGCAGATATAAAATAAATTTTTACGAAACTATTATACAAATACATACACAATTCATTAAGTAAATAAATTTTATTACAATTTTTTTATGATTATGATTTTTCATTTTTTTTTTTCTTCTAAAATAATTTATGTTATTCTTATTAGTTTTAACTATTATATTTATATAGTTTTTATTATATGAGTATTATGAAATATAAAATAAAAATTAAATTTCCGTCGTTTACAATTCATTATCGTAAATCATAATATAATTCGAGAATTTTTTTTTTTTTTTTTTTGTTATTAAGAGGTATACAGTGTGTACATAATACAGCTATATAGAAACGATAATATTTACTTAATTTTTTTTATTTTATTAAAATTGTTTTAATAATCGTAAAAACTAATAATAAATTGTATATAGTTTCTGCTTATTAATTTATTACGTAAAATAAATGGTTAATATGTTGCACGTTAAAAATTCTGGTTTGGGTAGTTATAACGAATATTGTTGTATAAGTCAAACGACAAGTTTTAATTTAAAGATAAGTTTTAGGAAATATACAGCATAAATCGTGTGTTTATCTGTGTAACTATGTATAGCTTACAGTTTAAAACTAAATTTGATTTTAACATTCCGCTAATCACATGTTCAACTTTCATATGGTGATCAGGTATAGTTATGTCGCAATATCAATTTCGATTTGAGTACAAAATGTCTCTAAATATACCGATAAAAAAATATTTAAAAAATATATTTAATTCGTATAAAATTGTTTACGATAAATAAATAAAACTTTACTATAGTTGAAACATACAAATAGCATTATACCTGGTAGAAGTCGAAGCTAGAATATTCTACACCGTAGTCAGACACTCTATCCATTGCGCCACAGGCCCACATGACTCATACGAAATTATATCACTTATTATATTGTGTCATTATCAATCATTACGGTTTACTTTATTAATTTAAATTTTATTTAGGTAACTAACCACAGGCAATTCTCAAGTTGATAATTGACTTTGAATATATTATACATATACATATTAAAATGATATGAAATTTATATATAGTAGGTATGTGATATTCTATTACACATTATGTATTCATATGGGAACTATAAATATATAGAGTAGGATATAATATATAAAGTAAACTAGAGCAAAAGAAAAGTTGCTTATAGGAAATTGTTAATTTGCTCGAGGTTAATCTTAATACGTTGGTGGCTATTGAATTTTGTTAAAATTGAAACAAAGTATTTGACAAAAAGTATATCTGTATTACTAACGACAAATCACATTTTCATGATTCGTATACATATATAACACTAGTTAAATGCTGTTTTTTTTTTAAGTTTCTCTTAAAATAAAATAATTAAAACTTTATAAAGCGAAAATGGATAAAATCGTATAGCTTGATCGATAAAATTCGATGAAAATTTTTCTAATTCTCATATATTCCGTCTATATTCCTTGTATTGCCCAATATTATCTGTAAGGCCACGCAAAAATACAGTAAAAGGTGTGTTTGTTTAATCTATTATCAGAATGTTAATAAAATGGCAATAAAAGTATCCCAATGTGATCGACTTATTCTTGAAATAAACACCCTATATATGTAATCGGAGATTTCAATTTGGATATTCATATAGTACTGAATTGTGTAAATTGTGGGCAGAATTATATTGTTCATAGATGTGAGACAAACGATATCTATTAATATATACACGGTCAATATACCGGCTCAATCAAATAATGACTCATTAAATTCATCAGGTTTAGTTCTTGTACTTGGTGACTTCAATCTTCCAGAAACCACCTGGAATTATGACATGGAATTGAAGTGCATCCTTCCGTGTAATATATAAAAAGTGATGCAGAATTTTTATTCGTCGACCCCATTTATACTTGGTTTCAACCTTAACTCCGGATCTTGCCTTCCCCACTGAGGTTGATGCTTTCAAAGTAACTGAATCACTGAATCCATTTGTCGTAAATGATATTAACCACAAATCTTTGGACATTAGATTTGATAGTAACTACTGCAGAAAGCTGAAAAAGTGAAATACAACTTTAAGAAGGCAAATTACACCGGTTTGCAAGTTAGAAGCACAAATTGGGGTGAAGTTTTAAATGCGGACAATGTGAATGCAAATATCGACCAATTATATAACATCTTACACCAAGAAGTTAATCTTCATGTGCTCATCCCCGTCGGTCGATAACCTGTTAACCAGTTTGAAAAGTCCAAAATGTAAGGCCTATATACTAAAATGATGAAATCCTTTATTTTTACCCCTATTTTTAAAAAAATATAAACAAAATCATGCATCCCCAAACTTGCGCATAAATTATATTTCAATAAAAAAATTAATAACGACAAATAGAAACGAAGACTTGATGAAACGTGTCTTTAAAAAATTATCAGTCATACTACGATTAGTACAAGTTCTTAAATCTTCCTAAACTAAAAAACATTATGTTTGCTTGAAACCACGCACTAAGTCGGAATTTAAAATGCTTCCCTTGTAAACGAAACGAGACTATTGTATATTACAATATTCGAGTTCTTTGAAGCTGCACCATTCAAACCAGCCAAGATTTATTACACTTGCGGGAAACGTCTAGTCGATGTATCTCTTGATTGAACCTATATACACCGCCAATTTGTACCTTTTGATGTAATTGTGACATCAAGATGGATCTTGGGCTAGAATTTATTACAAACTGATTAAAGCTCACTAGCAAGATAGGTTAGAAGGGGTAAGGGTATATATTTGCAGCAAAATTATAAGTTTTTTTATATAAATATTTTTTTAGGCAAAATTTTTAATTTCAATGGCTATACACTGAAGCTAAAATGTAAACCAACATTTATCTTTCTATGTCGCCAATCAGTTTTTGCTGCAATGAAATTCATAATCTTGTTTTGCAGTTAACTCTGTCCCTGATACTCTTTAATCTCATATTGGACTACATCTTTCGTAAAACTGCATAATGCATATTGCATATGCAGATGACATACATATGTGTGATTAGACTGAATAACACCGCAGTGAAGGAAATACTTGATCCGCTTGTAGAATTTTCGGTTTCTGTTGGACTCCAGATTAATGAGTCCAAAACGAAACACATTATCCCTGGTTATACGGACCACCAGATTTTAGTAGTAGCCACTACACGTTTGAGGGAGTGAGGAGGTTCAAACACTTGGGCTCTCTTATCACTCACGATAACAGTGTGGGTGAGGATCTTAAAGTGTGGCTGGCAGCAGGCAGTAGTTCGCTAAATCCTCTGGCCACTACTAAAATCTAAACACCTATCAAGTTTCGTGAAGTTGAAGCCTTACAAAGTTGGGCGCTGACGGATGAGTACGACCAATGGCTCCTATACCGTGCCCTGTACAATATTTAATGAAGTTTCAGAATCAAAGCATCTCCAGACAAGACATAGTTCATTTCGAATATTCCAAGATAATTTAATAACGCCATCTTGTTGTACGACTGGTGGGGAGTGTAGAATATTTTATAAAATCACATAAATAATTTTTTGTGAGATTAAGGCTACATAATTGGTTACGTTAAACATGTTTTGCGAAAAGGCCATTTGTAAATATAAAATGCGTACCACACCCAAAGCGATTTTACCCTTTACATCCCTTTATATAGTACTTGAGAAAAGTCATGGTCATTCGGCCATAAGCAAAGTAACAATACTTTTGAGTTATTTTCATTTTATTTTCATATCATACCAAACCATATATTTATGATTACAATTAATAGGTATTAATTTTAATTATGAATATGCATTCATTAAAGCTGCATGTGGCAAACTCTTTGGCAAACCTAACAATTCATAGATTGAGTGATTTTTACTATATTACAATTCAATTTGCGCATTACAGATTATTAAAGTTCAAATAAAATTGTTCACCCTTACCAGAACAATTTTCATTAATAAATTGTATACAAACGTATATACGTATATGCATACTCAATAACCAGTGCAATTATAATTCCAAAACTCGCATCTATATACATTATATGAGCATACATATATTTCGTAAAACAGAATGTGAGCTTACACACAATATATTTTAATTAAAATATACTTTAGTCACGCAATATTTTAATTAAATTTAATTGATTTTTATTTCGTGTATGCATTTTAAACACCATACAAATATATAAAATAAATTAAATTATTAATTTTGAATAATAATATACGGACACACTCGGACAGAGTGTCTTTTAATTTTTATATTTTTTTTTTATACAGACAACGTACATATAAATATTAAGTTTGTTTAAATAGTTAATTGATTAAGAGATATGTTAATTAAATTTATAATAGCGTTGAAAACTAAATTTGAATTTAATTTGAATTAAAATAGAATTGCAAATTTTTAATTTGTGGTAATAAAGGCGAGGGTTAATAAATATATGTATATATATATTTATAATAAATGTGTTTTATTAATTATTAATAAATAATTAGCACTCGACTATATATGGTACGGGTATGGTTAAATTGTACCATTAACAATATTTAATGGGCTATTGTTTAATTCTTATATAACATAATTTATTGCTCTTAACTCATCTAAATTATAATCTCTATTGTTTTCGAAACGACAATATTTGATTTATTGTTCGATTGAATTTATTTTTATTATAAGAGACAAATTAATTGAGTTGTGATGCGCGATATTTTTCGTGTTGTGCCAATAAAATATGATACGTTGCTCTGCAATTTAATCGTATAATTATATTGATGACTACGCTTAATTAAAATATTACTATACATTATATTGTTTTTGATTTTGAATTTATTGCATAAAAATTGATTATTGAATATATATTGCTTGTTTTAAATAATTATTGACGTGCATTGTTAGAATTTAACACGCCATGTTTTGCGTGCTTCGAAATGATGATTGTATATAACGCGCTAACGTAAACATTTATAATGGCGCTATTATAAGTATATAAATATAAATTATATATAGCTACATAGGTATAAAGACGATCTATTTATATAATTTTGTAATCAATTCTTTACATCTCGAATAATATAATAAAAACAAAGATATCACTATTATTTATGAGATAAAATAAATTGAAGTTAATTATCTCAATAAAATAAAAATGTATGACAGTGGCGCGGTTAAAAATTTCTTCTTGAATTTCTTTTAATTTTACATAAAATTTATATTGTGGTTTTTGGTAAAAAAAAAATTGTTCGTTTTTAATAACAAATCATCGTGGATGTGTTAATGTGGGTTTGATTAATTATTAAACACATTTTCGTATATTTTTTTAAATACAAAAATTTTTTTTAATGTAAAAGATAACAAATTTTTTAGATTTATTATTAGACAAAAATGCTCGAAGATATAAATTTAACCAATTGAAAATGATAAATTGAGTCATTTACATTTTTAATTATGAGGTGGATCAGTGGTTCGCAATCAATGCGCCGCGGAACAAAATGCTCACTCACCCTATTATTACTGTTACGAAAATAGATTGTTTCTTGACAATCTTATTTTATTTGTACTATTTGTATTTCAATTTTAGGTTACGAGCCACTGAAGAATACATAGAGCGCACTAGTCTATTTTAAATAAAACTACATAAACGATTGGGTTTATTTACATTAATTAGCTGCATAGATCAATAAATCTTGATTAGGTTACTATTTATATTTTCTTAATATACCTTTCGGATACACATAAAAGTACCGGGTGTATGCAAGCATATCCAATCTGATTTCATTGAATTTCTTCTATATATATGTATATATATATATATATATATATATATATATATATATATATATATATATATATATATATATATAATAATATATATATATATATATATATATATATATATATATATATATATATATATATATATATATATATATATATATATATACATATATATATATATATATATACATATATATATATATATATACATATATATATATATATATATATATATATATATATATATATATATATATATATATATATATATATATGTATATAAAAAACGCCTGCACTTTCCCCAGATATTACTAACACCGTAGTGGCTGCTCTCTTCCCGATGCATGACCTAGTGCAACATGGAAATATAAGTCCGCTAGAGATCCCACCTTTTACATCTGAGGAACTCTCTATGACATGGCGGAAACTCAAAACGAAAAAAAGTGCCGGGCCAGATGGCATTCCATCAGAGGCCGTTAGAATCGCTTCAGAACTCCACCCAAAAAAGGTGTTACACGTGATGAACTTAGCCCTAGAAAACGGGGAGTTTCCTTGTATCTGGAATATAGCGCGCCTAGTTCGAACCCAAATGGAGGTTACGAGTGAAGTTCCCCAAGGATCTATCCTAGGACCTATGCTTTGGAACATCTTGTACGATGGCATCCTTCGAATTCAGCTACCCGAAGATGCCAATTTGGTGGGGTACGCGGATGACTTAGCACTTGTTGTCTCTGGCAGACACGAGCAGCAACTAGTTGAACGAGTGGAAGCGGGAGTAGAGGTGATTTCCAGATGCCTTCGTATACATCGGATGCAATTGGCTCCAGAAAAGACTGAAGCGGTTGTAATGGCAGGCCGAAGAGTGCTCCAATCCATCTCCTTCAAAGTGGAAGGAGTTAAAGTAACACCGACAACCCACATCAAGTACCTGGGTGTATGGCTAGACTACCGTCGCGGCTTTCAAGAGCATGTAAGGCAAATTACGACAAAGGCGACCCGGATAACAAAAGGGCTCATCGGATTGATGACAAATGTTGGTGGACCAAGCGCCGGAAAAAGGAAACTGCTCTCATCAGTTGTTTTATCCGCAATACTTTACGGAGCACCCATCTGGACACGAGCTTTAGATATTGCAAGGGCGTCCGAGCAGTTCGAACGCGTACAACGTACTCTGGCACTGCGTATATGTAGTGCTTACAGAACGGTAGGAAAGGAAGCAGCTTTCGTGATAGCAAACATGCCACCGGCCACTTTCTTTAATGGCGAAATATAGACTAGCGGTTCTTCAGGGAACACCAAGCGTTGAGGCCAAAGAGGAATTAATGCAAAAATGGCAGGCACGTTGGGAGAGTGCCGACACTGGATCATGAACCAGAGAGCTCGTTCCGAGTCTAAGGGAATGGGTGAATCGTAAGCATGGGGAGACGAACTTTCATCTGACACAGTTCCTGACAGGTCGCGGCTGCTTCAATAGCTATCTGTACCGAATGCATATTAAGGATACTCCTAACTGCGCATACTGTGAAGAGGACGACACACCAGAGCATACGATACTGTACTGTGCAAGGTGGGAAGAAACGAGGAAGAAGTGTACCGATACTGTAGGAGAGATGACACCACGGAATATTATCTCGAAGATGGTAGAGGAGGAGAAGATAATGAGGGAAGAAGCGAGCACAACGACTTGAACAAACAAGGAGACAATAGACATCCAGCGGTCGAAGTAATGCAAACTTTGTGGTACCGAGCGCTGCGAGGAGCTGAGGTAGGGGGTTTTTTAGTCGGTAAGAGTCCGGCACAACGTCCATGAGGATTTTCCCCCTACTGGGGGAAAAAAAAAAAAACAAATATATATATATATATATATATATATATATATATATATATATATATATATATATATATATATATATATATATATATATGGCAAGTAGAGACGTTACAATATTTGGTCAAAGTAAACAGAATTCCGTGACTAAATTAAAACAAAACCATTTTCACTTTAAAAAAAATGTAAAATAATTGAAATTAATGTTTTAAAAAAAATTATAATCGAACAAATAATTCATTAAAATTCCACCTTTCTATACTTATCATCCACGGTTTCTTATATGTATAAATACATATATAGGTATACCAACGTACATAAATATATGTATATATATAAATATAAGTGATACGTTAAAAATATAAATTAAAAAAAATATATGTGATGACTGATATTCATTAATTTAAATTTTAATTAAAAAAAAATAACAATTTTAACATCTTTTTGACTTGAAGGAACATAAAACTTAAAATAACAACAACTAAAAGATCAGCTCGAGAGATTAATCACGCGATAGGTGGTTTTAACCAATTAAGAATTATAAAATATACTCGCGTTATATACATGGGTTGTTATTTATAATTATAACTTATTTTGATTTGAATATAATTTTTATAAACATTTTTTAAATGATCGTTCAACTTTGATTTGTTGGTTTGAATAAACTTATATATACTTATATACATATATATATATATATATATATATATATATATATATATATATATATATATATATATATATATATATATATGTATATATATACTATACCTATATGTTTTATGTTAATTCTTAGAAAGTTTATACTATTTTATAATCAATGAGTTATTAAAATAAAAATCAACAAACCATTAACCATTTATAAATGACTTATAGGACAGTTAGGTTGACTATATTATAGGCAGCTTTCAATAATATTTTTAGATTTTTTGTGACTTAATTGAGTAACTAAATCATTTATCACTATAGGTATTTTTCTATTAAGGCCAAATAGTTTACTGAGTGTTTTTGTGATCGTTTCAAATTTGAAAAAACATGTTCTATATAAATTCCATTTTCATATTGCCATTCAAATTATGTTATAAATTTCATTAAGTTGTGCTTTTGACTGGAATATAAACATTTCAGGAATAAAATATTAAGTTTGATTAAAAAGATGCGTGTGAATTTTATACTACGAGTACCATTTACTAAATGACTTAATTTTTATATAATAGGAATTTAGTAAAAACTTTACTCGTCTATATAGGCATGCGAAATTGATCCTAAATTTTTTTTTTTTTTATACTCCTATATTGGTATGGCCCCTGCGGTCGGGGGCCACTCACATGTCTCGTAAATCAAAATTGCACGAACATGTTTCCCAAGAATACCACCACAGTATCCTTTGCATGTCGTAGGAGGCGACTAAACGGTTGGATCGCTGGGATGACGACCCGCATCCGTAAAAAAATAAAATGTTTATAAAGTCAACAAACAGAAAAATGGATACCGCCAAAAAAACACCGGACCCCCGCTCAAGTACCCGGACACGAGATTTAGGATCGGCACGTGGAACGTGCAATCACTAAGGAAACCAGGAGCGTTAGAGGGCCTAATCACGTGCATGAAGAAGTATCGGCTGGAACTCGTTGCTCTTCAAGAAACTCGCTGGCCTAAAAGTGGAGACCATGTGTCCCAGGGCTATACATTGTTCTACAGTGGAGATGACCTCGGAAATCTTGGAGCTGGATTTCTTCTTGGGCCGCAGGTAAAGAACGCTGTTTTTAATTTCCAAGCAGTCAATAACCGATTGTGTAAGCTTCGCTTGCGCATGAAGTTAGCTAACCTGTCGATAATTTGTGTACATGCGCCCACAGAAGTCAGCCAGCCCCAAGATAAAGACTCATTTTACAATGACTTGGACGATCTGATGGGATCTATACCCGAACACGATGTTAGAATGGTAATTGGGGACTTTAATGCTAGAGCTGGCAGAAATCAGACCGACTTGTGTGAAAACATAGGTCCGTACTCCCGACACGAAACTGCGACCGATAATGGTGAGAGAATGATGTACTTTGCGGTTGCTCATGATCTTAGACTAGCAAGCACATTCTTCCCTCACAAACACATACATCTTGAGACATGGACACATCCTCGCGGAACTTCCCGCAGCCAAATTGACCATGTGTTAGTTTCTAAAGGACGGGCTCAGGTTGTGCAGGATGTGAGAACTTATCGGTCAGCAACCAAATACGTAGGCAGCGATCATCATTTGGTCGCTGCAAAGCTACGATGGAAGTTTTCGTACAAGTCTGGGAAGACAGCGAAACGCATGGTACGTTTCGATTGTGAAGGTCTGATAAATGAAGATCAAAAGAAACGATATCAGGATCTCGTCAGCGACAACATTAATGAAGCTAATCACCAGTCTGACTGCGTGAACTCTGTGTGGGAGGTACTGAAAACATCGGTTGTCAATGCTGCTCAACAGACTTTAGGTATAGTGAAAGTCAGACCCAAGAATGATTGGTTTGATGACGAGTGTCGTCTTGCAGTTGAGCAACAAAATATAGCCCATAATGAAGTGCAACAACGTCTCACAATCGCGAGGAAAAACAACGCTGCTCTTGCAAGAAGGGCAGCTAAGCGGATTTGTAGACGGAAGAAGCGAGAATGGTGGAAGGCCGAGGTTCTGAAAGTACAACAACTCAGCAATGAGCGCAGTTCGCGTAATTTCTTTAAAGGAATTACTGGACTGCACCATACTTTCAGGCCTACGTCAACCGCCATTCGGGACCGGGATCGAAACCTCTGTGTCAACATCGACGCAGTACTTGACGCATGGAGTGGACACTTTACTGACCTGCTTGATGTCCATCATGCGTCACAGACTGTTGTTGAGCCACCTCTAACACAGACTGCGGAGATTTGCACTGGGGAGCCATCCCATGAGGAATTCACTAAAGCCATGCAGAGATTGAAACGAAACCGTGCACCTGGAGTGGACTGCATTAATTCGGAGCTCTTGATATTCGGAGGGGATACTTTGTTGAACTGTCTTTTCGACCTTATTCGATTAGTATGGCGAACCGAAGTTATGCCTGACGAATGGAAAGTGGCCGCGATATGCCCCATCTTCAAGAAGGGAGACCGCTTGAAGTGTGAGAATTATCGCGGTATAGCCCTCCTTTGCACAGCGTACAAGTTACTGTCATACATTGTATTGGATAGAATCACTCCTCTAGCGGAGGGTTTGGTTGATGACTATCGAGGAGGATTTCGTCCGAATCGATCAGTCACTGATCAGGTCTTTTCGCTGCGGATGATTCTATCTAAATATTATGAGACATCCATCCCCGTACATCAGGTGTTCCTGGATTTCCGGCAGGCCTATGACTCGATCAATCGAGAGAGTTTATGGTCTGCCCTGGAATACCTAGGAATGCCAACAAAACTGGTACGACTATGTAGGATGACAGTGACGCAGTCCCAATGCTGTGTTAAAGTTGAGAACAGGCTATCGACAAGTTTTGTAGTTAACTCGGGTGTTCGGCAGGGAGATGCTCTGTCCCCGATACTCTTTAATCTCATGTTGGAGTACATCTTTCGTAAAACTGAAACACAGCAGCGTAACATCTTATATCGCCAGTCCAATCAGGTGCTTGCATATGCAGATGACATATGCGTGATTGGACTGAATAGCAACGGCGTGAAAGAAATACTTGATCCGCTTGTAGAGTTTTCAGCTTCAGTTACACTTCAGATCAATGAGTCCAAAACGAAATACCTGATCTCTGGTTTTAGGGACAATGGCGCACCAGATTTTAGTAGTGGCCACCACACGTTTGAGGGAGTGAGGAGGTTCAAATATTTGGGTTCTCTAATCACTCACGATAACAGTGTGGGTGAGGATATTAAAGTGCGGCTGGCAGCTGGCAGTCGTTCTTTGTATCCTCTAAGGCCACTGCTAAAATCTAAACATTTATCAAGTGCCGTGAAGCTGAAGCTTTACAAAGCGTTGATCATGCCCGTTGTTATGTTTGGATGTGAAAGTTGGGCGCTGACGGATGAGTACGAGAGATGGCTCCTAATATTTGAGAGAAGAGTCATGCGTGTGATTTACGGCCCAAAACGCGAAATAGATGGTACCTACCGAGCTCTGTACAATTTCGAGATCAGAGATCTGATGAAGATCCCCGATATTGTACATGAAATAAGATCTCAGCGAGTACGCTGGCTCGGGCACGTTCTGCGTGCTGATCCGGAACGAATTGTGCAGCGATCTCTGAAAGGAGAGCCACCATATGGTAGGCGCAGAGGTCGTTGCAGGCGACGATGGCTCCACGGTGTAGAGAACGACTTGGCCTCTTCAGATTGTCTTAGACAGTATGAAGGCCATGCTCGGGATCGAAACCGCTGGAGCCGAATTGTTGACTCAGTAAGGGGCCAGTAATGGCCTTTAAAACTGTTTTAATTAATATTGGTATGGCTACTACAATCTTAACCATTATTAATTCGTTTAATTCATTAGTATAAGATTGACATTAGTACTTATGTATGAGATAAGCATAAACTTGTGTGGGTTTGCTGCACCAGTGTCTAGTTCCCCTGAGGTATGATATTCATTCGGTTAGCTCATGTGGTTTGGTTCGTTTGAGCCGTCTTACTTAAAAGTCTCTTTCCATGTTTGATGGCACATTCTCGGATGACGTTATCTATCAATTGTATTTGTAAATCATTCTATATTTCCCTGTTAGTCACAAATCGGTAAGCGTTGGTGACCATTCGAAGAAATTTTTTTTGGCTACGTTGAATAATGTCTCTATTGGAATTATGAGTACAACCCCATAGCTGCGCACTATACATCCATATTGGTTTGAAGATGGTCTGGTAAATTAGTCTTTTGCAATACAGGTTCATTTTGGAATGATGCCCAATTAACCAGTAGATTTGAAGCTGTTTTAATCGTATCTGTTCAGCTTTTTGTCTCACATGATGTTTCCAGTTTAGCCTTGAGTCTGGATTCAGACCAAGGTATTTGGCCAATTCGCCTGCGGCACTTGTACCCCGTTGATGTATATGTGCTGGTTGATATTTTTCTTGATCTACGCTCAAAAAGCGCGATTTTCCAATCAATCGTCCACTGCACTTTGTTGAGATTCGTCTATTGCCATAATAACAGTGTCGTCAGAAAACGTACCGATGAATGTATTGTTCGTTGTAGGTATGTCTGCAGTGTAGAGAAGGTAGAGGAGGAACATAAAAGTCAGAACATGTTGCTTCATAGATGACTCTGAATTTGCGATTACAGCGGGGCAATATTTCTTTTCTTCTATAACGCTTGCTGTATCACCGTAGTGATTCGATGGACTTGATCTGTTGTGGAGTAGTACTTCTAAATTCAAATTGAAAATCAGGAACGTTTACCATTGGCTTGAGACGTTTCAGTAGTAGTTTTTCAAACAGTGAGATTGGTCTGGACGATGTTACTTCTTCATCTGGTTTGCCTGGTTTCTTCAGCCTAATTATTTGGGCCGTTTTGAAGCATTTGGGTATACATACTAAAATGATACTACCTTTTTAACAAACAACTGATGTGCGTGTAAACTGATTTTATGGTAAGCAAATGCTTTAAGGTAAGGCGTTTAAACATTAATATAAAATAAACATAAAAAGATAAATATGGAATGAAATTTCATGTATATGCATATAATTCTATCATAAAAATTACATAAATAACTAGTAAATTATAAATTGAAGTAACTATAAATAAATGTTTGTTAGGCCAACATCGTGATACGGTATTGAAATATTGAAAACCCGGTGATGAAAATCGTCCAGATAGTTCTGGTATAAACATTGAACTATTTTTGGCCAACTGTTCATCCAAGTGACTATGTTTTTGTGTTAGGCCAACATGTTTTACATATTTGAAAATCATGTAAGAAATTCTAAATAGGGGATACGGTGTTGAAATATTGAAAACAGTGTGATGAAAACCGTATAGATAATCGGAAGTTCTGTTAAATACTAAACTTTTTTTTTTCGCCAACTGTTCATCCAAGTGACTATGTTTTTGTGTTAGGCCGACATGATTTACATATTTTAAAATCAAAGCCTCAAGTACAAGATGTTGTCAAGAAAAAAATAATTTACCAGAACTTCCGAATAACTATCCGTACGATTTTCATCACAGGGTTTTCAATATTTCAACACCGTATCCATTATTTAGAATTTCTGACATCATTTGAAAATTTGCAAAGCATGTTGGCCTGACATAAAACCATAGTCACTTGGACGATAACTTTTCCGAAAATAGTTAGTACTTAACAGAACTTCCGAATAACTATCTGAACGATTTTTATCACAGGATTTTCAATATTTCAATCAAAAAAAAAATCTCCGGAGTTTCTTTCAACATTAAGTCAAATCTAAAATTGTACGGAATTTCCCTGCAAGAGATATTCAAATTCTAATGAAAACTATTTAAAATAACGCTATATCAAAAGAATTTGAAGAAATATGTTAAAATATGTACTTAAATCCTAAATACTCGTACTCTTCTTTGTAATACTCCAATACTAAAATCAAATTTTGTATGTCGAATTACGATATCCAAAATTTAGTTAGACCATAACCGACTACCAATCGAGTGACCTCCTCATTTTATTTATTTTTTTTTAATAGTACAATCTTATGTTAGGTCAAGAGGTTGTATTTCTTTTAGTATTAGTATGTTGCAATAATCTTCTTTCATGTTTAATGGCAACTTCCTGGATCAATTCATCAATCCATTTAACATTTTGGTCATCATGTAATTCCTCGTTGGTGAGGTAGATAAGACGTTTACAGTACAGGCTAAGCTTAGCATGTTTTCCTATCAGCCAGTACATTTCACGTTGTTTTATTTTAATTTGTTCAGCTTTTTATTTAACGTGTTGTTTCCAGTTCAATCTTGAATCGAGATACAATCCGAGATATTTAGCAGATTCACGCTTGTGGAGTTTGTTGATGGGCATTGAGAAATGTTTAGAAGTTACTATTTTTGCTCGGCAACGCATATGGTTCATGGAAGTATTTCAACTCGTTCAGCTTTAAATTTCAATCACTGGTCCATTAGCTGATTTTATCGAGTTGCTGTTGTAAGTATTCAACTGCTTGATTCTGCGATTCGCTTGATGCCAATACTACAGTATCATTAGCAATCCGCTGTCGGTATATCGGAAGTGTAAAGAAGATATAGGAAAGGCCATAACACGTTACCCTGAGACACTCCTGCTATAGCCGGGTAAAAGTTAGACTATGTATCTTCATGTGATACTCTAAATTTTCGTTTGGAGAGATACGACTCCAGCGGTGGGCAGTAATTTTGTGGCACTAATTCACATATCTTGTAGGTAAAACCCTCACATGCCATACTCTATCATACATCTAGAAATGCGGCAGGGCAATATGTCTTCTCTTCAAATGCTTGTTCTATCTTTGTGGTCACGCGATGAACTTGATCAATGGTCGAATGTTTATCCATGAATCCAAACTGGAAATTAGTTATACTGATCATTGGTTTTAGTCGTTTCAAAAACAACTTCTCAAACAACTTTAAGATAGTTGGTAACAAAAAGATCGGCCTGTATGATGTCATTTGCTCACAGGGTTTGTATGTTTTTTTTTGATCATGACTATTTGTGCAGCCTTGAAACACTCAAGCGCATATGTAAGTCGGAAGCAAGCATTATATAAATATGTTAACATATTGACTGCTCTCTTTGATAACTCAGGTGACTTTATGGGTTTCAAATTCATATGTATTTCTTACGCGACTTCTAGTGGGGTGACACTATTAATGTTTAATGGAGATCTATAAACTGGTTTAGGGTCAATCCTAGATTGTATAGATTGTACATATTTTTACCATTGCGATGAGCTTTATCCTTGAATCGGCCCTGTTTAGTAAACTATACATAAACTTGTTAACACACAAGGGCTTATAAACCAGTTTAATCATAACCAGTTCATTGAAAATTGATTCCTAGTTTATTTAAAGTAAACCAAGTATCTAAAGTGTATTGGTTGCGATGTATTATCAAATTACATATCTTTGGAGTTTTGATGTATTGGAAGCACAAGCAGAGCAACATAATTGAATATCATATGCCCAGATTGGTTTAAGCACCATTTTAATATAACCCCACTGTTTAGGCTTAAGTGTTTTCAAATTAACCAATTCATTTTTTCATGGTTTTTTCTTTATTAATACTTTTTAGAGCATATAGCATCTACTAGACTGGACCATTTAACTCTATTGAGGGCTATTGCTTTTATTTTCAGTGATGATTTACCTATTTCCCTTGTTTAATCTACAAAACCTATCCCTAATCTCCCTTGTACAATACAATCTTTTGTAACATGTTCAATGTTATTTGTCTGAATTTATGCATTTGTTGTTATCTTCTCCTGCAGCTACCTTTTTCTGTTACTGAATTACTAAGATATATGGTTCATTTACTTTTTCTGGGATATTTCACTTTACTTGCCTTTATAGTGAACTCGATACATTGGTACATTTTCTTTTTTAGCTCGATTATTTTGTTGGCATCGAAACCGTAAATGTGGAATTCAATACAGTTTCAGTTCCCAATGTGTGCCCGAATACTCAAGCCAAAACTCGATATTTATGTTTGTTCCATTGCGTTGTTTGTTCTTAGTATTCATTTCTATAATCATGTTTACTTCAGATCAATGGATGGTCAGTTTCCAGGGCAGCTGAGTATAATGTATATTGGTCTTCCGAGAAGTGTGAGGTTTTGGTTCATCATCATAGTATGTGATTTTAAAATCCCATAACCTAATTTTTTATCATATGGTTTTAATGGATTTTCCATGACAGCCATCTGTAGGTTTTCTTCATTAATTAATAGCTACTACTACCTCTAGGTTTGTGTGGCTTTACGTGAGTGTTGCTGTTTTATTATATCTTCTGCTTTCAGGCGAGACGGCGTCTATGAACATCTCAAAAATATTTAAAGTCAGCCCTTTATGTATGTTTATTTATTAAGGCCAAGGGTATAAAGTTACTCGTGGATTTAGAACTTTTCTAAAAGGGTTAACAATTTATTGGTTACAATTTATTACATAAACCTATGTATAGGTACATACAATAGTTCGAAGTTTTCAAAATTTCCAAATTTATTCATAATATCGAATAATTTTAAAAAACATATATTATTGAGAAAATAGGCGCAGAGGTCGTTGCAGGCGAGATGGCTCCACGATGTAGAGAACGACTTGGCCTCTTCAGATTGTCTAAGACAGTATGAAGACCAAGCTCAGGATCGAAACCGTTGGAGCCAGATTGTTGATTCAGTAAGGGGCCAGTAATGGCCTTTAACACTGTTATTATTATTATTATTATTGAGAAAATGTTTTAGGCAAACAAATGTATTTTTAAATGTATTGGTGACATAACAGATTAACATTACATTAAAATATTCTATAAAATCAAAAATTGGAACGTTGATGCAAGGGGACTCTAATATCAAAAATAGGCAAACATAAAAGGTCGAATTTCTGTGATTGCATTCAATATTATACGAGTATTTAGAAAAATCGAAAAATATTGATTTTCGTTGCTTAACTTTCAATTGGATGCTTTAAGGATAATTTAAATAGCATGAACGAGAATGGGTTTGACACAAATCTTGCATCCTCTTTAAAACGACTTACAACTTGCTATAACATTTAATATTCATGTGAATGTCTGAATTCTCGACAGTTGGTATATTATAAAATGACTTTCGTTTGTGTGAGCCTATACCTATCGTCTATACGGCTGTTCTGTGGATTACTTTTATACACCGGTTCCTTTTATCACGACAATGATTCCTGTTGAGCTCTTCACCTTGTATGAACAATAATACGTATTATTACCAAACAAAAATGACTACCATTTTTCTATATAGGTATCAATGGTTTTGGGCAAAATTAAATAATTTTCATACGATGATTTTAGTAAGCATAGCTATACCATTTATTTGATGATTTGTTTCCCTTAAGTATTTTATTTTATTTAAATACCAATACATATTGAACAGAGTTCATCTTCACTGAAAATATTTTAATTAAGTTTACTAGATCAACAATAATTAAAAATGAGATCAAAAACATACTAAACCGTTCACGATATCTTCAGTAATTTTCTACATATTACTCAACCCCCACGCGGACATTAATTATAACATTTCATATGTCACTCGGATTATATTAATATTCGATAAAACCCACATTACCTAAATATGTGTATACATATGTATATATATATAATATAAAAGAATGCAAATTAACCAAAACACCTCTAAATTATCCAATCGTTGACAAGCACACAAAAACGAAGGAAATTAATTTACAAAATATTTTTAAATTTTATCTATTAATCGCGCATAAAATTTTATAACACGTCGCCGACGCCGCATCCACAGCCGCGCACATTTCTTATAATACATATACATATTATAAAGCAGGTTAATTTTTTTGGTTTCTATATAATATGCATACATGTTATCATTACCATAATTCATTTCTGTTTGTACATAATTTATCTAAACTTCCAATTTTAATTTATATGTTTCGATTAATTAATCTAATTTTAATTTTAAACTTTTACACGATAAATGTATATTCTTTATCAAAACAACACACAGCAGCTATAACTATTTAGCCATATATACAACAACAATTTTATTTTTATAATTAATATCAATTTTGTCAGAAATTTATGAGATTTCATTAATTAAAATTGAATAATTTAGAAACAACAATAAAAAAAATTAAAATATTTGTGAAATCGTCAAATGCAATATATATTAAAAATTTATTAGATGAAATAAAAAAATTAGATTAGTTTTTCGGTTTGGTTTGATGAACGCTGCTATTAAAATTTAAATGTGGGATATTGATACATACAAATATCTATAAATTGAAAGTTTTAGATTTTTAATGTTCGCGATTGAAGGTGAATTAAATCACCTCGTTATAGATAAACATCTTAAATACAATAACGGAAATTAATTAATTAGATGCGGTTTCAAGGTAGATTACATTACATAATCGATTAATATTTCCTTCACTATATACATACATACATACTCGTGCATACATATATAATTTAAATAATTAATTAGTTTATTCATAAAATCCAGCAAAATGTAATCATAAATTATAAACTACATTCTCATTAGACTTAATTAAATCAATTAAATAGAATATAATTAGAGAAACTATATTTATGTATATACATAATATGTATATGTAATAATATATTATTATAATAAATAATAATAATAATAAAATAGAGATTTTTAAAATTTATTGCAAATTATTGAAAACCACAAATTTAATTTATGATAGCATTTTGTTGCTGTTGTTGTTGTTGCATAATAAATAAATTGAATTATATATTATGAACTTCAATTAATATGTATATTTGCATATATCATCGCAGTAAATTATGTTTATTTATTATATATTTGCATTTAGAATTTAGCTCGAATGAAATGGGTCAATGCGATTTTTTTTCGGTAGGATGATTTGATTTATGTAGATTGATTATCATGGTCAGCCCCCTTAAGACCTGACTATTTTTAACTTTAGCCAATTTGAATATTATTGTTGCAAAACGTTGATGATAGTCTGACCTGATTTAAGTATAGGTGACCATTTAAAAAGGGACGGAGCTGCATCTAAGACACGATCACAGAACGTAGTCTATACGTGTTACAGTAAACCCCAAAACAGTATATCATTATAGTTTCTCTTGACACTGCCATATGAATATACAAAATTGTAGGAAAAACTATATAGAAAAAATGTAAACATCATTTTACAGTTGAGTTCTGTTCTAGTTGGCCGCATATTGGAGAACTTTACCCGTAAATCTTTCGGATCCCATTTACATCGTACATGTCGAATTTTATTATCGCGTGGTATAAGAGTAGCAGTTACTTCACGGCGAATGGACATTTTTAATTTTCTAGTAGGATTTGTTTATTTTCAGCAAAGTGTTTTCTGGTATTAGGGGAAAAATTAAGGTTTGGAAAAAATTAATCTCTATCATAGCAGTTTTGCCGTTTATTATTCCATTCATTTTTAATGAAAGAGTTTACGGCGAATAGGAAAAATAAAAATTCCCAATTCCTTCGGAATTATACCAGAAAGGGCCACAGATTGGAAAATTGGGGCACATTTTTTAAATTATGAATTCCGATTTTGATGTTTTGCAGTTACAATTATCGAATTTCAAAATTTAACAATTTTTTTGAATTTTTATGATCAAATTTTACGATAAAACTCAGAATTTGTAATTTCAATTCCAATTTTGAAAGTAATAAATCTTTTTTCGTCAAATTTATTAAATTTTGATAACATTAACTTAAAATTGTGAGAATTTTTGGAATTCTGAGAACAAGCACAACAAATATTTTAAAAATTTGTATTACGTTTTCAGATTGCGTATTAAATTCAGAATTTTAAAAATAGTAAAGATCTATAATTTTTTGGAATTTTGAATTATTTGGATTTAGAAAACTTTTGGATTTTCTCAAATACTAAAATTTCAAATTTCAATGCAATATTATTCGAATGCTAAAACTAATTATTCCTTACATAGTTTACCGTGTGTACCGAGTTAATATTCGATGTAATATGTAAAATTCGATAATTTAGAAAACCACCAGTTAATGGTGAATTAAATTTTAAAAAAATATTCAAATTTTGGAATAATCATTTTTCATGTAATTCAACAATGTTCAGAAAATCAAGAATTTCAGCAAATGAAAGAATATCTTGATCTAGAATTCATTTTGAAAATCTTGAAATTTTTAAATCTACTTCTGGCAGTATTTGAGAAATTTTTGAAAATTCTTGTTACTCTTTTTCAAATTCTGAATTTTCTTTAATTTTGTGATTTTCTTCAAATATTTATAATTCGTTAACATTTGAGCAGTTTAGGAGTTTCTTGAGTTTTTGAAATTCATGTAAATATATAAGGTCTTGAAAATTTGCAATTTTGGAAATCCTTTCTTAAATTTCTTGAAATTCTAAATATTCAAGAAATTTGTAAAATTTAATTCAGTAACTGTTTTCGAAGATGATACCTTGATGAAGCTTGGAAGATTTATGAATTTCTTTCAAATTTAGTAATTTTCGAATTTCTTGACTCGTAATCTGAAAATCAAAATTGTTGAAGTTATTGTTGTGTGGTGGACTGTCTGTTCCACCAGCCTGACTTAGTTACACAAGTTACTTGCACGGGAGAAATCTATATACTCTCAAACTAGATAAAGTGAATAATGTACATGCTTCAGAGAAGACTTCGCATACAACATTGGCATTCTCATACTGAATACTGATCTCATCCATGCAAATGGTATTGGAAATCACAAAAAGTTGATGTCTGGGGGAGAATCGCGTAAGTCAATCGAAACACGGTATTCCGCATTCACACAACCTGAAACCTCTACACCGTCATAATATAAGTGGCTAAAACCAAATAATGAGCATTTATGATGTGCATAACTTGGTTACTGTGATTTCGACTGGCATTTGTGGTCTCAAAGTGAAATTTCGTTGTATGGAAGCCGCTGTCGCAAAATCACATTCATAGTAAATTACTCACTTTTAAATTTAATAGAAGGAATAGTTCTACTGGAAGGCGGACGAACGGTGGACATGGAATTTTCAAATTCATGAATGTCATCTATATTTTTAAAAATTCTTAATTAAGTCTTAATTTTGAAAATTCATAACAAATAAATTCCTTGAGATTTTGAAATTAGTGAAAATGTATGAATTTTAGAAAATTATCATTTATTTCTTGAAATTCTTAAAAATCTTGAAGTTGTAAGAGTATGTTAAAATTTCATTTTTCCACAAAATCAAATTCCGCCTTATTTATTACATATTTTTAAAATTCAGACATTGTCAGAAAACCAAAATTTTTGAAATTTTCTGAAATTCTGGTAATTATTAATGACATTCTTCAAATTCAAGCTCTTGAAATTTAAGGAAAAATTTTTAAATGTTAACAAATTTTGAGAGGGAAAAGGAATTTTCGAGAGTTAAAAATTGACCGGAATTTAAAGAATTGCATGTAATTCAACAATGTTCAGAAATTCCAGAAAACCAAGAATTTCAACAATTTAAAGAATATCAACCATTTCCGTAATTTGAAGATTTATGGTAACTTAAAGGTTTTCAAGAATTTCCATTCTTCTTTAATATCTTGATCTTAAGACAATTAAACAACGTTCAAGATTACGTTGTTTAAATTTCTCAAATTCTGAAACTGGTTTGACTTTGTGAATTGCTTCAAATTTTTAAAATTCCTTAACATTTTGAAAATTTATAATTGATTTTTTGAAAGTCGCAATTTTGAAAATTGGAATTTTCTAAAAATTTTGAATTTTTCTGTAATTCATTAAGTTTGAAATGCGAGAATTCCAAGATTAAACTAAAGATACAATAAAAAATTTCAGGAACTTCAAAGCAAAATATTTTGAAAATCTGGAAATTTTGAAGTTTTAAAAAAATTCAAGTCCTTAAAATAAAAGGAATTTTAGAAATTCATAGCAGATTCTTCAGATTTTTACTAATATTCAGAGGGATAAGCTAGAAATTTAGAAAATTAAAGAATGGTAAGCATTTTAAAAACTTAAATGATTCCATAAAACCAAAAATTTAAGAAATCCCAGCATATCAAGAATTGCCACATTTTGACGAATTTTCATGATTTTAAAATGTTTAACAATTTAAAAATTTTAAATTTC
Organism: Tipula unca; assembly: GCA_951394425.1. Taxonomy (NCBI): domain Eukaryota; kingdom Metazoa; phylum Arthropoda; class Insecta; order Diptera; family Tipulidae; genus Tipula; species Tipula unca. The sequence continues at coordinate 183,876,859 of OX596381.1, read as the reverse complement.
ATATTCTCCTTTTAAAATTCTTGATTATTTTAAAATTTATTAAAAATTCCTGTTAATATTGAAAATCTTGAATTTTCTTGAGATTTTAAAATTTATAATTTTAAAATTTTTGAAACTCTATTTTAAATTTTGTTAAATTTTGTTGATATTCTTGAAATTCAAGTTCGTGAAAATTCAAGTTCGTTGAAAAATTTAACATTAAGTTGCTCTCTAAAAATACTCAAAAAATAAATAATATTCGACAATTTATGTTGTTTTAGGGAATAATTTGTGGGCAGATACTCGAATTAATCTCAAAGTTCAACAATCAGTTTGAAACTCTGTTCCTCAATGATCATAAAATTTAGCACCGGATTGCAAGTTTGTGTAATATGAAATCAATTGTACTGAACTGTAAACCTGAAATAATCGAATTTTGAAGTCCGTCACCTCAATAAAAATGCTCGATTCGTGATAATAAGTACAAAAGAGGAAATTACATTTATCGTCCCTTTGGCACAGCGGATAGCGCGTTGGACTTCTAATCCAAAGGTCGTGGGTTCGATCCCCACAAGGGATGCTAGAATTTTTTACAAAACAAACTTGGAAAATAATATTACGATACTACTGAATTCACTCGTATCTTCTTTTGCAGCACAAATGAATTTCACCACTAAAGTCCTATAACCGCATGTACATACATATATTTACAACAATAAATATCTCAGCGCCGATGTTCCCACTATGTCCAATTACAATAAATTATAGTTGATATTATATTATATACACAATAGATTTTGTAAAAATAAATTGGCGCTCGTGTTGACGAGCAGTTAGTCACGGATTTTTGATTCTACTCTATACAAGATACAACACTATAACTATATATGCGCCGTTTATCTTCTTAAGTCATCACAGTAAAACATTAACCTCATCATAATTATTTATATTCATATGGATATACATAATAAAAAATTTACATTATTGCTTGTAAAAAATTTGCATATAAAATTCTTAATTAATTTATTTATTTATTTCAGTCGGTTTTATAATTCGTGCGAATACCAAACAATTAAATTTTGTAAATAGCTATTTATAATTAACTAACATTGTTTGTTTTTGTTGTATCTACATACATATCTAAATATATTAATCTCTTTAAATAATAGAGAATAATTAATTACCTAATCAATAATTTTTAATTAGCAAAAAGATGAAAGGAAATCATTTATAATACAAGTTTAATACTCTATACCTATTTATGGTATATCGGTCTTCTAATAATTATCATAAATTAGAATTTTCTATCTCTCTCACTTGCTATATACAGAAAAATTACTTTAATTAGTTGTAGATAAAAAAAAATATTCGATACCATAAACATAAATTTATGTTACATTGCTGTTACAATAAAATATCAATTAATCATTGAATGATTTAACCATTTATGTATATCGAATTAATTAAATGCAACAGAGATTTTATAAGCTTATAAAATTTATAATGGATTAGTTTTGGAAAGTCTCCGTTGAAATTAATTATAAAAACATGGCAGTTCCGTTACAAAGTTGTTTCTTCTGCATTCCAATCGCATGCAGATCGCATCGTCGGCCCATAAATAACGCCTTGTATAATTACTTTGAGTCTACTGTAACCATCCATATACATACATCTTATATTTTTTATATTGAATTGTAATGATAGGTGAAATATACGCGGATAAAAAAAAAGAAAAATGAGAACACTGATAATTTCCAATTACACCTTTGATAGTGTCAAACACATAAATCATCTTTATTCGCGTTTTCTTATATGAGCACAACATTTTTTTTTTATAGTTTGCTTGGCTTTAATTCTGGTTTTGCGCTGTCTGTAATAAATTATACCTGTTTTTTTTTCTTTTGTATATACGTAAACGTCGTACCTACATAATATACTTTTATGTACATATTATACGATCGCATATCGAAATGTAATTCATATAAATTATTTAAACATTTCACTTTGGGCAATCAATATTTTAAGTTATTGACTTAATTCAATGGAAACATATAAATTTGTTGCGAATTTTTCCATGGTTAGTTACATGAAAGTAAAAAAATAAAAAATAAAAAAGTATTCGGTGATTAAAAAAAAAAAAAAAATATGTTATATGATTTTAAGATTTTAATGATCACGAAGAAAAAAACATTTAGCCTGAATGTATGTTATAAATCATACAAATTACATAAATAGGTTTTTCTTACTATGTGTATTCTACACTATTTATAGTAACGTGCAGTTGTGTTTAATTGATAATCCGCGAAACACATGTGCGTTCCGGTAGTATTGCGTTCAGTTTTATTAATAAATCTAACAAAAAAAAATTGATGGAATGATAGAAACGATTTTTAGTTAAAAGTATGTATAATCGCATAAGTAGCAATCACTTAATGGCATAATATAGTCACCTAGAAAAGTAGACGTTGAAACTCAATATCATATTGGCGTCCATTATTTTATACAATTTTTACTTAAACTATTTCATCCAGCCTAGGATCCACGTTTTCTATTATTTTGTTTGATTCAGATTGGCTTCCGTCATCGCAGTAAGTTATGGTTTTAGTGTTTGAATAAAAAAAAAATAAACATCACATAGTAGCTTGACAGGAATTCTGAGCTAATCATGCGCATCTCGTCATATTAGGAAAGCCGGGCCGTAACCATTTATTAGTGTCTCCAGTGTTTAAAAACATGAATCCATCAACAACAACAAATATTAGTCCAAGTTGTACTGTAAATTGAGGTTTGAGAGCTTAACCCTTTACGCTGCGATTAATATTTTTTCTCTAATTATTTATAAATTTTAGTAAATAAACAAAAATTTACAAAAAATAAAGTTTCGATATCAAATTTTAGGCGACCTTTGCATTCATATACTAAAACACACAACAAATTGTCTAGTACCGACGCGGAACAATTTTTCCTGTATTTTACTATGTGAGTGCTTGGAAAGATCGAAACTGTAATGCATTTGTTTTATTATTATTCTATGAATTTTATTTTTGCTAATCGTTTTCATTATACTTGATTCCTTCTACTAAGGCGATAATACAGTGAGAGTAGAGCAGCTTGTGGATTGTTATACATATATGAATGATTAATAAATATAATTGATAATTTTAGCAGCAACGTTTTTGAGATTTATTTTTAATATTGAAAGGCCCAGATTACAGAATGTTAAATAATACTCAGATTACAGAATTTTAAATAAATTTATAAATTAACTAAATTCTAAGTACATATTTGGAGTAGTAATTTAAGATGCAATTTGTGAAATTTAATTAAAACTAAGTGATGCGGTCACAGAATTTCATTCCTCCGTTATTTAATTAACTTAGGGAAATTTCCATAATATTCCTAAATTAAAATTTAGAAAATTCAAAATTTTTATCATTTCGAAAAGCTAGATAATAAGAGATCAACATTTTAGAAAATCACGTAGAACTAATATTATCGACTAATAGCTATTACAGGTTAAAAAATAATTTATGAATGAAGTTTGGTATTGTTTAGTATTTATAATAGTTAGAAATGTTACAGAAAATCGAAATCTTCAGTTAAAAATGAGTATACATACAAATCTTAGTAAGTTATCGCTCTTGACGATGGCTCCACGATGTCGAGAACGACTTGGCTTCTTCTGATTGTCTTAGACAGTATGAAGACCAAGCTCAGGATCGAAACCGTTGGAGCCAAATTGTTGATTCAGTAAGGGGCCAGTAATGGCCTTTAACACTGTTAATTATTATAAATACTAAACAATACCAAACTTCATTCATAAATTATTTTTTAACCTGTAATAGCTATTAGTCGATAATATTAGTTCTACGTGATTTTCTAAAATGTTGATCTCTTATTATCTAGCTTTTCGAAATGATAAAAATTTTGAATTTTCTAAATTTTAATTTAGGAATATTATGGAAATTTCCCTAAGTTAATTAAATAACGGAGGAATGAAATTCTGTGAACGCATCACTTAGTTTTAATTAAATTTCACAAATTGCATCTTAAATTACTACTCCAAATATGTACTTAGAGTTTCGTTAATTTATAAATTTATTTAAAATTCTGTAATCTGAGTAAATTCTTTAATTAGTTCTTTATACATATTTTCCGGTTTTATAAATTTTATAAATAAATTTAATTGTAAGAATTTTAATTTGTTTGTGCTTAAATTTTCTTACATCCTTCAATTTTCCGTAATTTGGCTAATTTGTCAACTTTTACAAGTTCTTATTCAAATTTACAAAATTTTCTAAAATCATTTCCACATTAAAATTTAACGAATTTCTTCAATTCGTTTGCTAGAGAACAATTGACAATTTTTATGTTACTAAACGTCGAGTACAAAAAAACCACAAGTGACATAACAATTACGCTGAATAGATACGCTGAACGACCAAAAATTATTATAATAGCAAACTGGGACATGTACACTTAGTAAACCATATGTGGTTTATTCATATAAGCGTACATCGTTGGGGTTCTTAAATTTTTCAAATTTCAATATTTTTTGGTGACCCACCTAATTATTTAAATTTTAATGCGGATACCATCTATATAGCGATATTTAGTATATAAAACTATTAAACAATTAAAATATTTTAAATTAAGCTCATAGTTTCCAATTTACTGATGACATAGTTATAGCATAAATATTCAATACAACCAAGCGGTTTAATTCTTTAACACAAAACTATCACGGAAATCACTACCAAAGGAATATATCAAATTCAGCCGATTAATTTATTTAAAAGAAAAAAAAACAGCACAATAAATTATCTTAATACCACACTTTACAGTTTACCGCTCATATGTATATAAAAACATAAACAAAAAATCGATATATTTCAATGTTTGAATATCATCAGACAGCAAAAAAAAACTATAATCGCATAATTTATGATACACAAACGCAGCTGAAAAAAACTCGTGTGTGTATCATTTTCCTTTTTAATTTATATTTATAGTGTTGTGTTATTATATATTTATATGGAGATACCACGGAGTAATTAATCAAGTTTATACATCTTACATACTTATATACATGTATAGCAAATTTATATGGCTAATTAGTGAGACAATTTCACAATCCTAATCTGTTTAAATATAGCGCATATAAACTGTTACTATATTATGTACGTATATATAAATGTACTCATTGTAAATTATTAATAAGAAAGGATGACATAAAAATCGCCAGTATATAAAATGCCATCGATTTAATGGTAGGACATTAATTAAAGAATTAATTCGTTCCTATTTTTATTTTATTTTTTTAAATATTCAGAAGCAACTCAATATTAATAATCGTAATAGTAATGTTATAATTTATTAATATAAACTATTAATCCTTTGAATGCTGCAATATAATGTGCATAAGACGCATAAATACCACGAATAAATTGTTGATGTGATTAATATTTCTTATGTACCCGACGATTTCTGATATGTACCCGACGATTTCTGCAAAAAAATAAAATTAAAATGCTGTTTGTTATTTTAATTTGATTATAAATTTTATTTTGCATAAGGAATTTGAATTACATATTTCATGCATGGTATTTCCTGCTGTTTTTAACATACATATATATGTACATTCATGTATTTAGTTAAGCAAGATTGAGTTTAGACAATTTATGTGGTAATAAGAATTTATATGGCAAAATAAAATATTGATCACATAATAGAGATAAAATTGGATAGAATATGTTGCTACTTTGTCACGAATTTATCTTATGCTTGTTATACACATTGTCAAATTCATATGCATATTATTTATATACGGATGACGACGATATGTCTGAAAAATAAATTATTTATATATTTGCTTCATTACGTCAATGATTCAACTTTACTCAAATCCTCTAACATTGCATGAATTAAAATTTAAAATTGAACATAGTTTGAATTAAGAATTGCAAAGTTGAGTTTGGAAAGATCAAATTTAAGATCGCTAAATTAAAATAAAATTATTCTTAACCACATCAATTTACATATATTATATTTTGTAATTTAACTAGATCGGGGTGTATTCAAAACGTAAAATTGTTTTCACTCTATTTCTACCACGCTCTTTCGCACAACCTCATTTAATTCCAAGTATAATTTTTCACCTTCTCTCATAATCAGAGTCAAACTATATTTACATTCCTGAAGATACTGAAATCTGCCCTATTCTGCCTATGCATAGAGCAGTACAAAACCAGATGTTTATTACTTAGTTACTTTTTTTTTAAATGTCCATGTCAACACACAATTCTTTATATGTACTTGTTTCCTTGTACTTACAGAAACTCATTTAATCCATAAATTCATATCACCTGCTATGCGTAACTTTCGAAGTACAGCTCTAACGTCTGTTATGTATATCAAACATTTCTAACCAACCTACTAAGATTCCGCACTCAATGCCGTTTTATTAACTTCGAACTGACCAATATAATCCAATCGCTTCACACACTTTCTTTGACAACACCTTAATTAATATATGCCAGATTGGCAAACAAAATTTAGTCATGGTATACTTATAAATACTCCAACACAAACTATATAAGCCATTTTCACTGGCATCTGTGTAAACGCACTCATTTTCTCGATACTGATTTTAATTACCTCAAAAACATTTTCCAGCCTAGTAACCCACTTCGAAAATCACCCGTTTTAAACAATACGCAATTTTGGATGTTACCAACGCTTCTCGCAAAATTAGTCACTCAGACCAAACAATCCTTACAATTTTCAGCCTAATATATGTGTAGCAAAATTCAACAAAATTCAACACGCATCGATTATATGGCATTCCACGTTACTTCTTCCGTCCATCCAATATCGCAAGGAAATTTTCTTTGTAAATCCTCCCATCTATTTATTTTAACAAAGATTCATCCAAATCTTTTAAAAATTATACAAACATTCTGCCTCTATGAAACGGAGCATTATTTTGTTGCAGTATACAATGTTCGCCAATTAACCTACATCCAATCACCTAATACAACATCAATAAGCAGCTCCATATAACGTTATTGATGAAATTTCACTTTATTTCACCCTCGTAATAAAGTAATCGGACAACACCGCCATACGCTATGCATTACCATATCATAGGTGGCCTCCACCAGAATGACCGCGTTGGTGTGACAACTTTGCACGTTTCGATTTCTCTAACGGTTTCGAATAAAAAATTGTCTTTCCCAGGTTCCATCAAGCGAGAAATTTGCTCATCCGTCTATAAAATATTCCTCCAAAACTTATTAAGATGTTCCCGGGAAAAATCTTTTAATCTTTTTAATTTACTGTCGCTTTATGAATAAATGGCTTTTTCCGAGTGGTGAATTTTTTAATTTTCTGTTCCTTTAACTTTCTGTGTATGGTTGGTTGGCTGATGTGTCTATTTCTAGAAGAATTTATTTAGTTCTGGATGTTTTTTGCATTGTTGCTCGATAAACTGCTCTAGCAATTAGGACGGCTAGTCTTGCTCGATTAGGGCCCCCTCCATCAACATTTTGTATTATTCCACGAATATTTAATTTTTTTATCTGGTACGTCATGGTATATCTGTGGCAACCGTATTTTTTAGACAATTCGTACTCAGCTACCATTGTTGCTCTGCTTTCCACATTAAATTCAGAGTTTTATGGCATGTTTATTGAGTAATTCACTAGTATTTTATTGAATAGTTAACAAATCATGAACTACATTAATTTTAGAATAAATAAAGTTAAATAACCGATATAACAATAATTATGAAAAATTATGATTTTTGATTTGCACAAATAATTTTGCATAAAGCTAAATTAATTGTATTTTATCCTAAAAATAAAATTTGTTTGTTTGAGTGTTACGTTGCAACAAAAATGTTGATTGCACAAATAGTTTAGTATAGGATAGTATTCATAACTATCGGTTGTATATAAAGGAATTGTAATAGGACATTAGACACTCATCTAAGCTATATGAGAGCTATGTTTTTCTTTTTTGAAACATTGAAAACTAACGCTCGAGTCTTGCTATGGTTACATACAAATTGATGTTTCCGTACACATATTTTATTTTGAACTACTGCCAAAATATTAAATATAGGAAGCCTATAGTTTTTGATTTTTTGTGAATCGGTTTTGTATAGTAAGTTAAAATTCAATATTCGTCAAAATAAATACAAAAATAAATGTATGGGTAAGCGAGGTTATTGGCTGAAGTGTGAATCGGAGTGAGCTAGGCAAGCTAAACTAAGCTAACGTAAACTATGATTCTCATTTGGCGTTGTTTAAATGTGCAACAGGCCTAAATCTAAGACATGCACTGTTAACCGGATTCATATATAAATTTAAATTATGGAAGCTATTAATTGCCTCATTTACGTCGCCTTGCAAATTTTTCCTCGTTTTTTTGATGCTATGGGTTTTGTCCATAACAAAAAAAATCATGTGCAAATTACCAGAAAATCTTAGGGATTGAAGAGAGTAGACGATTTTTTACTGCCTTTCAAAATCTAATATTCACAAATTATTCTAAACCATATTCTCGCCGATCCAAAACAAACTTCCACCTTCTGTGTACGTTTCATACTTAAGAGTAAAAATAAATAACAATGCAATGTTCCACGGAACAATATAATCATACGCAAAAACCTTTTTATTCTATACAGATCCCATAGGTTGTGGGAGAAACAACTAACAAATTGTTTTCATTCAGATAACTCTCGATCTTTTATTTCAACATTCCAATTCTACAATTTTAAAAAAGCTGCGTATGTATGTTAATGTGGGATGTGGCGTTTCTTCGTTATCAAAATTTAATCTTTTGGCAATGGACTGCTCAGTTTACACTGATCACATCAATCTTCTATCAAATGTAACTACGAACAAACTTTAACAAGGGGATGTAGCTCAGTGGTAGAGCGTTCGCTTTGCATGTGAAAGGCCCCGGGTTCGATCCCCGGCATCTCCAAGTTTTTTAATACAATCATTATCGCGTATCACAAATTTTTCATTTCTATAAATTTTAAATTTGTATCAATCAACCCCAACGAATCTACAAATTAAGCCATTCGATTGTAAAATCATAAAAAAAAATAACATCGTCGTCTCGATTGAAAAGGTCACACACAGAAACACAACACAATATTTTGTTTGAACTGATATTTCAATTATTTATAATTTACTTTTGTAGTTTTTATTTATTTAAATGTCAATACAATAAATAAATTATGATAAATGAATTTCTGGTTCGTATAATGTTAATTGTTCAAGACTTGCTTTGAAATAAAAATGATTTTTATTTTTTCCAATTTAATTTATTTATTTTCAAGTGAATTTTACACAATTAAATAAAGTGATTGATTTGACAAATAAAAATTCTTTTAACTCAGATAATAATTTGAAAAGGTTAAAGTATAGCACCTAGCGCAATAAAAAGGATTTTTTTTTATTAGTTTGGAAAACTTTATAGTGATTTACATAAGTTAGTGTTTGGTTATACATATATTTGTTTTTCAGGACGGGAATTATATTTTATTAATGTTTTTTAAACGCTAAACTATAGTACATATGCATAAATAAAATAATTAGAAGAAATAAATTTGTTGTAATACCCGTAAACTAACAACCACAATAAAATTAGAAAAAATTTTAGAGAATCGTAAAACGTGTTTGTTACACGCGTTACGCTCATATTTCAGTTAAACTTTTATTTGTTATACACATAGGTTTTCTAGTTCAAAAACCATTAGAAAATCAAAATATGTATTAAATAATCGAACAATAATAGCATAGTGTAGTTAAAGTTTGTGCACAAAATTGACAAAAATAATAATAATATTAATGGTAATAATAATAATTGAAAGCTATTTAGTTGAACAGAAATTTATATACTTTAATGTATCTTCTTCCTTCATTCAGATAAATTATCGGGATACCAAATTCCTCTGCAATTTGAAAGATGTTCTGGATTTAAGCAAAATTCGAACGATATAAGATAAATTAAATAATATGAATTTTAAAATTCAATTAATGTGTAAATCAAATGGGCTACAAATTGAATTACCTACTAATCAAATGTCAGCTTCTTCAAACTAGGCTTGATTTGAACCAGAAAACCCATAAAAACAGTTTTATATTGCATATTTAAATCTAACTCTAAAGAAACATTGTTATACTTAAGCTATTAAGTATTTAAATAAACTTACAACAAACAAGTAAGTACATGAATTGAAATTTTCTTCTTGAAATAAGAAAAATGTTATAAAAGATTATTGGACATATTTTCAATATTGTTCTCTACTAGTAAAAAGGCACTGATAAACTTTATTTTTTAGGCAACCGGGATGTGAAATTGTGAAATTAGTTGTGACGATCAATCAATATTTAGATAGATGGGAGACATTCAAAAATTTCAATTCATGTATATTATTGTTGTTAAATTAAATAAAATTATATAAATTAAACTTTAAATAACAATCATAAAATTATACAATTAGCATTGATTTGACAGGGGGTAAATTTGAGAGGAATGCTTATTAAAAACAGATTTTATATTTAAAATAATTTTGTTCTAGAGTAAAAATCGAAAAAGCCAATAGAAAAATTCAAATCAACACACATGAAAAATCATTTAACCATCAACTAATCAACTTGAAGTTGCTTTTTTCTCTTTACAATTGCCATCATCATCATCATCATCATCGTCATCGTCCTGTGTTTCGAGCGCCAAATTTTGACGTTGCGTAATAATCTCATTCACAATATTCTTAACAAGCGGATGCCTAAATTTACCATGTGTCGAATTAAAAAATTCTTGATACTTATTTATACAACCATCACGTTTCTCGTATTCAAAAGCTTGCAGCATCATATCTAAACAATCCAGATCTTTAACAAATTTTGCCTCGGCCGTTTCACCTTTTTCGTATTCCTGTATATAAATTAAACCACGATAAAATTATAAATTCTATTATAAAATAAACAAACTGGACAAACCTCAAAAAGTTCTAACATTCGATGACCATTTGGCCCAATAAGGCTAACAATCTCCCTCATTGCATTTTCTTCACGAAGTTTTTTGTCCTCCCTCGAAATACCGCAATAGGGTGTTATATCACCGACCAAACATTCAGCCAAATCATGTACTAAAGCTGTAAATTAATCAGAAAACAAAAGAAAAGAGAAAAGCTCAAATTAGTATCACGCTTATTTAAAAAAAAAAATTACTCAAAAAGTTAATAGTTAATAGTTTTCTATATAAATTCCGGTCGAATACAGCTTTCATGAGCTAAATAAAAATAACATAAGTTTTATGTATGCATATGTATAGTATATGTTATGTAATGAGCAATGTTTATAAAATTGGATTGGGTATTATGTACATTATATATGATATTTAGAATGAATCTCGTGATTTAAAAACCTGAAAAAAAATTATTTTAAGATTAATTGTTCTACTATAGGCGAGACGAAAATTCATCTTCATATCTTCTTCCACCAAACTGATCTGTCTATATTATATATAGTATAGATTTTTGCGCTTTATGATTATCAAAAATGTTTTTTTTATCCTGGAAAAATGACACAAAAACAAATAGTTTGATGAAAGTTCCAAATATCATTTATCATTACCCTAAAACGAAAAAAATAGAAAATTTTCTTGTTTACTAAAAGCGTTCAAAAAAGCTTAATGTTTGTTATTTTTTTTATTTTATAGTTGTGGTTTATAATTTGTTATTTCTGGTAATTGGAAGTGCTTTTTATGTAAGGAAGTAAATATTAACAAGATTAATACAATTATTTTATAATTAGGGTTGCCAAATTTGGAATTGGTTTTGTATTATAGATGGGCGAACTTTGCAATTCGCTATTATTATGTTACAGCAGCAACATCACACAATACGAAATACTAAAAAACATGAGTTTGAACATAATATGTATGTACTTTGTTTTACCTATATTTATATAAACTTCTGCACTTCACTGATTAAACCATTCCGATTATGATAGTATTACTAGCCTGAAATCATGTTTTATTAATTCATTGAAATCGTTGAAAATGTCTTGAATAATGAATTTGATTATAGTTGAACTTAGATAAACCCCTAATTAAAATGATTAGAATTATTAAAATTGTTTATAAATTTTCCAACAATTCAACACTTTATTTTGCAGGAGATCGTTCAATAACATTGCCTGGGAATTCCAAAATTTGTTTATAAACAAACCACAACAGGCTTCACATAGTTATAAGAATATCTAAAGCAATCTGGTTGTAACGAATTAAACGAATGTAAAAACTTCAATATAAGGACTTGTGAAAAAGCGTTATCCAAAACATTAAAATCGAAGCAAATCAGAGCTTTATAAAGCTTTAGAGAACATAAAACAAAATCTTTTTATTTTTTAAATACTGAGATTTTTATTCCAAGTCAAAATACAAACTTTATGATTAAATATGAAACAACATATCTGGTAAAGTATAGCTTTACTTCTTTTATAAATGGAGATTCACTTGAAGAAATGAATTATTATGTTAAATTCCAGTTTTCACACAATTCTGTCTCTTTTTCACCAATTCAAGGTCTAATATTGTATTTCATATTAGCGGTGTTAATTCGCATGATCTAGGCGTGCGGTTTCTTCGTGTCATGAGTTAACACGACCAAAGAAATCCCAACGCAGCAATTTGTTAACGCCTTGCACGTTCGATTACCCTCGTATCAGAGACCAAAATTACACATGTATTATAGTAGTAGTTGTAGTTGCTCGTATGTTGTATAACCCGCTCCGCAAGTGTACGATGTTGCCGTGATCCACTGGTTTCAGTTTTGTGAAAACAATTGTTGTGAACAACAGCAGCAATGTTTTCAGTTGACCTGACACAACGAGAACGAACTGGGGATTTTTCATCAGTCAATTGGCCGATTCGCTCTAATATACTGATTAAGTTCGCAATTGCTGGCCGGAGAGTCTCATAGTGACCAATAAAACCATGAAACTTGGGAATTGTTTACTCGAAATTTTTAACTCCGCCTGACTTCTTCATATTGTCCTAAGAGAGTATGAAAACCAAGATCAGGATCGAAACCGGTGGAACCTGATTAAGAGGCGAGTAATGGCCTTTAATAAACTGTTATAATAATTGGTGTTCTCAAATAAGTGTTTAATACAATTTAATAGTATCCTATATGGTTAAATTGTGAAAAGAACGTATAGTCATTATATTCAAATTCACATACATTTTCTGAGAGGCCAACATTAACTTTGTTTCACAAAACCATCATCAGATAACGCTAATATCCAATGTGATATTTCTTTGTATATAGACTTTTTAAGACAAAAATTTGGATGCATTGTTAAATAAAATGCGAAAACGATGACAGATGTAAAATAGGCAGATAGCTGTAAGGTGACCGCTTCAATCGAAACTTTCTGACATTTTGTATGCTATATACTGTTATATTTTGCGATCTAGCAATGGCCTTTAAAACAGTTGTTAAACCAGAGCGCTTTCTAAAATTATTAGTCACTTTTAAATGACTAAGCTATTATTAAAACGATTTTATTGCTGTTCTCATAACCAATTAGAACATTTTTTGTACCAACATTATATTTCAAACAAATACACACACGACACAGCAAACATAGATTGAAAACAACATTAATAGTGAAAAACATGACATAAAATGTGTAAAAATAATCGATTATAGACAAAATGTACAACAACAAACGGTACAAGGTTTGTTTCAGCTATCGCATAGTGCTCACTTATTAACGTTTAGAGGTGATGCAGGCCAAAATTCAACCAAATATTTACAAAATCGTATAAAAATACAGTGTATTTACAATCTAATTTCTATTTGCATTTAAAATTATCGATCTAATTTAAATATTTAGTCATAATTAATCTAAATTGAATTGATTTGACGTTCAATCACCTGTAAAATCAATTTTAATGATTCCAATAGTAACTAACTCATTATTTTTACATTCTAAGTACCTACATATATCTAAGTATGTGCTTATATTCAAATTATGTGATATCTGTAATTTGTGTATTATTATCATTAGCCTTACAGATAGTAATGATGCGGCTAAAAATAACAAATCAATAATCTAGTTGTATCCAGATAATGGCAACCCTACACCCATTTATATTAATTAGAAAACTAAAAATTTGTTTTATTTCAAATATTAACCAATTTGTTATGTACCAAAAAAAACATCGATCGATAACATCACGTGGTTGAATCTCCGCTCACTTACCTAACTCCATACATTTGACCCGGTTTAATCCATCCTGATTCTCGTTTAACAGGAATGTCATGACACTCATGCGATACATATGGCCAGCGATTGTTTCGCAATCGTTGATGTTTCGTAACACCCACCCCGTACGTTTCATGTGCTAAAATAATAAATAAATAAAAAACAAAATGTAGAATTATTATTGATTTTTGAAATATTCATGGCGTTGTAATCTATAAATACTCGTGTATAAAGCGCTGTAATTACCCAATCCCATTAATCTAAAATACACAAAGGAAAATTTGTGTAATATTATGTACGTACCTTTAAATTTCCAACTAATTCTAAAAATTTGACTATGTTACATAAATTTCCACTATTACTACAATCACTTTGTTGGCCGGAGGCAGATGCCGAGGAAGATGATGGCAAGCTATGAGTATTCAGATTATTATCACTACAACCGTTTATTTGATCACTTTTCTCTGGATTTGTCGACATTTTACGCAAATTTTCTGTCAACACACGCAATTGTTTCAGCAGCGATGTCGAATTCAGAAAGGCGATTTGATTTTTTAATTCAACTATTGCGGAAAACTTTAAAACATTCGATAACCTTAAAAATCTTTGCATTTTTATGTAAAACAAAAAAAAAAAACTTTTTGGATGCCAAAAAAAACTATAGTTTTCCAGTTTGACACACACAACACACTGATTGTTTAGATGTGTTATGTTGGTAGCAAGATTGTCAATTTGACAGATGATTCGAAACTTTGAAGAATTTTTACCTGTTTGACTGACATCTATTGTAAGCTTAATTTAACTAACGAAAGTATATTTTTGGATTTGTAAAGTTTCAAGGAAAACAAAGTTTTAGCGTATTAAGTGGTAGTATGTACATATTATGTACAAAATATATAAATACATAAATATTTTTTTATTTTAAAATTAATTTAATCAATTAAACCATTGAAAAGATATTAAATTTTACAAATTTAGCACATTCAGGCGAAATCACCATTTTGAATGCTTCTCTTCTGTGCTTCTTTGTATACATAAACGTCGGTTTAATGTTATCTAATTTGGTACTATCAAAATATCTCGTTAGAAATCATAAAGTTGTGGCATAAAATATTTTTAAAAAAAAATAGCGCAGTATTCTGTGATTAAGTGGTTTTGACAGCAATAAAGAAGTTTACAAGTACGTAGCACATCATTTATAAGTTTTTTGATCGATCAAATATAGCCCTTCATTCAATCAGTGCCGAAAATGACTGCATTGTTTAGATTCAAGAGAGAACGTAACGCGTACAATAAAAGTTCTGATCATTAATATAACTTCTAGTGATATTCTAGATCAATCATTAATTCATTGCGTTTAGATGTACACCACTGAAGTTCCTCATTCTTTGAGGAAATATATTTGGGCGACAAATTTATTTTTCACAGGAGAATTGAACTGTCTACCATATTGAAGGCTTTCTGTAAGTTTAAACTATACCATCACCACACACCCACATACTGCGCTGTCCATAATATTCTTTCATCTGGATAGTCGTCTTAGTTGAGACATTTGCCATTAGTCAGAAGTTTGTTTCTAAAGTTGAAGAACATTTAACTATAGCACTAAATTTTATTTTACTCTCCATATCAGGGTTGTTTTGTTCTTATTTATGTTCAACGTCAGCACTGTTTCAATTATTCGTACAATGCATCAATTTTATACCAATCACTCAGCAATCTATGAACAATTTCACCGGAAAAAACTGTCAATCAAAATTTTTCAAATATAGAATTTAAATTTTAAATTAAGCTTATCAACAGTTGATACAATGTCAGATAATAAGTGCTTTACCTGTTGCACGAAAGGTAAATCATCGTTAGTAATAAAACATTAAAATCGAACTAATCAGTTGCAAAAAATTTCAGTGATACCAGTCCCTCAACGAGTTTTAATCGCTTTTTGGTGTTTTTGTGTAGTTGCAATTTCATTTGCAATCCGTTTAATTATTTCATTTGTAATTGTTGAAATGGTTGAACTCCGGAATAATTTTACGCAAGATCCTACATTTGATTACTGTTGGACCACAAGTTGTGCTCGTGACAGTGAGGTCGAAGGTCATGAATATCAATTTGATTGGAGCGAACCATCTGTAGGTTATTTATTGGCGGCATACTCGACCGGTTATTTTATTGTACAACTACCAACCGGAATCTTAGTGAATTTATATTCGGAAAAATTATTTTGGGGATTTGGAATGATTTTAGCTTCGATACTAACTTGGATGGTGGCCTTTAATTTAGAACAAAATTTATTGATCTTAATATTAACTAGAGCAGGTACAGGATTTTTTGTGGGACCCGTATTAAATTCAATGAATACAATGTTAATAAAATGGTTTCCCGAAGACGAACTTTGGATTGCAAGTGGAGTGGTATATAGCGGTATACCATTCGGTGCCATGATATCGGCTTTATGCGGCGGACTAATACTGCACCAGAAAAATAAATGGACCATTGTATTTAAGCTATTTGGAATCGCCGGAACTGGCCTCAGTGTAACATTTTTCTTTCTAATTTACGGTACGCCAGAGAAACACCCATGTATATCGCAGCGGGAGAGGGAATTTTTAAGCACCGCTATTGAACGTCCCGATATTCGATTCAATGAAATACCATGGAAAGCGATACTATCCAATCCAGCTTTCATTTCACTGGTGATGGTACGTGCAGGTCAAGATTTTGGATTTAATGTGTTAATGAATTATTTTCCGAAATATTATTCCGAAGTATTGTGCCTGGGTCTCGTTGAAACAGCGTTTTATACAGCAATTCCGTTTTTTTGCGCGTTCGTTTTTACAATTTTGTCAACACTGTTTGCTGATTATTTAGAGAAACGAAACGTATCACCAACATCAGTTAGAAAAATTTTTAGTGGTTTTTCTAGTGTTTTGCCAGCCGTATTTTTAGTAGGCGCATCATTTTTTGAATGTCAACATTTTGGTGTGCTGTTTTCATTTTGTCTGACGATGTGCGGAATGGGATTTTATTTATCTGGTATATGTACGAACGAATTAGCACTTAATCAAACATTTTGTGGTGTACTAAGTGGAATTAGTAATACCGGTAGTGCTCTAACCGCTATTGCTGGGCCAATTGTAGTCGGGTATCTCGTACAATGGGTGAGGAATATTCAAAACGTAAAAGTTCACAATTTATTCATTAAAATTAAAATTTAGCGATCCCTAACTGAATGGCGGGTCATGATTTGGACCATATTTATTATATTCAATGCGGGCACGATACCATTTATGGTATGGGGATCGGGAAACAATCAACAATTTGAAGAATCCGTCGATATACTCACAACAGAAGAAATTTCGAGGCGGACAGCTGCACAGCAGACTAGAAAAAGTCGCTGCATATTTTTGTAGGCTTTATAATAAGTGTAATAATTTAATTTCAGATATAAAATTACTTTTTAAAAATATTTTATTGCATGAACCAGTCATTTACTAAAATCTAATTTTTCGCTGCACTTTGATCAATTTCCATTTCTTTTGTCATTCCCTGGTTATCATATCCGGTTTCCATGGTTTTCGACGTTGCTATTGGATTGTTGAACGCCTGTGTTTCACCAGATGCCCACATTATGTAGACGATATTCGTTATGTTGAATACGGCGAACGCAATCCAGAATACGACTCTCCATTCTGAGATATAGCTCTATAGAAATAACACTAATTATTTAATACTACTGCCACCAATATACCATATAGAGAAATACTTACATTTGGTGTAAATACACCAACAATATACGGGCCTAAAATTCCGGTGATAGCACCTAATCCATTTGTAATCGCCATTAATGTGCCCGCATAATTTGGACTTAAATCCAATGCATTAATTCGCATACCCGAATAGAATGTCCCCATAGCGGCCATCGCTAATGAGAACATCCCGACCACTAGTACCTTATCACATTTTCCATATGATGCGGCCACTATAAACACGGATGGTAAAAATGATGCAATCGAGGTAAATAATTTCCTTGATCCGGTAATTGTCTGATATCCTTTTTTAATTGTATAATCGGCGACGACACCGCTAGTGAGAGATACAAACCACATACATAGATATGGTATGGCGGTGTATAAACCATTTTCCTTAATATTAAAATGCAAAACATCGCTCATGTATTTTGGTAGGTCTGTCACCATAATATAAAAACCAAAATCGTGTCCAATTTGTGCCACAATCAATGCTATCATAGGTTTATTTGTAAACATCATTTTCCACGGAGTTGGTGGTAAATTTTTATCCCGTTCAAGTTTACCAAGAGTCCGTTTTAAAAATTCTTTTTCACGGTCGGTTATGAATGGATGTGATTCAGGATCACTGTAGCACAAAAGACTCTAAAAAATATACCGTTTATAAAAAAAAAATTAAATAAATTGTTTTTAATAAAACTTACGAAAAATATGAACCATATAATACTACTACCACCGAAGAAATAGAATACGGCACGCCAGTCATCGAATGCGTCTATTATAAACCCAGATAGTAGATTACCTAAAATTGTGCCAACTTGTGCACCCCCGAATACCAAAGCGCCTAGTTTACTTCTTTCTTTCAGCGGAATCCACATGGCTAAAAGAGAATTTAAAGCAGGAAATTTTGTACCTTCCCCCAATCCCTCCAATACACGGAACGCTATTAAAAGTGGTGCTCCAACCGTGTCTATTGCTAGTGGTGTAAAAATAGTAAAAATTGCTGTTGAAAATATTCCAACCGCTAAAACATATTTTCCACCAAATTTCTCTGCCAGCAATCCACCCGGTAGATGTGTTATAACATAACCCCAATAGAATGATGACAATATAACACCCTGCAGTTCTTCACTCCATTCAAATAATTCTTCGCTGTTTGTTATTGTGCTGTTGCCTGAGGAGGATACCTCCACCGGGCACACATCATTTTTATCTGCATCTTCATCTTGTACTTTTTTTATTACCATCTGTGTTATGGCCACCGATAGACAAATTCGCATTGTGAATGCATTTACTATACCTAAGAATCCCATAAGGGCTAGAACTACCCGAGCTGGAATCGGGATCGCTAAAAGTAGTAATAAAATTGTTGATCAGAAACAGGTTTTTTTATAAATTGATAACAAAAATTTAACTTTAGCATCTGACTTAAATAATATTTCACAACTTTATTCAATTTACTTTTTAATTATTTCTTATATTTAGGATTAAAATTATTTTTGAATCAAATGAAAACCAAATTTAAATCTTATTCATGAAGGTTAATATTTTGTATTCAGGTTTTATCTCATAATAGTTTAACATGGTTTGATTTCATAGCCGCTAAAATTAATTGATTAATTGATTTATGTGAAAATAAGCAGCTTGTAGCGAACCACTTGTTTATGGCCAGAGACGCAAATATAAATTTTAAACCTTGAATTGTTGTTGCCCAGATTAAATTATTATTGCAAATCATGTAAACATATTTGTAGACGTTTCGTATGGCGTACGTCATTGGATATATCTAAATTTGGGAACGGCGTACACTTGTGACCATTTTACTAAACAAAATTTAATTTATTTAATTCCAAATTTGAGGTAATATATCCGTCTATTATGGAGTGTAATGACCAACAGTCATTCAATATAATGTTTCACCTGCTAATTTTAAAAAAATTGCTTAAACCTGATTGTTATTATCTATACCTCAAAATTCTTGTCTATACATTTGGAATATCATGATAAATCTTAATATATTATTAAGGTTCAGAGATCAATATACGCTTAAGTAGAAAATAGCTTTAACAACAAGTTTCGTAAGTAATGGTATTTAATGTTAATTTGGGTCGTACTATTGTTAAATATAAGAAATGTTTAATATATAGTTTGTTTTTATTTGTCGAATTTGTTCATTAATTACAAGCGGTGCACGCAGCAAGGTGAAAAGGGGTATGTATAGCTAAATAATTATGATTCCTCATGCGTATCGCTTTGTTTACTTATACTAAGGAACTTTTAATTTTTTTATTGAAAGCAACATAAATTCGTTAAACTTGACCCAATCCACTACAATGCTGTTTTATCGTTATGAATGTTAATTTTGCTAATATATTTTAATCTACTATATCCAAATATGTTATTGTAATAGTGTATTAAATTTCGGTTTCAATGATAAAATTTAAGTTTTGAATTTGAAATTTTTTACGGTACTGTCTAAAGTAGAGCACAACCCAATTGCACATTTGTTGGACACTATTAATTTTATGCAAATACAATATCACATCACAATAAGGTACCGGGTTTGAATCTCCCAACAGAAACAGGAAAAGCAAAGAAGAGATTTCTTCTCCCGACTACGATGGGGGTGATTAAATTAAAAACATTTATGAGAGCTCTCTATTGGAATGTAGAACTGGACGCTAGCCTGGAGCTATGCAGATGGACAATTATTTTGCCGACCTGTACGTATACAAAAAATTAATACTTTGCACCTTTCAAAGGGACAATAAATCTACTAGCCGAACAGTCCCAAATGTATAAAGATGTGTATATTTGGTATTTAATTTTTTCCATAACAAATTATTTACACGTATATATCGCGACTTCATAATTAGTTCGATCTTTTTTACTTAATTTTTTAATCCAAATAAATAAAAATTAAACTTTTCATCAGTCCATATGTTCATATATAAATTAGCACACTACCTCGTTGTAAAAATGATTTCATTGCAACATGCATTTTAAATATGTAGATGTAAATTTCACGTCACTTATATATCACAAAGAAATATGTATGTACAAATTATTTTATATAAAAGTCCTTTAATTAATTTTAAAATTAATATCACAAATTTCTAAAAATCATAATTTATGATTTTATATATCTTTTCAGTCCATCACATCATGTAATGACACAGTTAAGCGCATAGAGCAACATGCATACACAAAATATTTCTTAACTAAATAAATAAACATTCACAATAAATTATTAATTCCCAAACGAAACAACTTTTTTAATTTTTTTATTATTTATTAATTTCACTTCTACTTTAACCAACAGTCTTAGTTCATTTAAAAATTGTTGAATGGTTTGAAAGTGTTTTTATATACACACTTAACTCTCATATATGGGGAATACATGCACATACATATATCGTAAAATATTAATGACATAAGCAATACTGTTGAATATGTATACAGCTGAGCTGTTATAAGAAAATATAAAGTAAAAAAGAACACAATTAAAACCTTTATTTCAACTAGAGGAAATCGACTAAAATGTTAAAAAATTAATAAATAAGGTATTTGAAGGATGGCCGCTTGTAAGTGACGAAATTATCGACTAAATTTTATATTTGCTTTTTAGTCGCTTTCCCCTAGTTCAAATAAAGGTTTAATTTATGAAAAACTATTTTTTCTTCAAGTTTTTGTTTTCTAATATGTACATATTTAGTATTGTGGAAAGCCTTCTTATACTTCATATATACATACGTGACAATGGAACAAAACAAAGATTTATTTTACTGATTATTTACATCCCCATTTGGCACGAGTATCTAACAAATTATTTTGTAAAAACTATTATTTTAGGGATTTAAGGAACATTTGCATGATAATTATACAGTGTTACTTAACGAGAAGGATCGCCTACATGTAATTCCCTCAGAAATCTATTAGAATTGGTTTTCTGTGTAAAAATTAAAAATAAAAAAAATTATCAGAATGTGTTGCATAAAAGTGAACAAAATTGTATACACTAAGTGGGTAGCCCAATTGATGTTGATTACAGATATAATTGATTTGCAACTACATAAGTATAAAGGTTTTAAAAATATAACCATTTAAACAAAAATGTATCAGCTTAAACAGGTAAACAATTATAGAGCTATATTTATTGCAAAGAGCGATAAAATTTTGATAATAATGGAATTGTATTTGACATATTAACCCGGACAAATATTATCATTGCAGCAATAATACTAAATATCTATACTAATCGCCAGACGGAGGCTATTAATCGCTTCGATCATAAAATATAATTCATAAACCATTCTTATCACGTTTCTTAAAAATACCTTACGTCTAGTTGTAAATAATTAAGCAATAGCAGTAATGTTGGACATAAAACCGGATCGTTCCCAAATTATTCAAATCACATTTTTTTCCAATCTTATGGGTACATTCTTATTTTGGCAACACACAATAAAAAATTATAAATAATGTCGTTAACAGAAACTTGTTTTGGTTTAAACATTTGGGTTACCGCAGAATTCATTCATTTCATACACATGCGAACATTATTTTATATAAGAAGATTTTTCATAAATTTCTTCTTCTGTCATGTTTAGAATTGTTTAGAAAGTATATACGAGACCTTTCTTCTTTCTATAGGTATTTTTTTTTCAAGTTTACTTTATTTATTTTTACTGTTTATGTAAAACGTGATGCACAATTATTGGCAAAGTAATGTATGTAACTAATATACCCTTATAGTTTTTACGCGAATAGAACACATGTGATGATAAATTTATAATTATTGAACAGTTGTTTCAAAAACCGATTTTGTACAATTTTTTACGTTATATTGTTAGCTTGTACATACAAATTCTGTTTTATATAATATGAATAAATACTTTATACATGTAAGCTAATTAGCTCTTCATTTGTACAAGAATGCCACGATATTTTTAGAATATTTAGAAAGGTCGATGGTCGCGTTCGAAAAATGCAGGTAAAATAATTAACTTGTACAATAAGTAACCTATTCATCATAATAGCTTTCACTTTTATTAATCGCAGGCCGTAATTAAAAATAAAATTGAATTGGATTGTGTATGTAAATACTTCAATTTTGCATAATTGAACTTTCGAAGATATTTTGGAATATAATCAATTTTGATTCGAGTTTATGAACCACAAATTAATTAGAGCCATCTTATATATATATATATATATATATATATATATATATATATATATATATATATATATATATATATATATATATATATATATATATATATATATATATATATATATATATATATACATATATATGTATATATATATATATATATATATATATATATATATATATATATATATATACATATATATATATATATATATATATATATATATATACGGAATCAATCTAGAAGGAGTTTTATTTTCCGCATACCATAAATCTATCACAGATAAATCTGGTAAAAATGACATTTAGTTTTTCAAAGCATTCGGGAAGTCTAATTTTTTTCCTATTATGTAACTAAAAAAATCAACCGAACCAAATTTTTCGATAACAAATTATTTAGAAAATTCGACTGCTAATTCGATCTGACGAATATCGTATAAATCGATTTTGAGTGTTAACACCGCTTGAATGAACGAAAAACTGCTAAATATTTTATTTTCTATAAAATTAGCGTACTCGCTGCGATCTTACTTCATGTACAATATCGGGGATCTTCATCAGATCTCTGATCTCGATATTGTACAGAGCTCGGTAGGTACCATCTATTTCACGTTTATGACTCTTCTCTCAAATGTTAGGAGCCATCTCTCGTACTCATCCGTCAGCGCCCAACTTTCACATCCAAAAATAACAACGGGCCTGATCAACGCTTTGTAAAGCTTCAGCTTCACGGCACTTGATAAGTGTTTAGATTTTAGCAGTGGCCTTAGAGGATACAAAGAACGGCTGCCAGCTGCCAGCCGCACTTTAATATCCTCACCCACACTGTTATCGTGAGTGATAAGAGAACCCAAATATTTGAACCTCCTCACTCCCTCAAACGTGTAGTGGCCACTACTAAAACCTGGTGTGCCATTGTCCCTAAAACCAGAGATCAGGTATTTCGTTTTGGACTCATTGATCTGAAGGCCAGCTGAAGCTGAGAACTCTACAAGCGGATCAAGTATTTCTTTCACTCCGTTGCTATTCAGTCCAATCACGCATATGTCATCTGCATATGCAAGAACCTGATTGGACTGGCGATATAAGATGTTACGCTGCGGTGTTTCAGTTTTACGAAAGATGTAATCCAACATTAGATTAAAGAGTATCGGAGACAGAGCATCTCCCTGCCAAACACCCGAGTTAACTGTAAAAATGTTCGATAGCCTGTTCTCAACTTTAACACAGCATTGAGACTGCGTCACTGTCATCCTACACAGTCGTACCAGTTTTGTTGGCATTCCTAGGTATTCCTAGGTATTCCAGGGCAGACCACAAGACCTCTCGGTTGAACGACTCATTGACCTGCCGGAAATCCAGGAACACGTGATGTACGGGAAAGGATTACTCATAATATTTAGATAGAATCATCCGCAGCGAAAAAACCTGATCAATGACAGATCGATTCGAATGGAATCCTCTTTGATATAGTCCCCAAACAAGCTCTCCGCTAGAGGGGTGATTCTATCCAATATAATGTAGATTAATAACTTGTATGCTGGGCAAAGGAGAGCTTTTTCGCGATAATTCTCACACTCAAGCGGTCACCCTTCTTGAAGATGGGGCATATCGCGGCCACTTTCCATTCAGCAGGCATAACTTCGGTTCGCCATACTAATCGAATAAGGTCGAAAAGACAGTTCCACAAAGTATCCCCTCCAAATATCAAGAGCTCCGAATAAATACAGTCCACCCCAGGTGAGCGGTTTCGTTTCAATCTCTGGATGGCCTTTGTGAATTCCTCATCGGATGGAACTTCAGTGCAAATCTCTGCAGTCTGTATTAGAGATGGCTCAATAACAGTATGTGAAGCATGATGAACACCAAGCAGGTCAGTAAAGTGTCCACTCCATGCGTCAAGTACTGCGTCGATGTTGACACAGAGGTTTCCATCCCGGTCCCGAATGGTGGTTGACAAATTCGCTTAGTTGCCCTGTGATTGCAAGAGCAACGTTGTTTTTCATCGCGATTGTGAGACGTTGTTGCACTTCACAATTTGCTATATTTTGTTACTCGATTGCAAGACGACACTCGTCATCCAAACAAACATTCTTGTGTCTGACTTTCACTATACCTAAAGTCTGTTGAGTAGCACTGACAACCGAAGTTTTCAGTACCTCCCAGACAGAGTGCAGGCAGTCAGACTGACTAATTAGCTTCCTCAATGTTGGCTAATTAGCTTCCTCAATGTTAGGTGCGTTTTTTTATTAACAGAACTTCAAGTTCTATAAGAACATCGGGAATAATACTGGGAAATTTTATTTAGTTTAACCAATATATTTAATTTAAGTTCTATTTATTTGAATAGATTTCAGCTTCTAACTATATTTTTTGACGTCTATTGTGAAATAATACAGGTATCACGCATAAAACAATGAAAAATATTTATTTAAAATATTTCCTTTTAAACTTTCCCTTTTTTTCGAGTTCGTGTACTATGAATTTATCGCGAACTTGAAAAAACCAATGTTTCATCCAGAACATTGAAAAATAAATTTTATTTTATTTCGATAATAGTGAATTAAAATGTGTAGTTTAAGATTAAATGTATCTTATTTATTGATAAAAAATTAAATTCATTTGGATTTTACTGAAAAAATGAGAAAATTCTTATCCAGAACTTCATTCCAATAAGAAAATTTTTGAATTAAAAAACACGACTGTTGTCGTTGATCTTCATTTATCAGACCATCACTTTCGAAATGTACCATGCGTTTCGCCGTGTTCCCAGACTTGTACGAAAACTTCTATTGTAGCTTTTCAGCGACCAAATGATGATCGTATTTGGTTGCTGACTGATAAGTTCTCACATCCTGCCTAAACCGAGCCCGTCCTTTAGAAACAAACACATGGTCAATTTGGCTGCGGGAAGTTGCGTGAGGATATCTCCATGTCTCTAGATGTATCTGTTTGTGAGGGAAGAACGTTCTTGCTACTCTAAGATCGTGAACAATTGAAAAGTACATCATTCTCTCATCATTATCGGTAGCAATTCGTGTCGGGAGTACGGACCTATGTTTCCACACAAGTCGGTCTGATTTCTGGCAGCTCTAACATTAAAGGCCCCAATTACCATTCTAACATCGTGTTCGGGTATATATCCCATCAGATCGTCCAAGTCATTGTAAAATGATTCTTTATCATGGGGCTGGGCTGACTTCTGTGGGCGCGTGTACACAAATTATCGACAGGTTGGCTAACATCATGCGCAAGCGAAGCTTACACAATCGGTTATTGACTGCTTGGAAATCCAAAACAGCATTCTTTACCTGCGGCCCAAGAAGTAATCCAGCTCC
Source organism: Tipula unca (assembly GCA_951394425.1). Taxonomy (NCBI): domain Eukaryota; kingdom Metazoa; phylum Arthropoda; class Insecta; order Diptera; family Tipulidae; genus Tipula; species Tipula unca. Next base: position 183,850,323 of record OX596381.1, on the reverse strand, counting down.
AAGATTTCCGAGGTCACCTCTACTGTATAACAAAGTATAACCCTGGGAAACATGGTCTCCACTTTTACGCAAGCGACTTTCTTAAAGAGCAACGTGTTCCAGCCGATATTCCTTCATGCACGTGATTAGGCCCTCTAACGCTCCTGGTTTTCTAAGTGACTGCACGTGCCGATCCTAAATCTCGTAGCCGACTACTTGAGCGGAGGTCCAGTGTTGTTTTGGCAGTATCCATTTTTATTTTTGTTGACTTTATAAACAGTTGATTTTACTTTACGGATGCGCGTTTAGTCGCCTCCTACAAGCAAAGGATAGTGTAGTGGTATTCTTGGAAACATGTTCGTGTAATTTAGATTTACGAGACATGTAAGTGCCCCGACCACAGGGGCCTTTAAGTAGTAAATTTGTAGTAATGTTTTCCTTTGGTTTATTACTTTGGTTAACATTACAAAACGAAAGCATCTTTAATACAATATGTATTTGTATTTATTATACATACATGAATATGTATATTATTATATCATTGTATATATACATATTCTACACTCCTTGACGCCTTTACATAAAGATTTAATAAAAATCACGAAATACAAATAAAATTATTCGCAGAGGGAAAATAGTAAACTTAAAAGTTTTAAATACTCGTACTAGCTGCTCAAAGCCATCTTAATATATAAAGCCTCCATGTTGAGCGATATTTTGAAACGAGCTTTTTTTATTTAACCAAAAAATGTGTAAAATTCAAAGAAGTCTATGCAATCCCATGGCAAAACATACAAACTTATTTTGAATTGTTCAACTATTAATAGTGAGAGCTTTTAATATTTTATTACATAAAGTAATAGATAAAGAATTGAATTAGGTTATGGCCAGCCGTCTTTTTCTAAATTATATTAATTAAACATAATTTTTATGATTCTAAAATTGTCATTAATTTAATTTATTTGAGCTAAAAGCTGTATATACAAATATATATCTGATATATTATAATACTCTCTTTCAATATACTGCATTAATTATATATATAACAACATATTAAGATGGCTTTGGTTATGTACACAATGTCCCTTTCTTACAAATTTTTATTCTATTTCTATTTGAGCTTTATTAGAGAATAAAGTATCTTATTTTCCTTTAATTAATACAATAAAATGGAAAACCCCACGGAAATATCAAGTCAGGTGAAAACCAATGTTTATAGTTTCAATTAATTTCAAAAAATTATAATTTTGAGTTACTTTTCATTCAAATATTTCTATAAACGAAAATCATGTCTCCCCATATAAAATGTATGAAGAGAGCGATTATTTTTGTCATTTGAGGTGCACTAATAAAAGTTTGTTTTGAGGCTTGATTTATTAAGATGGCTTTGAGCTGCTACATTGAGTGAAAATTGACGATAAATAAAAATGAAGGAAAGATAGATAGGAAATTATATTTTTCAATATTTAAAACAAAATTACTCGGAATGAGGCCAATGTTATATATTATTTTATGAATTTAATAAAAAAAAATCCAGTTGTAAGTTACTTCTATTTATTAATTATTCGTTTTTAATGAAATCATATGACGTTTCTATGAAGACGTCATTGGAGATTTACAAGTTTACATGAAATTTAAAAATCAAATTCTGAAACTGTATCTTTCTTTCTCATTTGAAACATTCCATACATCAAAGTTCCAAATTTTTTTTACTTTCATAGATATGTACATAGGTATATTGGAAATCATAACTGATTCAAATTAGCTGAAAACCAACATAAAATTATGTTTGAGAAACTATAGTACAGATTTACATTATATAATCAAAATTAACTTTTATTTATTTTTCTTGGCGGGAACATAATTATGTATGTCCATATATGTATATATATTCGTATATAAACAATAATTTTTAATGTTTGTATAATTTGTGTGTGCAAACAAAATCATCGAAATAAAATGAATTTAAAATTTAAAAAAAAAAAATTAAATTTTATTTGCGCAACCAAGTAACGTTACTAATCGATTTTACTTATTTTACAATAAAACTTGAATGTAATTGTAAACAATAAAAAAATAAAATGTTAAAGGAAAAATTATTAATTCATAAATAGTTTAATTTGAATTTAATTTTTATTTTATTGTTGCGGTTGGTATTTACTAACCATTCTATTTTGCCAACGCAAAATTTATTTATTATTAAAATAATTTTTGACATATTATTTCCGAATTTAATTCCTATTAATCTGACAGATTGTTTATTTTCCACCTTATTTGGACAGGTAGTAATTTATGATTTGAAATGATGATACATTGTAGAACACAGCATGGAAACAATATATTTATGATGTTGGTATCATTAAATGGGGTTGGGTATGACTGTCCAAAAAGAAAATTCCAAGACTAAAATTCCAAAAAAACGAAATTTCTATACAAAATTCCATTTTATGTCCATGGAAATGTAAAAGGTCGCCTTTTATATTTCCATGGGCATAAAATGGAATTTTCCTATTGAATATTCATTGAATGAATGTTTTAAATCAATCAAATTATTGTACTTAAATTGGTAAAACAGTTTAAATTCAAACAAAATCAGTTTTAATAATTAATGATTGTATGCATTAAAAGAACAAGTTTGCACATGTTAATCGTTATCTTTAGAGTTGCATTTGCGATAAATGTTTTGAATAAAAACACGTTGTTATATTTATTATTTAGAACAGTATTTCAGTTTTTACCATCAAAGTGAATTATCTACAAAATTTAAATTAGTATTGACTTGGAGCCGAACATAATTATAAATAAATCTTACTATTAACGTGTATTATTCGTTATATGGATACTAATTTAGTAACCACGAACAAAGGCAAGCAAAGACTATTTATAAATGTATATCAATATTACCTCGATTCGCAGAACGAGGGGCTATTTAAATGGAGGTGTGCTACCAGAATTAAATATTGTTGTAAAAGTAAAGTGCACACAAAAATTTGTGAATTACTCCATAAAATAGTGGTAAATCCTTTAGATCATTCGCATGAGCCACAGGATTTTAATATATATTTAGCCAATGAAAACATAAAAAATATCGCTAAAAATACGACATTACTACCATTACAAATAATTCTGTAGTAAAATGTGAACCAAGCAGCCGAGTATATTATTTACCTAGTAAACAGGCGCAGAAAGCTAAAATAACTAATGTCGATTTTCTTTGGTTTTCCAAAAAAAAATATCAATTATTTTCTTGTCAATCGAAAACGAAAAATAATTGATTATTTTTGGTCTTTGTGTTGGTATTTTGACATTTTGTTTTCTGTCAGTTTTATGTGAATTAGAAGTGATTATTTTTTGTGAATTAATTTGTTTTTTTTTTTGTGATTAAAGTCAGCAAGAAAACCATTTAAGAATTGACATTAAAATGGCGAGACGTCTATTTGTCATATTTGACATTTCTATTTTTCAATGTAGTGGTAGTAGATTATTGAAAAAATCATGATTTGAAAAAATTGTTTATAATACATCAAAAAATAATCAATTATTTTCGCCAAAGAAAAATGAAACACTGAAAAATATCAATTATTTGTCAAAATAATCAATTATTTTTAACCAAAGAAAATCGACATAAAATCAGATCGACAGAGATTAGAGAACCTTCTACTATTTCGGACATTAACATACCGCAAGATTTACGCTTTCTGTGGCCCTATTCTAGTTTTACCCGGGAATTGGAAATTGGGAATTTTTGACGTTTTTCTAGTAGTTTGGAATTATTTTTGCTCAAAGTGAATTCTGGCGTGGGAATTTTTTTTCAATGGGGTATTATTTCCATATTATTGCAGTTTTTACGTTTATTTTTCCCTGCATATTTTTGGGGGGATTAGATGGGAGTTTTGAATATTATATTTCAAAATCGAAATAAGAAATAATTTGAAGATGATATGAAGCATTAACATTTAAAAAGTTTAAAGTAAAATCGAAAATCTATAAATAATTTGAATCTTGATTACTCGTTCTCGTATATAAGAGATTGAACTTTTCATAGAATCTGAAATGGAAAAGTTATTAGAGTTCGAAAAAAATTACTTATTAAAAAGTTAAAACAAACACTTACTGTTTTTGACTTTATTAATTTCGTTGGCGATTGTGGATATTTTATGTATATTGGATTTAATGCCAATCGACAATTTAATTTCATCGACAATTTTAAAAAATTCGATTATACATTGAGTTACCACACTCTGCGATACGTAATTTAGGTATTTCATACCCACTCTCTTTGGAAAGTACCTGATAATATATGTACATACAGAAACAAAGCTTAATTAGTTTATGTGTAAATAACGTTCATGAAACGTGTATAGCAGTAAACCTTGAGCCAAGAAACTCAGCGCAACTAGAACGCGAATTTCTTTTGGTATATAGTTGACACCTCCATAAAAGAATCAATTTCTTCTTTTAATGCCAACACCAAATGCTAGAGCATCCTATATTTATTAATAAACTCCGCTTCGTGGATCTAGAAGGGGTTTGAGGTATCCCGCCAATATAATTATGCCTAATGCGTAAATTACAGCGCCGGCTTTCTTCGTCATCATCCAAAAGGCAAAATTATCGTGATACATTAAATACATTTTATTCAATTTTTCTGTTTTTCAAATTTTATTTTTATTTATACTAATAAATTAACAGCAAATTATAATTTAGTGGTAAACATTTGTACTGCTGAAATTGTTAAGGGGAAATTATTCCCAATTTGGCATAATACACTTTGGGGAAAAATGGAATAAAATGTTGGAAATTTTTGAAATATTTTTTCCCAATTCCCAGTTCTCGGGGAAAAAAAGAATAGGGCCACTGGAAGAAGGACTATTTGTTCTTTCAGAGAAAGAATTTAATGGAGAACATATAATAATTCTTGGTACGAGAACATCTCTCAAATATTTAGGAAAAGCTACATGTTGGTTAATGGACGGAACTTTTTATGTTGTGCCAGTGATTTTAATATTAATATTGAACCTAAGAGAATAATCATCGATTTTGACAAGGCTATTTATCTGGCAGCAAAAGTTTTTTTCCATTCACTGATTTTATAGATTGTCTGTTCCATTTCAGACAAAATATTTGGAGACAAGTACAGAAAATGAAACTGACAGCCAAATATGACAATTCAGAATTTTTTTGCCTTGATTGAGAGTCTTGCTTTTGTTCCTGCACATTATTATTATTAATAATAACTGATTATTATTCAGAACTTAATAATAATTTTGATGACTCGGACGTAGGAAAAAAGTAGGAAAAAAGCCACAATATAGTCCCGAGTTTTGGTCTGTAGCAGATGCGGCAAAAAATTTCCCTAGGACTCAAAATTCAGCGGAAGCATGGCATCGACGGCTGAAATTAATTGTTGGCAGAAAGAAATCCGGACTCTACAACATTATAAATGAATTGCGGAAAGAGTTGATAGTGTCGAAAAACGAAATTACTTCGGCAGACTTCGGAGTGGATAGCGTATTCGACAAAATAAATTAAACTTAAAAAATATAAAATTGTCAAAAAATTGATTAAAACGCGTCAAAATTTATCAAAATTAGATTTTTTGCGAAATATTGCGGTTAATATTAATTTAATAAAATAATTGGAATTTTATATACGGTGGAATTTTTCATTTGGTTAAATAAATTTTTGTATTTTCTGTTTGGAAAATGGAATTTTTTTTGGAATAAAGTGTCCATGCCATTAAATGTATATAGATATCAGAATGAAATAGCTTTCGCGTTAATACCAGTTTATTGTTTCAAGATTGCTTTAATTATTGGGAGTATAAATGAGCATCAATCGTTTTACAAAACATGGCTCTAGGAGTAAATGAAATGAGTAAATGTCAGATCAAAAACTTCGGCATCTGTCAAAAACACCACATCAAAATATTAGTTTATACATTAATTTTTATGTGTGCAATGATGTTTTTGAGCACAATAAGCGTCATTTGCGGGAAGCTTTACTTTTCTGCTTCAATTTGCAGAATTCTACGGCTGAGGCGCATCGAATGCTTATAGAAGTAAATATAGTGAAAACTGTATGTGTGAATCAGCGTGTCGTGAATGGTTTCGTCGATTCAAGGACGATCATTTTGACGGGTAATTCTTCGCAGCATCACAACCCTCATGTTACGAGTGACTACTTACAAGTTAAAAATTACTTGGAAACGCTGGAATGTTCTAGGCAATGACTCATAAGCGGTCGTCTCAATATTTCACTTACTATGAGGAAACCAAAAAATGAGTTGATTCGTGAATTTCTTCGAAGGAAGAGTAGTTTTTCCGTTATATTCATTTATGCTCTTAAAGTTCAAACTTTAAATAAAAACGACGGAATCATATTTTGCAATAATCCTGATTAATATAACAGCCATAAATTTTACCATGATCGAAGTTATACTCGTATATAATAGCATAAGTATATGTGACAGTGATTTATTATAATAATTCGAAAAACATTGTAGTGTTTATAGCACAATTAAAGATGAAACATATAAAAAGTATCCCAGTTTGAACGTCATTTTATTTAGAAAAAACACATGCGATTTAAAATGGGACATGGAACGTTTGTTTAAACCGATCCAATTTGCCAATTGTATATTGTATACAAAATTTATTTATTTATCTGAATTTATTTTATATTATTCACAGTATTTGAGTTTGACATATTGAGATTTATAATTTATGTTTATAGTTCAATTATGTAATTTATTTAGTCGTTCATAAATTCAGTCGTTAGAAATTTCATCTTAAAAAAAATCTCAGAAATTTTAAAAGTTTTCCCTTCCCAGTACTAAAATCTCCTCAAAGACGTATGCCCCCGGCTTCAAAATAACACCAAAAATTTTATTGAATCCAGTTAGTCACTGATCAAGTATTTTTACTGCGGATGACTGCATTTAAATATTATGAAACCCATCTCCGTACATCAGGTGTTCCTAGATTTCCGGCAGTCTATGACTCGATCAATCAAGAGAGTTTGTGGTCTGTCCTGGAATACCTATAGGATTGGCAACAAAATTGGTACGATTGTATAGAATGACAATGACGCAGCCACAATGCTGTGTTAAGGTTGAAAACAGGAGATGCTATAATCCCATCTGAAACCAAAACTTGTGGTATTTACCAAAAAGCATAGTAATTATTATCAAAAGTTGAGTAATTTTTCAGCCAACTAAAAGCTCTTGATCATACCTTCATTTATGATAGTTTTAAATTAAACAACACTTGCCTACATAGATTGACAATGTTTTTTGTGCATCCGTTTTGAAAATGCGTTGTATACTTCGATATTTAGATTTTTTCTTGAAATTGACACAGTCGGTTGGGATAAATTATGATAAAGTCTAATATTCGAACTGCAACAATTATAAGATGCAAGAAAATATTTTGTTAAAATTAGTAAAGGTCGGAGCATTTTGTTCATGTCAAGGTTCTATTTTATTTGATTAAAATTTAATCTTATGTAATCTCATGTTGGAGTACATATTTCAAAAAACTGAAACAGCCAAGCACGACATCTTATATAAGACAATGGCACACCGAGTTTAGTAGTGGTCACTACAAGTTTGAAGGAATGAGGATGTTCAAATATTTGGGCTCTTTTATCAATTACAACAGATTTGGGGGAGTCTCAGAAATGCTAAAAAATCGGCCTTATTTCTCATATAAAATGAATGGTGTGATGAATTATGGGATTGTGTGTTTTTAAATGAATTTACTTTGAAGAAATATACGCATCTTTTCTAATCCGTATCATTAATTCGGTACAGTATAGTTTTGATAATTAATTGGATCATTTAATTAAGTTTTAAAAACATTAGACTTTATTTTTATTTCTTGTTGTTTTAATTATATTTTATATTATTCTTGTGCACTGTTTTAATTATTATTACTTTTTTTTATTAACAATAACTTTCATTATTACCTATATTTAACATTTTCAGTTTAAATAAGACAAAATTTTTGTATATAACATAAAATTGTGTACATATTTAAATCATTTAATCCATAATCAAATAATATAAAATAAAAACAGTAAAAGTTTCAGTCAGAATGCATGTTCTGATTTAAAAATCAACACAGACTTATTGCTTTCAAATGATGGGAATGATTTTGATTTTTTAATGCCGTTTTCCGTGCTTAATAACTTTGACTATAGCTATTCGGTGATACTTAGCTAACAAAAGCTTAAGATATGCATTAAAATAATTTTTTTATAAAAAATAATAAAAATAAACTCGAGTATCGCGAATCGCGATTAGATTATTAAAATAAATAGGATCTGCCCAGTTTTGAATAAATCAATTATGTTAATACAATAAACCAGTTTTTAATGGTTTTAAAATTTTAATATTCTAAGATGATATACTAGTTTGGTTCGTTTCTATAAACGCGCATATAAAAAAAGTAAAAACTATGTTATTCCGACAAACAGGTTTAGAATGTACCATACATTATTGTTAAATTATTCTTTAATTATTTACCGACACGCATACTGCCAAAAACAACAACAGCAGCAACTACTTCAATAAAAATCTGCGTAAATGTAGAAAAATCGCGTTAAAGTATTTTTGCTTGCTGTAACTACATATTGAATTCGATTTTTAAATCACAAATATGTGTAATCAACTAATGTATGAGTTTACTCGTATTATTTAAACAACAATAAAGCAAATATGTACTAGATATTTATGTTGTGTACATTTGTCGCACAACTAGAAGTTTAACCACGCTTAACCGACGCGCTTCTTGATAAACTTTTTTAAGTATAGTACTGCCTTCTGCACGTGAACATAACGCAGTTTTTCTATGCTAACACTAAGGGGTAAGCTTGTTTTGTGCTGCATGAACTAAAAGTGCGCCTTAAGTTTCAAATATTTTTATTTTAAAATTAAATTACATATAAAAAATATTATAAATTAAAGCGTGGAATAATAATTAAAACATTAAAAATCAATGTAATTAATTCTATCAGTACTTCCTGTTTTTTATATTTACAAACGGTCTCAATTGGAATATAATTAAAACTATATGTAGTTTTTAATATTTAATATCGAGTTCAGCTTCTTTGGATTTTTGAATTTGGCTCTCAGTCGCTGCCGTTGCTTCCATTAGATGCTCGGGTGAATTAAATGGTTGAACTTCTCCGGACGCCCAAATCAAGTATATAATATTTGTTACGTTGAATATTACAAATGCAATCCAAAATACAAGACGCCATTCGGATAGATAGCTCTAAAAATAACAAATAGTTGCATTATATGATTATACGCGATTACGACATGATCATTTAAGTTAAATATATATCGCTTGGCTTACATTAGGCGTGAGCAATCCAACAATATACGGTCCGATAACACCAGTTATTGCACCAATGCCATTTGTAATCGCCATTAGAGTGCCTGCATAATTTGGACTTAAATCCAGCGCATTAATTTTCATACCAGCATAATATGTGCCCATACTACCCATAGCCAAGATGAATAGTGCTACGACAAGTGTGCGGTCACATTTTGCGTACGAGGCCGAAATAATAAATATAGCTGGTAAAACCGATGCAATTGTTGTAAACATTTTACGCGAATGTGTAATACTTTGGTAACCTTTTTTAATAGTCCAATCGCCAATGGCACCACTTCCTAGTGAAACACACCACATTAGTACGTAGGGCAAAGAACTATATAAACCATTTTCTTTGATGTCAAATTTAAGTACGTCACTCATGTATTTGGGCAGGTCCGATACCATAATATAGAATCCAAAATCATGACCAATTTGGGCCGCGATCAACGCTAGTATTGCCGGATTTGTAATAATTGCTTTCCAAGGGGTTGGTGGTAAAGTTTTACTTCGCTCCAATTGTCCTAATTCGCGTGTTAAGTAATTCTTTTCTTTATCCGTGATAAAAGGATGGGACTCTGGATCACTGTAGCATAAGAATGACTATAAGGAATAAAAATGTATATTAATTTCCGCCGGATTCAACGGATTTGCGAATGTGATACTTACGAAAAATAGGAACCATAAAACACCGCATATACCAAAAAAGTAAAATACGGACCGCCAATCATCAAATGCGTCTATAATCAGCCCGGACAATAAGTTGCCCATAATCGTACCAACCATACCGCCTCCAAATACCAGGGCACCCAATTTACTTCTCTCCTTCAACGGAATCCACATAGCAAGTAATGCATTAAGCGCGGGAAATGTTGTACCTTCACCAAGACCCTCTAATACACGTAATGCGATTAGTACTGGTGCACCGCCTGCATCGATGGCCAATGGAGTAATAAGAGTGAAGATTGCAGTGGATAAAATACCCAAACTTAGCACATATTTCCCACCAAATTTTTCCGCTAGTAATCCACCCGGCACATGAGTTATGATGTAACCCCAATAGAACGACGATAAAATAACTCCTTGTAGTTCTTCGCTCCAATCGAACAGACTATCAATATCTTTAATCGCACTAGTTCCATTATTTGAAGTTTCATCGTCGTAATGGCACATATCTTCTCCAGTCGCCCCATCGCTATCATTTTTTTTTAGAACCATTTCGGTAATGGCAACTGACAAACAAATACGCATTGTGTATGCATTCATCACGGCCAAAAACCCCATAATAGATAGTACGATCCGAGCCGGAATTGGCACCACTATAAATCGATTAAACAAAAATGTTTTGATTTAGTTATTTGTTATCTATGGTATTCGATTAATTTAAAATTTAATTTGGTTATTTTACAACACTAATTTTGTTTGCTATATAAATCCATGACGATCAATTAAAAACCCATAGTGATAACAACGTTATAATTCCACTTGAAACTATCAGTTTTATTTACTATAGGTGATTTTACAAAATTTGCTCGATTTGGAGTGATATATACTCGTAAGATACTAGATTCCAAATGGCCATTTAGACGATATGGTTATATGTTCTTTTTGTTTGGAAAAATGAAATGAAATTTGTAATTACAATTTGTACTCTCGGACGATTTTAAAAATGAGGTATTGCAATTAGGTCACGCATCAAATAAATTACAATGAAAATAAACATAATTTGCTCCGGAATTTTCCATCCATTAAATTGCTTTAGGGCGTGAGAAAATTATGATACAAATGTTGACGTAATTCGCGTGCACCTCCGTTATTTGCATAATATGTATATGTAGATGTACTATTGTTTTCCAACTTAGCTATTTCTGTATACAATTATTTTGCATGTTTAGTGTAATCCTAGCATAAATAAAAAAAATTCTATTTCATTTAAGATTAATACCATTGTGGCTGATAAACAATTGTTTTATTGTCATTATCCGATAACAATTAGTTGTAAATTGTGCTGCCGCTGTTATAATTGCCATAATAAATTTTTAATTTCTATCGCGATTATCATATTTTATAATGCCGTAGTTTAATATAGCCTCTGTCACTGGCCACGCTGGCGAGTTGAACAATTTAATTTTCCTAATCATGTGATCGAGCCGCGAGTGGCGAACACACAGTTAATGCCAATTGAATGAAATCAAAACACTTGTAAGATTAGAATGGTCGCAATTAACAGTTTTTATCCAATTTATATGATAAGCAACTAAAAATGACGTGCATTGAAACCACATTTTATAATATCTTATCACTTTATATTAATATAATAGGGGCAAGTAAAAAGGTGATTAAACAAATATTTATTAAAGCGCCATTTTCCGCTATGATACTGCATCAGTAGCAACACCAAACAGGATTAATTTTATTAGTTAGTTATATTAGATAGTTATTTTCACCTGTCGTAATAGATACACTACATCGTCGAGATAAGCGTGATTTGAATTAAAATAGCTATTTGGAAAATCATATAGATATTTACCTTTGTGGTAAAAATTAACAAGTCCTGCTTTCATTTTGAATCTTTGTACGCTTAATGGTTTTCTTAAGAAAGGCAATGACACTTGTAACACTTATCACTAATCACTTAATTAAAATATTTATCTATACTAAACACATTTCTTTCTAACACAGATAATTATTGTTCATTCCAACTATACTTCCACCTTTAACGTCGTACAGTTAAAATTTAAGTGAGAATTAACGTGTACGAGAAAAGTATTTTTATATCAATAATATATTGTACGTACTTCACAAATAATCGTGGTAAAATAGCGAACGTACTTCAGATTTAGGTATTTAGAGTATCTAATATATTAAAAATTAAACAATGTACTGTGTATAGTACACTAATTATGATTAAATTATATTTCATGTGTTCGCGGCGCGGGATTGATTAGATTTCAATATAATGTAGTTTTGAATTGGACAAAAAAAATAATAAATCGAAACTATGGTGTGATAATTTTGTAGGTTGGTTCTTAGACTAACTAAAAAATAATATAATAATATGTGATGTTTCGTCTACTCGATTCAATCTCGACCTTAATATTAGTAGATATCAAAAATATTTTTAATGAAATAATTTTATCACGATCGGTTGATGAGTATTACGTGGTTTTTAAGGAGGATTTTTGTCCAAGTAAATCCCAACATGAGTTTTTGAGTATTTTTTTCAATTTAGGGTTATTTTATCTTTCAATCCAACAACCTTGAAAACATAATACATACATCATGAAATAGGCAAAACCATTTCTGTAGACATATTATGCATTTATGTTTCATAATAATATTACACGGGAAATGAAATTGGAGAAATCAGAATACCGATGTCCTGCACAAGTATAGAATCTAGGTAGTCAAAATGTAAGAAACTATACTTGCTCACTAAATCTTACTTAAACTGATTGAGCTGTTTAAGTTCATAGATCTCAACACTTTAAAAATCTTTTGTTGGGATTCCTGTTCCTAAAAAATACTTAAATTCCTATTCTGTCATATTCTTAGAACTATAAAAATATATTATGTTTGTATATATACATTGCTATTAACATTCTTCCTCCAAAATTTTGAATATACATCGTAAACTACACAAAGTTTTTGATTTTATAAAGATTGTATAGATTTAATGCAACCGATTACTAAGTGATGAGTGCCACAATTTGCTTAGTTCTGATTATAACTATATACAAATTAGACAAATAATTCTTATCTTGCTTACATATTATATCTTATCTAATTTAACTAAATTTTACTAGTAAATTTACTCTCACATCTACAATTTTTCTTATTTGAAAGTCTAAGGTAAACTTAAACATATACATATATATAGTGCAGTGCTGAGAGCTACCGAATGCGCCTATATGATTAATGTTAGCTTGAATGAACAATAAATAAATATAATATATACTTAAGTAGAACATTAATTATATAGTTTCAGTAGAATAGTTCCTCAAGCGTAGAATCGATTGAAATGCGCTTCGAGGACTACATATATGTATATATAACCAAATTATACTTGCGCGGAAAAATACTCCATTTCTTATGTGTTTCCAATATAGTATAATTCCATTTAACAGCGCAACTCTAAGAAATAACTTTTTCAAATTCGAGACAATATTATATCACCGCAACCGCGAACTGAATATCATAAAAAATATAATATTTTTCATCTTACAGTTGTTAAAACACATTCTTCACACAAGCTTCAAAGTTCAGAGAAAATACTTAAATCAAATAAAATTTGACATTTGACTACTACGATGATAATTTTTTTTTGAATACTGTGAGGGGTTCTGCGGCAAAGTGAATATAGATGTATTACCTTAATTTTATAATATTTATATTTAATAATTTTACTGCTGTATTACTCAGAGATCGATCGACCTATCTATAATCGTCTTAATAGCAAAAGTACTAGAAACAATATTTGGGACAACCTAATCTGGCGATTTATTAAATTGTTTGAATTAGCCGTTCAAATTAAATAAATTATATCGACTGGTCGGATTTATTTTATTTCACTCAAATTATTTCATTCTGTTGCTTCTTTTAAAACCCAAAAAGAAGTGAAACCACAATATATGAGTAAATAATATGAAAAGAGACATCTTTATGCTTTACAGCGAGAACAATCATACAAATTACTGAGCGCAGTTAAAGATTCTTTAAAGAGTCTTTATGCTTTACAGCGAGAACAATCATACAAATTACTGAGCGCAGTTAAAATAGTTCCTAAACAATTAGATTATCTGAATTAATTAACATAAAATTGACGTGTTCTGCAGATTGATTGAAATTTGTTTATTAAAATTACAATGTAAAACAGTGGTTTTTATTTATTTATTCATTCAAGTTATAGAAAGCTAATTATTTGATTCTTAAATTTGAAAATGGTCAAGTTTTTTGCTTTTTTATCTTAAGAGCTTTATAGGTAAAGCACCGTATATATTGACAACGCAACCAGTATATTAAATGGATATTTTTAATGTTACGTATACCTACATATATATGTAGGTAAATTCGATTGGTGATTTGTTTATTTATTTTATATAGATCATGTGTACTGATACAATTATAATCCTAGAAATTGTTTCCTGCAAGTGAACGACGTACTAATCAATGAAACTTTCTTATCGCACGCATATACATATTATCGCTTGTTTTGAAGAGTTCAAAAACAAAATTTATGTTATTGTTGAGAGCTATGAGAAATTTTAAACAAAATTGATAAAATATAAAAATTCTGCGACACCCGTTCGATATACAGACATTATATTAACAGATTTAAATATTTGTGTATAAACAGGTCGTGATTAAATATTTGGATTTAATAGGACAAATTAGAAATTAGAACAATTGTTTTATTAATTGCAACCAATTTCTGCCTATAAACAAATCCACTTAAAATAAAAGTAAAAGTGAACATACTATAAAAAATTTATATCTGTAATTACTCATAATTTGTATATTCATTGGATTGACTGACTCATCAGTTAATTTAATTTTGTTATCTGAAATAGAGTGTTTGCTTAATCATATTAAACAGCTCATACAATCAATACATATATATATATATAGTTATTATAAATTATTAACTTTTTTACTGATTTCCAGATGTATCTGGTTACACACCTCAAGGCTGATTTCTAAACAAACTAATAAGGGTATCTTCCATATAGGTAGTAATGCGATAATTTTGCAAATATACTTTCTTGGCGGTTGTCACATGTTCGAACATTTTATGATTGACCGATGAACTGTTACAGAGAATTATATGATAAATAAATTAAATGTAGCTTTACAATACTTAATATTTTTTATTATTCAATAATACTGATTAATGATTATTAGAAAATTTATTATGATTACATATAGCAATATATGATAAATCGCAAGATTTTTATATTTATTATCTGTACTTGTATTTGATTGTGCAATTTTGTGCCAAAATCTATAAAATTAGAGATTTGTGCACAGCATATTTTAAGATTTAAGATTATCTAGAAATGACATATGGGTATATATGTGTATGTACATACATATATGTATAAAGTCAAATCTTTTCGAAATTTCGAAAATTCATGTATATAGGTACATTAAATTATGAAAATATTATAGATTTTCAGTTCAACTATAGACATTAGTAGACCAGCAACAAAAAATAAAAAATTGATTGCCAAACCTATTTGTTAGCACAATTTTCAAAACTTACATGTTAAAAATAGCTTCAAGGAAAAAAATATCAAAATTGTTTAAGCAAATTATGAAAATTATGACATTGAATTCGGTTTAATTACGTAATGGCCTCCGGTATCTTTATACCAATAAAGTTATTCTTATGAGTATTCTAGGACAAGTTTTGCATTTTGCAGATTACATTTCAATTTTATCCACGATCCATATAATGCCAATTCGATCTAATAAAATCAGTTCTGGTAGAAGCCTAAAATAAAAAAATATCAGTTCTTTGACATGAATACCACTGATTAATTTAAAAGAATTCAGTCATTCTTTGATCGAGAAACTGATATGCGTAAGGAGTTTTCATGTTCTGGCAGCATATAAACTGTCCAATTTGTAGATTAAAAATTTTTGTTTTAAAAAAATGCCTAAATGTCGACTAGAAATTCAAATAATACTCATCATCATAATTATTAATTAATACGTACGCAATTGAATTATGGTCACTTTATTATACAAATACGGTCAGACAATGTTTTTTAGTTTTTAGTATTGATTGTCCAGTTCTTTTGATATCAATCCAGCCAACCCCTTCTGACAGACATTGACTTTAAAACTTACTACGTCTTTAGCGCTGTAGGTTGTCAGCCTAATGCACGGTTTTACTTACAATAGTTGAACCGAACATAATGGAAGTCGGTAACCATTGCTGATAAAATTAATTTTAGTCAGCGGCGAGATTCAAACTTATGGCAGTATTATAGAAACATGTTTTAAAACTAGACTATAAGCCAACGATAGATAAATTGGAATTGACAAATCGACTACAGATAGTTTTAAACAATTTGATTACAGAAATTTATAAATATATTTTCTTTATATATAAATAAATAAAATAATATGTACAATTTAATTATTTAAAACTTAAGCCTAACAAATTAGCATATATGTATATGTTTTACATTTTGCGCAACATTAAAACATCAATGTGCTTTTTATACTATACAATATTACAGAAAATGTAATAATTTCTATCAGTACTTGCTATGATTTTAATTATAGTTGTTATTTTTTAAATGTTAATTCAAAAAATTTTCATTTATTTACAAAATTGATAATATAAAAATATTATCGCGTGTATAATCTATTGAGTCAATGATTGCTTCTTTTCACCCTCTTTTTCTTTCATGTCGCCAATTTGGCTTTCGATAATGGCTGATTTTTCTAATTGTTCGGGTGAATTGAATGGTTGAATTTCTCCTGATGCCCAAATCAAATAGACAATATTGGTGACGTTGAAAATGGCGAATGCAATCCAAAATACGATTCGCCATTCCGATATGTAGCTCTGTAATTTTACAAATTGTTAATAATTATTTAAAAATTCATTAATAAAATATACGTACGTTGGTGGTGATTAATCCTACTATATATGGTCCAATAATACCAGCAACAGCTGCAATACCATTTGTAATAGCCATGAGGGTACCAGCATAATTTGGACTTAAATCTAAGGCGTTTATTTTCATGCCGGCATAGTAGGTACCCATGCATCCCATGCCTAATACAAAGAACGTAACAGCTAGAGCACGGTCGCATCCAGCATATGAAGCAGCGAGGATAAATACAGATGGACCGAATGACGCAATACTGGTGAACATTTTTCGTGAATTTGTAACACTTTGCATTCCATTTTTAATGGTATAATCACCAATAGCACCGCTGCCCAACGAGATACACCACATAAGTACATATGGTAGGGCGCTGTATAACCCATTTTCTTTAATATTAAATTTAAGTACGTCACTCATGTATTTCGGTAAATCGGTGACCATCACGAAATATCCAAAATCATGACCAATTTGTGCAACGACCAATGCAATCATTGCATTATTTGTAACAATTGATTTCCATGGTGTTGGTGGTAAATTCTTATCACGTTCGATTTGTCCCAATTCTCGAACTAGATAAGCTTTTTCCCGTTCTGTAATGAACGGATGTGATTTTGGATCGTTATAGCATAACAAAGTCTATAAATAGATTTGAAAAATAAAACCTTTGGTTAGTATGAGTTAAATATTATATAAAGTTATAAACTTACAAAGAAACAGAACCATAGAATACCACAAATTCCAAAAAAGTAGAATACGGAACGCCAATCATCAAATGCGTCAATAACTAAACCTGATAATGAGTTGCCTAAAATTGTGCCGATCTAGAAATATTTGACAATTTAATACTATACCAATTAAAAACAAATCTAATTATCACATATTATCAATTTGAGTATTTGTAAACCACTCTTCACATAACATATTAGATAGTTATATAAACACTGATCATATACGTTTTATTATCACACAATATCACTTTTAATTAATCTTATCGTAAAATTAATAAATAAATTTAAAAAAATTACCTGCGCGCCTCCAAATACAAATGCACCCAATTTACTTCTCTCTTTTAACGGAATCCACATAGCGAGTAATGCGTTTAAAGCTGGGAATGTGGTACCTTCACCAAGACCTTCTAATATACGTAATGCGATTAATGCTGGAGCACCGCCTGCATCGATAGCCAACGGGGTGATGAGCGTAAAAAAGGCGGTAGATAAGATACCTAAACTAAGTACATATTTTCCACCAAATCGTTGGGCTAATAAACCACCTGGGACATGTGTTATTATATAACCCCAATAAAATGAGGATAAAATAACACCTTGGATTTCTTCACTCCAATCGAATAGATCTGCATTATTCGTCGAACTCGTTGAATTTTTGGATGAATCCTCAAAATGGCACATATCTTCTAAATCATGTTCATCGGTTACATTCTTTTTCATAACCATTTCGGTGATGGCAACTGACAGACAGATACGCATTGTATACGCATTGGCGACAGCAAGGAATCCCATAATCGCCATAACCACTCGAGTTGGTATTGGGATTACTGAAATTTTTTAATTTTTTTTTTAATTTATAACGTATTATAGAAATAACTCTACTGGTTAATCTTTATATAATCTCAATTATGTATACATAGGAATGATAAAGAATATTTGTTTTTGTATAGAAACAATTAAATAAATTTTTTGTAATTAATTAAAATATTATATTTGATCATTACAGATTTAATAAAGAAAATGCAATTCTCACTAATTTTAATTTAGAAAAAAAAAAAAATTATGATAATTTAATTTAGCCAATGCAAATTATAATTTTTTCGAAATTAATTCAAAGAGTATATGTACAAAGAATTGAGATCAAACTGATATTGTTCCGACACCGCATACTAATCATTACCTTTTTGCAGGAATTTACTTAGACCGCTATGCATCTTGAGGCCACTTTATTTATTTAATTTATATTCCACAGGAACACAAAAAACAATATAGAACTTCTATAAACTAAATAAAAACACTTGTATCACTAATAACTCCAGTATATATGGATAGTTACACAAATAATGCCATAATATTTTTTATTTAAATAACACTAAATAAATAATTTATTTTGCACATATATCACAGACAAAAATTAAATTAATTTTTCTAATTTTATTAAAAGTTTCCGTTTAAATGTTTACATCTACCTTTATGTAAGGTAACAATTTAAATGAGAATTAACGTTTACGAGAAAAGTATATTTATATCATAGACTAATACATATGTATACACAACAACAAGAAACAGGTATATAAGTCAGGTATATATACTACTCTATACTACGAGTATATACTATAATATGGATACGAGACTATGTATACTCCAAACAATCGCAGTTTTTTTTAAATCTATCGCAACGCACTTGAAATTTATATTATTATTATTATATGATTATTGAACATTATTGAAATGACGGGACCACGTATCGATAATAAAAATACGTCAAATTACCATCAAAAAGAGTGAGATGAAATAATGCGCGATGTGTTGCGATTATGATAATGATAACACATACCAATCATATATGTAAGACAAATAATAATAATTATTATTGAGTATATCGCAAAAATATATGAGGGTACATCTAAGAATTCATATATTTTCATCCTGCAATAATAATGGTCACCAAAAATATCGATTAGGTTTTTTTTGTTTATTATTATTCAATTGCATTGAACAATGCGGAATATTAAGTGATTAGGAATCAGTGGAAATTTGATAATTGACGAACTTGAACGATTTTATTGACACCAAGATATTATATTAAATTGATGGTTTAGAAACTATACCATGAATCCCCTTTGAATATTTAATGACGTACTACTATAGCATGCGTATATCTATGTATATATGAAATTAATTAATTGTGTAGCACGCGCGATTTTTAAGTTCAAGGTAATTAATTTGATATTAGATTATTTTATTGCAGATTTTTCACTCCTACCTACAGGCTACAGTAGATTCCGGTTCAATTGGTAATTTCTAGTATGGGTTATAATTCTTAAGAAAAATTTAATTTGTATAAAAACTTAGGAAGCGATTCCGGTTTTATGATAGAAATTAAAACTCAGAAACGATTCCAAAAAAAAAATCATAAATATCTTTAACATGAGAATTGAGAAGTGGTTTTTTATATTTATAATTTTGGAAGAATAAAATATTTTTAAAAACAAATAAGTAATCTACTCATAGGCGGGTATAAGGGAGGGGTGGTTTAGATTACCGTTTTGCTTTTTTATGTAAGGTCTACGTTAAGGTTTATTAAGGTTAAAATGTTCAGCTGTATAATGAGAAATCGTTTTTCTAAGAAGAATATTCAATTTATAAATATATATGTAAGCAAACTTAATAATTAAGTATGGATATAGGTATAACATATGTATAGTATATATTTACCTCATATATAAATGCGTATAAAATTTTGTAAGTTTTTGGAAAAAACACAAAACGAAGAAATTTGTAAATAAAAATCACAAATGCCTCGTTAACATATCGGTTTTTCCACATCTAGATTTAATGTTATTTGTAATTAGTTATAACATATTCATTCGAAAAAGTAATCAATTTCTGATTATAGTAACCGGTTATTTGAAAAATTTTAAAATAGTCATTTTTACGTTATAGGAGTGAAATTCAAATGTACGAGAAAAGTTTTCAAGACAATTTTGAGTTATTTTTATTTGAACCATAAAAGCGTATTAAGCAAATACATTAAATATTGAAATTTGGTATAAATTCTATTGCTATAGAAAAAAGTAGATATATTTTAATTTAATTTGTTTGTTTAAGTAAAAATTAAAAACTGGCGTAAAATATAAAATAAAACTAAAGAGTTTAGAATGGAATTTGTAAAGTCTAGTCTTCAAAGTAAATCCCCCATCCCAAAATTATTGGCTGGATCCACCTTTGTATCTACTATATTTGTTTTTGTTAAATAACTAATATGCAAAATAACAATGCCAGCTAAAATTCATTGTTATATATACGAGTATATAAGTATAACCAGAATCATCGTTGTTGCATCAAACTCGTAAAAATTATAAACATCGCATTATAACCAGTTTTTGACGTAAATTTTCGTAACTATAAGAGTTTCCAAAACAATGTTATCAGTTATCAATATACTCCACAGAGTGTGTCATATGCGTTATTTTATCGAAACATTTAGAAATACTATTAAAGAAGGTCACAATTAATGTAACGTACAAATTTTATAAATGTATGCCTAATATATGTGCGGTGTTATGTTGTACGAGAATTTTTCGAGATATCTAACAACCCTTACATCGTTTTAATATTTTCAAAAATTTCTTTCGATATCGGGTAAAATTAAATGATTAGTTTATTTAATTTTCATCCAAGGTTTTTATTTATAAATGTATTATGAAGGTGTATTCTTATATCCACGTTAATATCTAATATCCCAACGTGATATATCTAATACAGCAACGTGAATTAATTAATGACAAAATTTGTAAAATTTAAAGTAATCTTAGACGGGAATAATCTTGTGAAAGAATCGACGAAAATTGTAAGCAAAATTTGGTGGATTATATAGTAAAATTATTCACTATTATATACACAAGTTGTATAATTAGTGCTACTACGTATCCAGTCCAAACAGGTCATTGAATTTATTACAGCTTTCAGAATATACATAAATATTAAAAACTAATTAATTCTGATATAATACGTCTTATTTATAAAATATATTCAAACTAATCTGAGAACCGGTATATTAGATAACAACGTGAATTAATTCCGATATTAACGAAATAAAGTTTGGAAAGGTATTTTTGCGATCATTTTGATAAAATATGTATATTTATGAAATTTGTAAAGGTTCCACCAAATTGAAATCGCTATAAAATAAACAATAAAATAAATCCTACTGGAAACTGCTATTCTCCTTTCACTAATAAAAGTAAGTATGTAGTAAAATGTTGAAAATTTAAATGCCAAATTATTTAAGCGGGGCTGAAAATTTCATATATTTTAAAACTGACTATTATAAAGAAAATCTTAAGTTTCATAAAATTTAACTTACATTTCGTTCCACACAAATTTCTCAAATATCTAAAACTTAACATTTCCATTTAAGAATCATAGTTTATTTTGATAAATTATATATTATGGAAGTATATGCACTCGATGTGGAGCGCTTTTGTGGTGCTAATCGAGTTCCATCGAGTTTACCGATTGATGATGGTTCATAGATTGACGGTTTTCAGATTGGTTTCAAATCAATACGCTTTGATTATCAGTTTAAGATCATCTCTCAAACCTTCTTGAAAAGCACGAACAGCTCTTCTACCATTCATTGCTAAAATCACGTCAATTGGAGCTTTATCCAGACTTGCTGAACTAATGGTATTTAAATCGGATAATATAGTCTTTCCATAGAAAATAGAATAGCTTTGATCATCTTCGTTCCTAGACTGTAATGACTGAATAAGCTGAACTTGAACAGATTCTAACGAACGTTTTTCACCAAACTGTTTCGTAAGTACAGTTTGATATTTAATAATATCATAAACTTTCGCTGCGAGGCAAGACGGAATCAGCGCTAAGAAGCTCGGTCGTTCGGTTTCTGACAAGGGGTTATAGATGATTTCGCAACAGTTTCAACAAGAAATCATAAAATCTGAAAAATGCTTGTACGTAATTCTGGGTTTCTAAAAACATTTTTATTTTTATTAAATTGGTTCGCCCCGAAAACCAGGATTTTGTAAGTAAATATAGAGAGTGGTTTTCAGGTGGTTTTTATTATTAGAGGTGGTTTTTATTATTAGAGGTTTTTATTATTACTAATAAAATTTCGGGGAATCACCAAGTTATTTGAGTAGAAATTAATATAATATTTGCTTTGTGCAAGTAACAGTGCTCTCATAATGAAAAAACTTTTTTTGAAAAAACATACTTTTGGCTTTTGCCTTAAGAATTTATTTAGCTCGCACAATGAAACAAAAAATTAAACTGAAGCCAACTTAATCATTATTAAAAATTGTTTGCAAAAGTGGTTTACAAAAATTGTGACATTTAATTTTCTAATCTCTATATAGTTAATAAGATTTTTCTTGAAGTCGTATTTCTTAAAAAATTTAATTTTATAATTAAAACTATGGTACAATTAAATATAATAGTGTTTTGTTTTACACTGTCTAAGTGTACTACAATAAATAAGAAATTATAAATTATTTATTTGTCGGGTTATGTTATGCTGATATTTATCGAAAAATAATTTTGGTCACCTATTTTAAAATGTTGCCAATGAATAAAGATTCGTTTCAATTCTTAAGGCAAAAGATTGGAGTTTGTTAACGAACAAAAATTTTTTTTTCTCAATATTAAATTCATACAACCTTGTAAGTAAAAGGTAAAAAGATTTGCATTGTGAGAGCACTGTAAAACGTTTTATTTTACGACAATCTCTCATTTACTCCAAAAATCGGTACATAGAGTGTTTTTTCATTAATTTTAAGTAATAGTATTGTGAAAAACGCGCGGTGCAAAAAATGTTATCGAATGTGAAAATTGTTGTGTTAAATAATTGTGCGAAAAAGTGTTAGAGCGTACATTGTTATTTGTTTCAGAGAGGCTGGTAGAGACTTGTCCTTCTTAGGCTCTGTGTGAATATGTTTAAAAAAATTAGTTATAACTTTGGTGAAATAGAAAATTTTTATGGTTAAATATTTTTAACGTGGTGATCAGTTAAAATTTAGACAGTCAAAAATTAAAATTAATCGCGTCGTAAAAAAATATTTTGCTTTTTTCTTATAATTTTAATATACGAGTATTATAAAAGATATAATTTAATAAATGAAGCTATGATACGGAAATACCGTACGAAACTTAGAGAAGTATGCAGTTTATAATGGATATTTATTTAATACTTTAGAAGTATTTTCTTTTCAGCCAATCGAATACTGTAAACTAAGGATGATTTCGGACGATGTTAACGAGATTTTAAATGGAAGCGAGATAAAAACTCAAGAACACCTTTGAATTAATTCGTATAGGCTTAAAAAAAAAGTGCAATTAATGCCGAATAAACATCACGGGTGAGCTAACGAATATTAATTGAAAGTACTTTTATACTGGATGGCAGCCGGTTTTAGTTATCGTGTAACTAGCGGGTTTGTGGGCATCAGGCGGTAAGTACACAGGTATAAATGATAATAGTTAAGAAATCCCGCAAAAAGATGTAATTTATAGATTTATTGTTAAATCGATTATCCACAAATCAATGTTAGACCATTTTACGGCACACATGCAGCACATCATAAAACCACCAGCAGATGAAGACCAGATGCAAATTGGGATGAATTAAATAACAACAGATATTTACTAGTTGACAGTGGGTACCCTTGCACATTAAACGCATTATAACACCGTATAAGAATGCCACTGGATTGCAGAAAAAGTTTAATACGGCACATAGCCGCGATGGAGAAATATTTTTATTAGATCGTTAGAGAACAACCATAGAGAACAACGTGCCTGATCAAAGCTTTGTAGAGCTTCAGCTACACGGCACTTGATAGGTGTTTAGATTGTAGCAGTGGTCCTAGAGGATATAAACCGATCATAAAAAATAGTGCCGCTAAATGACCCGCAGAAAATTGTATTTATTTGCCAAAAAATTTTTGATTTTAAAAAAGTATATAGCCTTATCAAAAACTGGGATTTATTTGTATATAGACCTGCGGGATTTTGAACTACTAGAATTTTGACAAACATGTAAAATAAATACTATATCTAATTCCATTTTTCCCTTACCTTTAATAAATGGACAAATAGGAACACCCGGTACATGCTTATGCAACTCAACATAATATTTAATAATGCGGTAAAACTATACATAAGCTTATAGCACTCTACTTACAATAACGCACAAACATAAGTGGGGTGGCATTAAACTCTTCACACATAAATTTATTACACAAAATTACTTTCAATCTCATTGTAGTGTATACGATGACAACGACCTACAATATTATTATTATTATTATTATTGTCACAACTTAGTTAACATAATATATAATTGCATCGTGTAGCATTATGTATATATATACATATATATATATATATATATATATATATATATATATATATATATATATATATATATATATATATATATATATATATATATATATATATATATATATATATATATATATATATATATATATATATATATATATATATATATATATATATATATATATATATATATATATATATATATATATATATAATGGAATGATGTATCTGAATCATTTTGCTTAACGATTACGGTTGCAATTTTATACAACAACAATAAAAATCTAGTACCCAGCCATACTAAAATAAAATAAATTTAAAATTAAATTTTATCCATTTTAAATGAAAATCTATGATTGTAATGCGAAGGACAAGGCTAAGAGCAAGTGAAAAGATTAACGATATGTGTATGTACTATGTATATGTTAAGTAAATAACACATATGTACATATATGCATACATATTATTATATACATAAATGAGTATATTATAGAAATCTATAACAATGAACCACAATATTTAGAGGTTATTGGCATACAGGAACTTGTTATGCTATTCACGAACGATATTTTTTTTGTATAAGAATAAGTAATTCACAATAATACTAAATATAGTAATTCCGTATTGTCTTATTTAAACACATGTATCGAAATTAAGTAATAATTAAATATTTGGCTTGCGATAAAAGCAAATATTTGTATTATTTTATCGTTTAGAAAATTTTATGTCGATTTCTAGATACTCGAAATTTTATTTTAGTTTAGGTCTAGTTCTATAGATCAGGGTGCTGTATGTGACCAAACATGCTGCAACATATATATGTATATATATATATATATATATATATATATATATATATATATATATATATATATATATATATATATATATATATATATATATATATATATATATATATATATATATGTATATATATATATATATATATATATATATATATATATATATATATATATATATATACATATATATATATATATATATATATATATATATATATATATATATATATATATATATATATATATATATATAGCCATTCCACGCGAAATCAGACAAAAAAAAGACATTTACGGGGGCAAGGTGTCTGATTTTTTTGAAATTTGGGGAAATGATAGATATAGATATAAAAAAAATATAATTTGAGTAAAAACTCGGTGGGGTCAAAATACGCGGAGTTCCGTTATAATTTGTTTTTGTCGGAAACTCAAAATTCACATCTTTAAATTCGTGTATCTTAAGTATTCCTTGTCCGATTTTCACGTATAATAGCTCGTTGGAAAGACAATTATACATACTTTCAAGTAACCGTTTTAAAGTTTGGTGTTAATGTACAATATATCATTTAAATTTCAGTTTTAATTATTATTTTGCTGAAAAATCGAAATACTCACCCTTTTATTTTTATTTTTTTATCGTAAAGCACTTGACAATACCTTTCAAATAAGCCATCTTTCACGATGGAGACTCAACGCGTTCGAGTTTTATAGAACAAAACGTCATAACAAGTCACGGTGGAATTTAACATTTCAGTACAATTATTAATTCTAAACTACGAAATTCATGTTTTGGTTCTTCCTTTTACAGTTTTATTCAATAAAATTAAATTATTTACAAATTATTTTAATTTAAAATTATAAAAATTATCAGAATTGGAAAATCGACGAGCTGTGATGTGGTTGTTACCATTAAGAACGAAGCACTGATCGTGAGTTTCTCTGATGGCTTTTACTGAATCAAATTTTTTTGCTAGTGATCGTGCCACCCTTCTGTACCCTTTGGACAAAATCTAGAAGTAATGTTTGATTCATGTTTTGTAGCCCAATCGAAAAGTTGCTGTGCTATCGTTATTTGATCAGCGTAGGCTTTCGTGGCATTTTGTTTGAAGGCTGTTGTTGTAAACAACAAAAAATTTATTTTATAGAACCATACTTTACGTAATTTAAAGCTTTTAACAACCGTATACATTAAGGAGTTTGTCGATCAAGTTTGATTATACCAAAAATGGCGTTCTTCCGCTATTTTATTAATAAAATATTTATTAATTAACTTTTAAGATACATTAACTCACCGTATTTTGGTACGATCATACATTTTTATACATTTTTAATCATTTCTATATCAGAGGAAGTTAAAAATCGAACGAAATGCCACGAAAGCCACCCTTCAGTAACCATACGCTGATCAAATAACGACAGCACAGCAACTTTTCGATTAGGCTACAAAAAATGAATCAAACATTACTTTTAGATTTTGTACAAATCAAGAGTACTGAAGCACGATCATTAGCAAAAAAATTTGATTCAGTAAAAGCCATCAGAGAAACTCACGATTATCAGTGCTTTGTTCTTAATGGTAACAACCACATCACAGCGCGTCGATTTTCCAATTTTGATAATTTTTATAATTTTAAATTAAAATAATTTGTAAATAATTTAATTTTATTGAATAAAACTGTAAAAGGAAGAACCAAAACATGAATTTCGTTGTTTAGAATTAATAATTGTACTGAAATGTTAAATTCCACCGTGACTTGTTATGACGTTTTGTTCTATAAAACTCGAACGCGTTGAGTCTCCATCGTGAAAGATGGCTTATTTGAAAGGTATTGTCAAGTGCTTTACGATAAAAAAATAAAAATAAAAGGGTGAGCATTTCGATTTTTCAGCAAAATAATAATTAAAACAGAAATTTAAACGATATATTGTACATTAATACCAAACTTTAAAACGGTTACTTGAAAGTATGTATAATTGTCTTTCCAACGAGCTATTATACGTGAAAATCGGACAAGGAATACTTAAGATACACGAATTTTGAACATTTGAGTTTCCGACAAAAACAAATTATAACGGAACTCCGCGTATTTTGACTCCACCGAGTTTTTACTCAAATTATATTTTTTTATCTATATCTACCATCTCCCCGAATTTCAAAAAAATTGGACACCTTGCCCCCGGATGGGTGTCTGATTTCGCGTGGAATGGCTGTATATATATATAACCTTTTACAATGTTTATGTTTTCCACATATTTAAAATGTATAATGTGCGCTCGCTTATTAATTATTTTGCTGCGTTCATTAGTTTTTAGACTACATTATTTTGAAAAAATTAGCACATGAACGAAAACGAGAGTAATGCCTCTTGTAATTATGATAGCGAGAATCAACCTATTACCACCAATATAATGGACAGCGAGTTTTTGTTATCAACAATAACGGTAATAAAGCCCGGTGATGATTTAACCAAAGTCATTGAATTTCGAAATTTGGTTTCAACATGGGGCTTAAACAATTAATTTCCTGGTGGATGTCCACGATTTACTGTAAAACCCTTAGAAGTTATTGATTTAGATGGAACCGACGATATTTTTGAGAATTACCCTAAAGGTTTATATGGTTTTATAAGGTTTCAAAGGAACCTTCTAAAGGTTTAATATTGATATACTTCCTACATGTAAGTAGCTTGCCGGTCAATTCTTGTTATTTGAGTACGGGCCGCATGGTTATTAGAGCTAAAGAATACCCGCCAATTGGTTTGTAAAAAAGTTGTACTATTTCTTTAATCGCAATGACTAAAAGAATGATATAATATAATATTAATTGTTATGAAAAATTATAAGAGGAACGGATTTAACTTTTATTTAAAAATGTATTAATTTTATTTTGTATTTTTTATTTAAATTTTATAATTAAACGAATTTCAAAATAAACATTTTTCTTTTATTAAATAATTGGATACAAATCATTTTTGGAACCACCCTTTGAAAGTATGTTTGGAAACAAATACTACAGTCCTTCAAAACAAAACCTAATGAAAAATAATTTTCAAAAGTTTTCATTCTTTGAGCTAAAGCCGAAACATTTTTAGGAGAAAAACAAAGGTTCAAAATGTTTTAAATGAAAATACGATTTTTTTTAAAATCAAAATTCAAAATCTTCATTGCTTTATTTTTATTGCCATATAACCTTCAGGAGAAAAGAAAAAATCCTTTGTTTTTACTTCACAATAGCTTATTCCAAATGATAAAATAAACTTTGATTTAAACTTTTCGGATTCTTTAAGTTAAAATCAAAAAAGTTTTGCGCAAAATCTATAGGCAAAAATTCTTTAAATTAAAGTAGAATCCTTTGTTTTTAAGATACATTTTTCTCAGTGTATATATATATGTATATATATATATATATATGTATATATATATTTATATATATATATATATATATATATATATATATATATATATATATATATATATATATATATATATATATATATATACATATATATATATATATATATATATATATATATATTCTGTGGCAACAAGGCAAAACGTAATAACTCGTTTTTCTGACTTTTTCAGTACAACGTTTTTAACGATAAATTTTACTTTTCAAAAAATTGATTAACTATTAAAGTGGATTTATGCTAGAAATAAATGTTTCATATTGTTAGCTTTGCTCCAGTATATTCAGATTTTACCTATATTGAACAACCACCAAGGAAAGCTCAAATAACCCAATTATAACGGTTTACCAAAATTGAAATTGAAAATATAACAAGATTATTTAAATTGTGCCGTTTTACTAAATGAAAAACTGGAATAAATTACAAAATATGTAGATTTATTACATTTTATCAATTTACGATTTAAAGGCTGAAGATAATTAACTCTATTTATCTCGTTTTAGAAAATCCATATATGACAATAATTGCATTTTACTAAGCCAGATGTTCCAGGTTCTGAAACTGGTTCTACGTGTGACTGGGTCTCCATTTCACTCTGATTAATTTGTAATGTTGGTACTTCATTTGCAGTCGTATAAGCAGCACCACATTTAGCTTTAGCCATTTCAAGCATTCGGATAGACCTTGAAGACATTCCAACTGATTATTTACTTGGGTAGCTCTAAATTAATAGCAAAATACAACCTCATTACTATTTTTAAAAAAAATAATTCATATCATACCAATTAAACAATAATACTTACACTAGCAAAGCAATATAATTGTGGTTATTAATAAAAAAATATATATGTTTATTTCGGTAAACCGATACACTTCACATATGTCAATTTTCCAAAATCAGGAAAATTCAATTCTAGTACACTAATCTTATTAAAATGGTATATTTCGATTTAACTCCAGAACAAAATTTTATTTTTAATTGGGAAAACGGATATATCTTTGGTTATTTCACAATAACATACGCAGTTCAGTTTGGAATAATGATATAGTTTGAGTTATATCTGTTTTACCCAAAAGTTATTCTCACTAAACAAAATTTTTAATGTTGTAACTCCACTAATTTATCTGAGTTGGTTTTTGGTATATCGATTCTTTGAATTTTAATATGTTTATTTAACAAAAAACTCAGTTATTTCGTTTTTCCAAAAGCAAATTAGAGTCAAAATGAAATATTCCGTTTTTCAATGTCAAATAACTTCGTTACTAAATATTGTAGAAAATAACGGTAAAAACTGAAATATACCTCTTTACCTAACGAAACTGTTTCTGATGTTAACTCATTTTCGCGATAACACGAGTTATTACGTTTTGCCGTGTTGCCACAGATATATATATATATATATATATATATATATATATATATATATATATATATATATATATAATATTTATATATATATATATATATATATATATATATATATATACATATAATCATATCTATATATACTAAATTGTTACATATATATTGCGCCGAATCGTCATTATTAAAACAGATGTGTGTCACTTATATCTTTTATATGTTTTGATCAGATGACCATAATACAACAAGGAAATAAATTCTTTTCTTATCATATCGGCGTATATACTTTAAATGTTCTTTATATAAACTGATATACACGCGAGTATGATTTACTGATTTGATTTTTAAGTGTCTATAACAAATATTTTTAGTGCTGTGAAACTGGTAAATTCAATTGAAACGTTTGATAAATGTGTCAACTTATTGTTCAACAATAGAAGATAGCTAATTACATACTATAAAAAAAAATTGCAATTTACAGTATATTGGCAGTGAGTGCCCCTCTTATCTTATACATATGTATATACGAAGTGTGCTCATCATGCTCACTCGCTGTATGAATGGTAAATTTCTACGAATCATTAGCTTTAGGCATACCATTACCTACCATTTTAGCTGCATGGCGGAACATTTTTTTCTAAATAGGTCTTAGATACATTTGAATGTTCTTACGTACATATTTCATGAAAATTATCCAATTGTAAAATTTGTATCTGCATTTCCTTGAAGTTGCACGTCATTGTATTGAGTTTGGCGTGCCAATATATCAATCGAATATTTTAAGATAATTATATGTACTTTCGTTCTTATATATAGTATGTTAAAGATAAGATTGATTCGTGTATTAAAATGTTATTGTTATTCTTATCGAACACAGCGTTAATTATTTTGATAGGAATCATAATTTCGCGGATTGTTATTGCTATATAATGTGACACCACAATTAAATTAATGTACATAAATCAAAAAGTAGATGATAATATAACAATAAATTAAAAAAATATTATCAAATGCAAATTATTTGATGATTATTATTGTTAAATTGATGAACAACTACTTAAGTGAAATTTTAAAGTGTTTGCGTTACGGCCAGGTACATACATATATATTCGGCATATGAACAATGGAATTTCTATATATTAACTAGATACTTGATCTATATACGTAAAGACGTCAAATGGGTTTTTCATGTTATATTTTCGAGTCGACTAATTGTGAGTCAGGTCGCATTCGCAGATTACATAGCTCGCATTAAATCAACTGTGGTATGAATGAGTCGACTAACGTCACTTTGGACAGTTTGTCGGTAATCGTATCTAAGGTGTTTAGAAATTAGATTTTAATAAAGTAATCTTAGAGAATGGCAAACACGCAACTATCAACTGCAATTTATCAGACCGGTTTTTTTTGAAATATTTAGTTTTGAGCTCAGCGGTTTGATGATAAATGATGCGGGATCAAGTAATTCTTACGCATTGGTTATTTTCTTTCTAAGAACTATTTATTCCTATATTCAAGAATTAAAAGTGGTTTTAAAAACATGAATTTCAACAGAATGATAGTTGGGGACTACATGCAGTTTTACCCTTAGCGACCAAAAATTAATTAATCTGCGATTATTTATATGGGACACATTTATTAATCAAAATATTCATATACATTCCAAATTTATCAATTTAAAACAATCATGCACGAAAAGTTAATTAAAATTAAAGCCAAACCAAAAGAATATTTATATTATCAAGACAATTAAACCCAATATACGTTTACAATGTGTGTACATATACATGCAAAATAATATGTAAACAATGAGTATAAGATTTGGACAATATCAATTAAATCAAATCAATTTGATTAATATTTGGGCTGTTAATTCATCAATATATGTATACTATAAAATATATTTTATGACCGTACACGATATCACGGTCTCAATAGGGTAAATTAAATTTCTTATCATTTTGGACTAGTATACCGCGTACATCGTACTTATTTTATACAATTATAAATTATTCTATAAATTTGTTATCAATAAATTTGTGTTTTCGAATTTACTATTAATATAATATATTTAATTATATTAAAACAGAAAATCAATTACGTAAAGTTTTTCCGTCTAAATTATATTCTCATGTTGTGTGTATATTGCAAATAATAATATAATTACTCGAGAATTACATCGCACGCGCCCAAAAATTTTCGATATAGCAAAAAACTATAAAATTATTCTTTTATTTTATTATCGTGAACTCAAATAATATTCAAACTCTTAATGTTTATCAGAAAACCAAAATAAAAATAAAAAATACGAAACTATGTATACAATATACATACTATATATATATATATATATATATATATATATATACACACCCAAAGTATTTTAATTGCTTGAGTACATATATAAGCGCTATATTTTGAGTGAGCATAAGCGATATATAAGATTATCAAGTTCAATAAAATATTTCAAAATATTACTGTTGAACTTGATAATTAACATTTTATATATAATATAATAACAATATGCACAATAGGTGTTTGGTGATAAAATTACCTTTTTAAATATTGATTCAATGAAAATATATAGTAAAATGTGTGGTCCAGATGATATAATTGTGATAATAAACGTGATCACTTTAGTGCCACATTAGTACCGTACAACTGTATTGAAAAACTCAATTTTATGTTTAATTAATTATCTTTTGGTTAATTAAAAAAAATAGTATTTTAATTGCATACACCTTGACTCCATTTGGTGACTGCATATATATGTACTACCTATATAGATATCGCTATCGTATAAGCGAACAAATCAAACTGCTGCGTTCACATGATACAAAAAAAAAGTATTATAGAAAATGTACATATTATAATATGTACTGCTATATAATTTAAAGTGAAAATTATTTTATATTTTTTTAAATATTATTTATGCAGATAAATCCTTAGCTTGTTGCAAAATAAGTTCATATAGGATATGTCTAGCTATTTTCTATAGAAGAATATATTTCTGAGCATGATTTGAATATTTCATCTCCTATATCTAAAAAAAATTATAGTTACCAGAAACGGGCCCACAATGCAATAGCCGGACAAAAAAACATACTTACACATTAAAAAGACCCGATTGATGATCCTTTGTATAAAATGTTTTACTGTTAAAATACAGATTCCTATATCTATACATTTGTATATTATTCGAATATTTCTGTAGCAAATTTTTTTATTTGTGTCATGAACGCACCTTCAGATAAGAACAAAATATTACAAAATATATATACAATTTCAATATAATGCCAATATAGGACTGGTTTTATTTGTAATTAAAGCCCTTCGTTTGAGCAGATGGGCGTTCAACTAAATTAAATGATATCAGTTATTTCCGGTTAAGCCTATAGCTTAACATTATCTTTATTCAAAATAATTAGACTAACCCATAAGTGTTAATAACACTAAAATTGATATTTAATTAAGATTAATCATATACATAGCTCATAAATTCACAAACAGAGTGCTAAAATAGTCATGTTCATAGATAGACCCATAATTAGAAATTATTCGAATTATCGTGATCTAGATCACCTAAACAACAAATGATTACGCATGTGTGGGGGTGTAAATAAACAATGAAAGTCTCATTATAACAATTTTCTAAAATTTTATTGTGAATTATTAAATTAGGGAAATTAGTTTTTTCCTATTAACTTTAAGGTTACACTTTTAAATTAATTTTAATGTTAATTAGAGTTCTACTGATGTCTTAACTCAATAAGCAGAATCTTTTGGAACTTGGTAAATAAGTAAGGAGTTCTGTAATCGTCTGTAGGATTTGAATTTTGGTCTCCGCTCCAAATGACCATGGAAAACCACGAACAAATTCAGAGTAATCGATATAATTCAGTGCGGTTACATATAGAGACAAACCAGACCTAGTCAACCATTGTATTTCAGTTTTGTTCATAGTATGTGTGCCAATTGGGGTAAAAAGTTAAATATTTTAACTGTGGTAAAAAAAATACCTGTTTTGCTGTGCCAATTGGAAAGATTTTGCAATTTCAGTTTAATGTAAGATTCTTGAATTAAAATAATGTTGAAATCTTATAAATAGTAAAATGATCAAGGGTTTTATAAAATATTTGCCTCTATATGTCAAGTACAAATTATACAAAAATTTAATTGAGATTCTGTTAAAGTAACAAAAAAAAAAGCCAATGTAATTATTTCAAATAATTATAATATATATTTACACAAAATATGATATTTTTCATGATATTATTTACTTAAATTTAACTTACATTTTATAGCGTACAAAATATTTACAACTTGGCAACTAAATCAAAAATTTGAACTATGGTCACGCACACTTAGGTCGTATATGTGAATTAGTTAAAAGACTCAGAAATATCCCGTCCTAAATACTTGAAAGCTTATTTTTCAAGAAATCTGAGTGGTTCTCCGTTAGATTGGACCCTTACATACTCGAACGTTTTACGATTATGATGGACGGTTATTACAAATACGAAAATATTTGAACACTTCGATGTTATTCAGTTACTTAGAATCAAAAACGCCCAGTCCTAAGTACCTGATAGCATTATATTTCAGAAAACAAAATTGTTTGATTGTTATGGTGTGGGTTTGAAATTCAAAACAATAAGTTGTGTTATTCAAATCCATCGTTTAAATGTTGTTAAAAAAATATCGCCCGAGCAGGGACTTGAACCCTGGACTCTTGGATTAAAAGTCCAATGCTCTACCGACTGAGCTACCCGGGCTTATTTCTTACTTACAAAATTTTTCACTGAAAAATTTAATTTACCATCAACGGTTATGCCTTCACACAAACGTTCATAATATACGGGAGGGCTTTTCAACTAAATTTCCAATGAATATTATATCTTGTCACATGAGGTTGTAAAGTATCTTTCGACGCACGAGCCGATGTGGAAGTGAAAGTGACCATCAATAATTTGGTTATCGTCAATAGTTTTCATTTTTGTTCTAGGTAATGTAGAGTCGTAAGTGCATTGTTGATTTGCCTGTATTAATTCATGGTTTTGAATTAATTTCAATAATAAGAGATTTTCAGTAACAAGTGTATGGCATGCAATTGTTACAAAAATATATAAGCGTCTTTAGCTCAGTGGCAGAGCACTGGTCTTGTAAACCAGGCGCGGTGAGTTCAATCCTCACAGGAGGCATATTTTGGTTTTTAAAAGGGTTTTGAAATGGTTTTTTTTTATTTTATATGAAAATCTAAAGATACTTTTTTCTATAACTTTCAAACCACACGTACTAATTTTGTATGTGAAGTTACCCCCAAAAACCATCCCGCAAAAGACCTTTTCAATGTTGGTGTGTTTCTATGCTAAATTTTCACCATATCCGGAAAATATATTAAAATATGTATGTAAGAAAAACTCATAGCATCACGAAATGTTTTAAAGGTTTCATTCATTTTAATGTAAAAAAATTAACATATTTAGTCAGGAGGAATAATTATCCCAGAAATATCTCAAACAATAAATTCCTAAAAATTCCTAGTGGCCATAGAATAGCAGAATCATCTCTAAAATTTATAATTTTTTAGGGGAAATCCTAGAGATAACCTTCTCGGGATTATGGCCGGTGATAGGTATCTACTATTCTCTAAATAAAATTATTCAGCTTATTTCCGTATCATAGAGTTGAAGGTTCATTTACCATCTAGGGTCATTTGCACTAATAGTTTCAATAGTATACGAATATGAATTATAGTTTCAACAGTACGAATACGAATTATCTTTAATATTTAATATTTTAAAACTGCTAATGACCCTAGATAAACCCTTTAGGTCCATGATACGAAAATTGGTTATTGGAGATAAAGAGACAGTTTATTACAATTTTTTTCAAATACAGTTTCTTTCAAGAAGGACTTTTCAATTTAGTACATTATTTTCTTTAGATTTTGCGCTGAGAGTAGGCTTGCCAACCGTCCTCCTTTGTGGAGGATAGTCCTCCTTTCGTAATTGCCTCCATCCTCCACAAATACAAAAATGTCCTCCACCAGGAAAATAAATTATGTTTCTAAAAATATTTATAAATATTTATAAATTATTGGTTTCATCGATTTATTTATTTGAATTTTTCCGACGGTACCGAAATAGAATATCACTTTTCAGACAGTGTATTCCGCATTTACACTGTGAAATTATTTGTTTATTTTATGTACACATAAGTATGTACATCTCTGAGGTTATTATCTTATACATTGTAAGTATTTTAGGGGGTGATTAATTTTGAGCAAAAAATCCTTCTTGAGGAGGACGTTCAAATCATTTTCAATATTTACTGAGTATTTAAAGAAAAGTAGTTTGATATGGAATAACTTCATACATATTTTCCTAACTTAGAGGAGACCATTAGGAGCACCTGCTATAAGAAAAATTATTCGAACCATTAATAAAAAATCTTAAAAAATATGTAAGATTAAATAATGTATTTAAATGCATTTTAGTGTTGAAAAGCTCCATGATTAAATTAATTCTTTCATAAAGATTTTCTAAATCTCAAATGAAAAATATTTATTGTTCTGTCCTCCCCTGGCTTTTTCAAAAGGTGACAAGCCTAGCTGAGAGCGTAAACACTTATGATATATAGGCAAGAAACGTTCTAAAATTATTTTTTCGGAATGGAAAGATTTTTCGGCCTAACTTCACATACATGTACTATAATAAAATAACATATTGAGAGTGCAAGTTATCAAATATATGTTCCGTTCCTGTGAATTTCGAATTTTATCTACCAGTTCCAGTAAGCGGCTATCAAAGTCGTAAAATGCTCGAGTAGGTATCAGGATTAATTCGATATTTCTGAATAAAAATTATACAGACGATTATAGAATTCCTTATTGTGTTTAGACATCAGTAAATGTCTATTTAACATTAAAATTAATTTAAAAGTGAAACCGTGAAGTTAATAAAAAAAAACAAATTTTCCTTAATTTAATAATTCACAATAAAAATATAAAAAATCGTTATAACGAAACTTTCGTTTTGTATTTACACTCACACACACACACATGCATAATTATTTGTTGTTGCTTTTAGGAAAGGTTTAGGACTAACTTCATATATACGTTAATAAATAGAACAAAAATATTTTGAAATTCCTAGTAAAATAAACTGGGACTGTTTCCTATTCCAATTATTATTATTATTTGTTTTAAATGGTGCCAACTGCCAATGGCTTTATTCGTGAATCTTTCTACAAAAGAAACTACCAAGGAGTATTCAAATCTCATATTTTAATACTTGTTATTAGTGTTCACTATTTAATTAATTTAGATTACATTTACATATAAGTAAAACCTAAACATTTAATATATTTACAGGTTCATCAGCCCAAGTGGATCTGCTCTTCTCAGTCGCCTAAATCGCTGTTTTAAAATATCCCTGGCCAATTCATTGGGGTGTGTCTCTAGTTTTGAGTAATAATCGAACTGAATTCTCTAATGGTTTCTTTAATAGATTTAATTCCTAGATCATCGTGTATATTACTATTTCGATTGTACCACGGGGCATTGGTAATACTACGAAGTATTTTCGCTTGGGTTCGTTGCAGGAGTACATTGTTTGACGCACTGGATCCCCATAACTGAATATCATATGTCCATATGCGGGGTTTGATTATCACTTTGTACAAAAAATTTTTATTGGCTAATGACAACTGAGATTTTTCTGAGATTCGAGGCAGTTTTGGGATTATTGTGTGACACCAGGACGGCCGTATCATCGGCAAAGGTTGATATGACTACCTTGTTGGTTACAGGTAAGTCAGCTGTGTAGAGCAGGTATAATATTGGTCCTAGAACGCTGCCTTGTGGAACATCTGCATTAATATCATTTAAACAAGTACAATAGTTGCATTATTTTGTTTAACCATGTGTCTTTAAAGGAGATAGTTTCCCAGAACTGAATGAAATACTGCCTTTGAAGGAGATAGTATCCTAGAACTGAGTGAAATTTATTCGGTAGAAGGCCTTAAATTTTGTATATTAGCCTATCATGCCAAACTTTATCAATGGCTTGTGCAATGTGCAAGAAGGCAGCAGAACAATATTTCTTTTCCTCGAAGGTATTTCTGATTGTATTTACAATTCTGTGTACTTGTTCTGTAGTACCGTGTTGGTTTTGGAACCCAAATTGATGGTCTGAAATAATATGCCGTTCTTCTAATACTGGTTTCAATTTCGTTAGTAGCATTTTCTTAAGTATATGCTTATTGGACGATATGATGAAATCTATGTTTCATTTTTTCCAGCTTTATGTATCATTGAGATCTAAGATATCTTCCATTTTAGACGAATATATACCAGTCCGCATAATTGCGTTGAATATGAATGTTATTAGTTTTATGTATTTGTCTGGCAATTCCATTATCATTTTTCCGGTTTTTTTTTTGAACTTTTCTTAACTTTCTTCCAATTATATTTTATGGGTTTGAAGGACAAACCATCATCCATTTGGTCGGGTAGCACGAAGTTATTAGTTTCTTCGTGTGGTGCAAATAATAAAGCATTGGTTTTTTCTTCACCGCTTCTCGCCCAATTTCCAGTTGGTAGTCTAATCGGGTAATTCGAGTTTGTTGGCCTTTTTAACTTTTTTGTTGCATTCCACAAAGAATAATCTGTCTTCTCGGTTGCCGAGAATTCATTTAAATAATTCTGGACGCTCTGGTTTTCTTCTTCCCGCAATGCAAATCTTAAAGTTTTAATAGCTCGATTTCCATTTCAACAACGGTGATTTTATTTCTTGCCATCGGCGGCGAATTTTCCGCTTTTCCTGGAGTAGTTCCTG
Source organism: Tipula unca (assembly GCA_951394425.1). Lineage (NCBI taxonomy): Eukaryota > Metazoa > Arthropoda > Insecta > Diptera > Tipulidae > Tipula > Tipula unca. Next base: position 183,810,827 of record OX596381.1, on the reverse strand, counting down.
TATATTATGTGACAGTTTATTAACTTTTTCAGTACTATTTGAGACAGGTGTAGCCTTTTTAGCTAATAATGCCAGGACATCTTTTAGATTTTCTGCCGCCGCATCAATATCTGCTGGTGTGATAAGAGGGATATTCAGTACACAATTTTGTTCGACTAGCCTCTTTTTATTGATCCCAATTAATTTGCTTGTTTTAAAGCCGTTTTGGCGTTTCTATGCTTAGGATGCCGGTGCTTACTCTTACAATTACAGGTGAGTGATCAGAACACAGATCATAGCAATCGGTAGCCTTAGCATATATGTATACGTGGAATGCCTTTAGTTATATAAAAGTCAATTAAATCAGGAACTTTCTTTTTATCTATGGGCCAGTACGTTGGGTGACCAATAGATAAGTAATCCAGGGACTGTTCTTTTACAGCTTTATAAAGTTGTTTGCATTTCGGTGATTTTAATCTGGAACACCATTGAGTGTGTTTGGCATTGAAATCACCCCCCACAAGAAATTAGCTTGTTTTGGAGGACAATACACTGCTGATATGACACAGTTTCCAGACCACTCCTGTAGACAGATGCTCGTTGATTGGATTTGTTCTTTCTCATATTTCATAAATTCATGGTGTTTTAATCTTGTTTTATCAGTACAGCAGTGCCTCCATGTGCTTTACATATACATATATGTATACATATGTATGTTTATATATTTAGTTTGGTGGCATAAAAATATATTTGGCAAAAATAAATAAATTTATGAAATTAGTGATAAAGTATTTATATACAAGTATTGAGCATCGGTCATATTAAATAATAGTATGTATCCGTGAGTTTCCAAATAAAACATGGTACGTTATGATCGGTGATAGGCTATATACGTAATAATCAAACATATTTTTCGTAACGATAAAGAGCATAGTTTTCGGGATAGTACCGTTTAGTTCAACTCAGTGTATGTTTCAACTCGAGTGCTACTCTGTGTGCATGTTTCTGCTCGAGAAGATAGTTAGGGTCCCGAGTAATGATACCTCAAGCTTTCATGGAATACATTGACACTGTCAAGCAATGCATATAAGTCAACACCTCTTTTATATTATTTATAAACATAGTTTTTTTCAAAACTTCAACATACAATTGTATATTTTGTGCTGTCATGTTTATTTTCTAATTGATAATATTATTTATTTCGCCGTCCACGTTTCGTAATTTGTATATTCTATTCATTTTGTTGGGGGTTAATTTTGGTGGTGCCTTTTTCATTCATCAAAATAGTTATAAAATTAATGAATTAACATGTAAGAGCAATTGAACCTGCCAACTAAATAACAAACACAATCAATTTGACCGTAAATAACCTCAACTCCAAACTAGTCGAGTTACTCCGGCTCTAAAAGTTACCAAAACTCATACATCATAGCCACAAGAAAAGAAAACTTCGGATGATCTTACCAAAATTATTGACAAATTGTACAAGGTAATACAGGATAATCACAAGCATTCGATTAGATCACAATACCTGGTATTCATCGCTCGAATCCATCTTGTGCAGCAACTACCTTCAACTGTTTTCAACACACCGCACAACTTTTTTCATTCACTCGTAACACTTTTAAATTCGCAACGCCTTGATATTTAACCGAGTATATAAGCAAATCTTTATCTTATTTACCTTATCTGAAGTGCAAAGTTCAACGATATTGACATTTCGGAATTTCTATATATACATACAAATATATGAATATATAGTAGGGCTACTTCCTCAATCGTTATCCAATTTCCGTTTTATGTATCTCCTAAAACGTCTCGAAAGTTACATCTAATGCCCCAAAGCACACTGAATCAAACATATTTCAAACAATCTAGGCTGGTTTTTGAACAAGTATTGAATGATTTTACAACCTTAAAAAAACTTTAAATGTTTCGTTGTTTATAGGTCAATAGACAGATTGTATAGCGTATCATTTTTCGCGAATAGTGGAATTGTTGGATAAATCTGTGCTTTTGATTTAAATGTAACATTTATAGCATAAATTATTTCTAGCTATAGTAATTCGAAAATATCAAAGAAATAGATCTTAACGGACTAGTAATTAATTTCAGCTTTAAACGAGTGACATCACAACACACACCACGTTCGTTAGTGCAACGATAAGTAATTGCATGACAATCAAAATTAATGTCTAGAACTTATTTTGTTACTATACCTTCTTAATTTAGTTGTTATTTATATATTTATTGTTTTTAAACTTTACTTAAAATTCCAAATTAAGTAAATAAAAATAAAGAATTCCCTTATTGCCTATATACTCGTATGTATGTACATACATATATACTCGTATAGTGTCGGGTTAATATATATATATATATATATATATATATATATATATATATACATATATATATATATATATATATATATATATATATATATATACCGAAGTTGATAATGCATTATCGAATAAACGTTTTATCAACACCGTTATCAGAGCACTTGAAAATATTATATGCTGCAATCTAAAATACATATTTACAATATACATTTGTGTAAAAGCTTACCACCCCATATTGACTTATTACAGCAAATCCTAAAATATTCATTTCGCCTACGATCACAGAATTGATCGCGTATTTGATGTTGCATACCTAATAGCGGCTCAACATCGCTCGCATCTGTATTTTGATCGCACATTTTTTATTTTATTTATACAATATAACGTTTTTACGTTTATTAACGTACTCGAACTCAAACACAACTCACATCATATGTACATGTGTATAACTAAATAGATTGATAATAATATTTTTGTAAATTTTGAATCTTAAAATAACAAATCTTAAAATGTTTATATTTTACAAACGTATATTTAACACTTTGGAAGTCGTTGCGGATATGGTACAAAGAATTCTTAACCGGGAATGTATAATACACCAAACTGTAAAAAATATATTTTCCTTTTATTGACGGTTTGGAAATGACATACAATGGTTACTTTGATTACCGTAGTTAAATAGTAATCGGCAATGAGGTGTGTTCGAATGATGATTGTTTGAATTAAATTTCAATTCTAGTCAAATTCTATTCAAAAGTCCCTCAAATATGTTTATACTAATATTTTCATTTAACGGCATTTTGTATAGCGTTTGAAAGCTCTCAACAATGGACGTTCAATAACTTGATAGAGATCAAGTTTCCTATTCATTTCAAATTTGTTTCCAATTCATTCGGTATTCTCACAATTTTTATTATTTAATTATTTATTCATTAGTTTCATTACCCATACACTCATACTTTAATACTTCTACAGTAATGGCACTGGTTAATAACAAACCAAAATATATAAAACTAAGAAGAAAACAAAGACAAGACAAAATTAAGTAATTTTAATCGCAGACAAAAATATTTAAATAACTGATTTTGAAGCGAAATTCTAGTTATGTTAAAATCAAAAAGATTCAAAATAAATTTCAAAAATCATGATATTTTCAAGACTGGTTCTGAAAGTTCGTAGTTGGTGGATACCAAATTATAACTTGAAATACACCATGACGACTACCTATTAAAACGAGATTCTGCACGAAAAATATAAACTTGAAAATGTTAATTTTTATTGAAGTATGTGTGGTGGATCCGCACAATTGGTAGGTAAAATCTTTACATTAGAAGACGTCATTAAAACGCCGTCGTTATTAAACCATTCTGTATCTTTAGAAGATGGAATTTCCCAAAATAATGCCATCATAGAATCTGTCAATCAGTCTGTTACGGTGAAATCGATAAATTTGACAAGCGTTAACCAAAGAGTAGCTGCTACAAGAATTGGCGACTTTGCCGCACATACAGCAACAACATTATGAGAATGATACCAAGCGATCGGCACGTTTACAATGGTTCGACAAAGCGATCATAAGACATCTCCGTAGGTTTATTATGACTGTCGGTCGGTTACATGTTAAAATATTGCTTTACAAAGAATTGAGTTGAAGTTGTAGTTCAAAATTGAAATAATGCGGAATAGTTAGCAAATGATGCTTAAATTAGTTTTGAAATTATGTTCATTCTTCTTTAATTAGGTTATATTAAAGATTTATTCGAAGATAATCCATGAAAGTTCAGATTCATGATCCAATTCTAGTATTGAAATTGAATTTGAAATGTAATCAATAGCATCTCCTATATTTCGAGTGTTAGGCTGTGGTCCAATACTCGGATAAAACCTTTAATTTTTAGAATTATGGATTTATTGAAATAATGGTTTTTGCATATTTTAATTTTAAACTCAAGAAATTTGTAGATCAATAAGAAACATCAAACATTTCCTTTGTCTATTCGTTTCACCCTTCTTTTTGAAAGGGTAAATTAATTTACCGCAAAATAAAATAAAAATCGGTTTTTACCAGATTACTAGTCGGAATCTTTAAATATACCCACATTTTATATACCACAGCACAGACTCCAACCACGCACGTGTGAATTTATAATCACCTCACCACCAGTCTGGTATTTTTGTTTTTATTTACAAGCTACAGTTCAGTGGATAAATCAGCTGTCATCAGACTGTCAAAATGCAAACTTCAAAATATACAAAGCGAAAAGTACAAAATTAAAATAGAGTGATAAAATTCGTAAAAACAAAATTAATTCATGGATTTGCTGTGCCAAGAAATTGGCGTACCCAAAAAACAAATCAAAGAAACCCGTAATCCAAGTCGATTTGTTGTGCTAACCAAAAAATCATGGCTTAAACATATTGCCCAATCGGGTAAAGTGACCGAATTTCCAATTTATAATAATCTGGATGAATGGCCATGTAACGATGATAATACATTTGGCGGATATTCTTGGTGTCAAATTTATATGCATGTAAGTCATGTTTTAATACACTTTAATAGTGATAAAGAACCATCCACCCCTTTATCCTAATTTGTTGTTGTATTTATATTCAGGTTTATAAAAAGCTAAACCACAAAGTGATCCCACTTCCAAGATTTCGTAACGAGTATCAATCAGAAAATGAACAACCTTTGTCGTTTTCACAACTTTTACACTACGTGTCACAAAGCAATCATAAAAATTTATGGAAGGCTGCGTACAAAGAGTATTCAGCGTCACGCACGACAAGTTCCAACGTAGGTAGCGGCGTCAATGAAAATGGGAAAAAGCTAGGTACTAGTGCATCAAATTCTGAATCATCCATCGTGCTTCTTCCGTACGATAATGTACTCCGAGAAGTTATTCATCGTATCTATGGCGTTCAAATAATCGATCTGAACAACATTGATCGCACTTTCGAGTCGAATAACGGCACAAAACAGTGTTTCACATCACTGCTAGTAGATAATTGTCACACAAATCTATATCCAGTGGTCGGGGCTATCGAAACATCTTCACAAATCATTTTACTGTTTGACACATTTATCGAACACACCCTATACGAATGTATCACCTATAGTCCGGCAATACTCGATAAGTCCAACAACAAGCAATTATTTATCATATATCAAATTCTCAGTTTGATGAAATCATTCCACGATAAGGGGCTGCTTTTGGGCGAGATAAATCTTAATGATATTTTTATAACCGAAAATTTATGGCTTTATGTGATTCCCAAGCTAGACTGTAATACGATCACGTTGAATGAAATCGATAGTTTTAATGATATTACACCGACGCCGCTTAATATCGGAAACGGGTCGTCCAAAACATTTTTCAATGGCCCCTCGATGAAACTAAATAAATTGAAGAATTTGCAGCTAAATTACACGTTACAGGATTACTGCGAGCTGTGGTGTCATGGCCAAATCTCGAACTTTGATTATCTAATAATTTTAAACAATCTGACAGGTCGGAGGTTGGGGTACGCCGAATATCATCACATAATGCCGTGGGTTACTGACTTTACTTGTAAAAATGGAACAAATTGGCGTGACCTCACGAAATCTAAATATCGATTAAATAAAGGCGACCCACAGCTTGATCTGATGTTCACATCCACATCAAATACCTGTACGACAAATATTCCGCATCATGTCTCAGATGTGTTATCTGAAATTACATACTTTGTGTATATGGCAAGACGAACACCTAAATCTATTTTGTGTCGCCACGTGCGGCCGATTTGGGTCCCGGCCGAATATCCTGCTTCGATACAACGACTACAGGAATGGACGCCAGACGAATGCATTCCTGAATTTTATAATGATCCGCTGGTTTTTAAAAGTATTCATGAAGATCTGCCCGATTTGGAAGTGCCGTCATGGTCGAGCTGCCCAGAAAATTTTATAACAAAGCATCGTGAGGCGTTAGAAAGTCAGTATGTTTCGGAACGACTGCATCACTGGATCGACTTAACCTTTGGATATAAATTGACCGGTCAGCCGGCGATCAAGGCGAAAAATGTTTGCCTTTCGATCGTGGATGATCATAAAAATTTATCGAAGCATGGAGTAGTGCAACTTTTTCAACATCCGCATCCGCCTAAACAATTCCCGTCGATTTGGACCAGTAAACAACCACCTCGAATATATCAGCAAAATGAGAATAAACGTCGTCTGACACGAAGTAGTGAGGATTTATCTACCGACGACAATAACTCTAATATTATTGAACGATCGACATCTTATCACCAACAAGTACAAAAAATTAACAACAGTTTGATCATCCTGCCAAAGGACTATAATCCAGTTCTACAGTTACAGCAACTCGAAAATATGGAACACTTCGCTAAAAAGACATTCTATAATAAGGCTGCAAAATCTGAGCTACCTGATGTAAATCTTGAGCTACACAATCAAAACTCGAATTTAAATTACGATGAAGATACTGATACCTCGTTTACCAATCGTATATTTGTTGAGAATTTCCAAGAATCTCTGCTACTCAAAACTCAGAATACGTTGAATCAGAGTAAAAATTTTAAACAGGTCGTGTCGGAACGACGATTCAGGGAATTACAAATCCTCGGATGTTTAATAGTTGAGATATTTCTATCGAATAAATTACGTCCGATGAATGGCGGAAGCGAAACGATCACGTCGTTTCAAAATCGATTAGTCGCCTGCCAAAATTTACTAAAATGTGAACTCGAATTGCTCCCGAAATTTATCCAGTATCCGGTTAAACTACTATTCGATAACAATTCCAGTATTATTACGGATAAAGGACTACCAAATCCATCATCTCATCAATTACTGCAACCGTTGCTATCGAATTCATTATTCCCGTTTCCAAATACCTACATCCAGATCTACAGTCTACTGAAGTCATTGATCCAATTCGATCTCACGTTTAAATTGCTAAACTTATTAACGTTTTTCGAGTGCGACGGAAAAAATTGTCGCCGATACGAGAATCTCGATAAAACATTCCTGATGCTGGAGCATAAGATATCAGAGTGTAAAGTTAAATCATGTGTGTATCAAATTAATACGCTACTTGATTCAATTGGATACGAACAGTTTAATTCGATCGAATTAATCTTACCGCATATTATAGATCTGATTAATAGCAACAGTACTTCTATCATGGCGACTTGGCATCTATTTGATCCGATCGCAATTGCACTCGGACGCACTGAGACGAAAAATATGCTACTTGATTCGATATTAAAACTTTACAATCATGATAGTGATGATCGAATTAAATTTTTGAATTCACTGAATTACGATCAGACAATGAAGATTAGAAATTTGAACGAGTTTAAGATACGAAATATTAAGAAATCGTATAAGCTATATCATCACAGTTTTCTAATCAAGCTGATCGTGCGGTTTGGACTGAAACTGTTTTTGGAGAATTTTATAACGTCGCTGATCGAAGGAGTGGGTGGATATAAAGACTTGGTGAATGAGAATATTGTGCTACACTCACATTATAACGACAGTTTTATAAATAAAAAGCTCAAGTTGAATATGAGCTATGATGATTCGGATATTGTACAAAATTCGCCTGAATCCGAAAAAAGTTCGTCGTCGTCTTCGTCTAGCTCGACAACTTCGATCGATATTTCAATGATTACGAAAAAAGTTAATGATGAACTTTTTGAATTCGAGCAAGATTTTAAAGACGTTAAGAAGACATCGTCACCTCAACCGAATGATGATAAGGATTCCAAGAATACGAGTAATTTAGAGCTACTTCTAAACCACTCGCTTGCAGAAGAGATACTCGAGGATACCCCAATAAATGAGATTAATTCAAAATTTTACTCCAGTTTCGATGAAGATCGAATATCATACAAGAGCATCGATAGTCCTCAAAAATCACCAAATATCAAAGCACTTTCATCGACGCAAGTAACATCATCCATCATTCCAATTCCATCAACATCAACCTATCACCATGGTAAACAACTCAGCTCGATCGGATGCGATATTGGCAGCAAAAAAAGTTTCGACTCAAATGATTTTTTCATGACCTCGTCCTCGTCTTCGAATAATTTGAAAGCCACGACCTCGACTGAGATCAACAATAAATTCCTAAACTTAAACCATTCCATTCAAATTTCGGAAATGAGCGCCGAAAGCCTAATTTGGTTATCGCACCGCTTAGGCCCGGTACTAACGGCTCGTTACATTTCACGAAATTTACTCAAAATGTTGACTCTTTGCTATGTTGGCCAAGAAAATTTATTTCCCTATAATTCGACCGAGAGTAATGATGAACTTAATACAAATATACAGTTTTTCTCGATCGCCGATGGACGAGTGGCTGGCGATCAAAATTCGGTTAAAGTTCTGGAGTGTCTCATTGAAATTTCGAAACTGTTTGGCGAACAGTTTATTCTTTTACAATATTTTCCGCATGTTAGTGAACTCATCGCGCTTTGTAAAAAGCGGATTACGAGTACAATTGAAGGTGGACTAATCAGCTCGCTTCAACTTCTTAAATATTTAGTTCCGTTCCTAAATGACGCCACTATAATGGATCAACTACATGACATCATTTTACGCAGTATCATCCATCCTATCATTAGGCTATTGGGATCAAGTAGAGCTGTGATGCCAAGTGGATTTCTGGCCCGGAGTGTCCTAGCCCGAAAATTATTAGACACAATATATGTCCTAGCAATTCGGATTGGACCGGAAATGACACGAGAACATCTTTGTGTACCTGCCCTGCAACGATTTTTCTACATTTTCAATAAGGCGTACGGCATCACCGATCAATCAAAAGCCATGGATTTTAAGGTAGGTCTAACATTTAGTTCCGTGTAAAGTAAAAATAAGCTACTGAATAATTCCAGAACCATGAGTTGAGTCCTTCAAATTCGGATGACTGTAATTTCGTTGAAATTCGCCGTGATGGTGGCACACGAGAATGGTGTATCAAAGGTTCTCCTCTTCAAATTTCACATGCCCGTGTAAAAGGTGAAGACTCATTCGAAAGTATAACACCGCCAATTCCACAAGCCTCTACTTCGTATGGTAGTGAAGGTTGTAATCAAACGCTAAAAGAAAAGGCGATGGAAGAAATAAAAGACGTGTTTACTCCAAATTTGGCACACACTGCGTATTCCGCATTTTTAAAATTTCTCGGCGAAGCCATAATGACTCAAACTGTAAAAAATCTCCCACTAATACTAAATGTATGTCAGGAATATGAACAATTTGATCGTGCAGATCATATAAATCCCATAATGAACGACTCGATAAATTTGGCCGACCTCCCGGATGAAGATTCTCTTGACTATAACACATTTGGTACTAATGTCGCGGTCGTTGGTAATCGCATCGAAGTTCAACAACCCGAGATTAAAACTAGTAAAATTGATTTGTTAAACGAAACGGAGCTACTAACCCTGGTTAGTTATCGAACCGAACAAATAAATACAGCTCGGCATTTACGCGGGAACTGGCTTGCGTATTGGGAACACGAAATCGGTCGATCGGATAAAGACAATCATTTTAATTTGAAACAAATCAAGTTACAATCCTTTCACGGGCATGCTAATTCGGTTCGCGTGATTTTACCGCTCGATAACGAAAATAGTTTTATGACGGCTTCCAAAGATAAAACCGTTAAACTGTGGTCGCTACGTAGTGAAGGTGATGGTAGTAAAATTAGTTCATGTCAATTAACGTACACAAATCATAAAAAATCGGTCCATTCGTTAACTTTCCTAGAATCGCATCGTTTAACAATTTCATGTGATTCGGGCGTTCATTTGTGGGATCCGTTCGTCGGGCAGCCAATCGCTCAGCTAGATTCACCTAAATATAGTCCCGTCAGCATGGTAAAAACTTATCCAGCACCGAGTAGCCTCGTCGTTTGCGGTACTGCTGATTCGCTAATAAAAACGATTGACACACGATGTTTTACGTACGTAAATGAATGGAAAATATCTGCAAATCCGGCGGGATCGGTACGTTGTGTTGCGCTATCACCATCCGGATCGTGGATTGGAGTTGGTCTTAGTTCAGGCCAATTAATCCTTTTAGACGGTAGAACAGGTATAATTATTAATAGTTGGCGTGGCAGTGAAGGTGAACTATTACAGTTGGTCGCACCGAATGATAATCAATTAATCAGTTCTAGTCTGGATCATAGCATCAGCGTGTGGAATACCGTGGATGGAAGCCTTATGTTTCAGATGAAGTCTCCTCCCGAACCGGCCGTATCGTTAATTTGCAATGGAAATGAATTAATCACAGGAACCCCAGCAAATCGAATCGGAATACATTCTTCTATATCACGTGATGCGTCCTACACGTTAGCTAAACTGCGATCAGAAAATTTCCGTGGAGTACTAACCAGTCTAGCAGTCTTACCACTTAACCGGATGTTCTTAGTCGGCGGTGACAGTGGCAACATCACCTTATTGTGTTGAACACTCTTGAGAAAATACTCAAGTTAAAATAAATTAAAATTAATCTACTTACTAACAATTAGCAAATTAAAAAGACAATTATTTGATATGTATTGTGTGATTTACTTTTTAAAATTATTTACTTAGAAATGTGTTAGAATTAGAAACCGCATACCTACTATTGTAATATGATAATCAATTTAATAAAATTACAGTTTTGTGCAACAATGGGCGATATTTGGTTTTAATTTCGAATGTATTAGCTTTTTTAGATTCTATTTGAATAGTAATGGCAGGTGACCACAACCAAAACCGTTTATAGATACAAGCCGGAACAAATGCTTCGCACGCAGATACCACCACGAATAATGTACACGCGAATGTAGTAGTTACCGTGTAAATTGATACAGTTTATTTTGCTTTATTATTTCTCTTATATACGAATACGATATTTGTTTTGGCATATACATATACGACACACGTGTAGTCAAAAAAATTTAATAGTATTCATTTCGTTCCGCCTTGTATCTATAGACGGTTTTGCCACAACTATATACGTATATATGACATTGGTCTCCACCACATTACATAATGGGGCCGATTCTGTGTAAAGATTTTATGTTACTTTTTTATTATATAATTTCTATAAAATCGATAAGTATTTCAAAATATCCACACAAACTTATGAATGATTTGAATATCGTATCGAGTTTTCCTAGAATATTGGAAACTGTGCTGATGTCGATATATTGAAAACAGGGATGGGCGAGGTAGAATACGCTATGTAATCTACGCAGTTGTCGACTAGTAAAGTATAATGTATATTACTTTGCAGTGTTTTTTGTCAACGTCGACAATTAAAATAATGTCAACAACCTACGATATTTTAGCGATTTGAAATCGAATGTGTCAGTTCGCGGGAGTATTTTGTAAAAGTGTTCATCTAGAGGTGATTGATTGTTTCATTTGTTTCTTTTTGACAAATGACGCATGAATAGTTTCAAACTGTTATCGTGTTTTTATTTATTCAGTATCGTTTGCATCATGGAAAGACTAGGCCATAATCGGCCTGTCGAGACCACTATTTGGAATACCACCGAAAAGTTTGAATCCCAGTTTACAGTATTAGACGATACGCGATTAAAAAGACGGTTTGGTGTGGTTTATGGGCCTGTGAAATCATTCGTCCATATTTCTTCAAAAAAGAAAACGGCCGGGACGTACCTGTGAATAGTTATTTCGTCATGATAACGGAATATTTGCTGCATGAAATTGAAGCTGACCGACCTCAACGACATTTGGTTCCAAGTAGTCGGCGCTATTTGCCATATATCGCGCGAAGCAATGTGCCCATTGAAAAATCATGTTGGCGAACAATTAATTTCACGGTTTGTATCGTTGAATTGGCTATTTAGATCATGTGATACCTCTAGACTCGTTTCTTTGGGGCTACACAAAGTCCAAAGTCTATGTGAATAAATCAGCTTTTCTGATTTGAAAAATTCTAGATGAGGCATTGGAAGCCAACATTTTTTTAAAATTAAAATTGGGCGGATTGTACTCCAGCAAGCCAACAGTACTCGTGTCATTCGCCAAATACCATTAAATATTCTCAAACCTGGCTCCACAACTGCAAATTGCTGGCCAAATCATACATTTTTTTGCAAATGTATCTGACTTGAAGTGTTTCAAAACCAACTTCATCTACGTTTCGTCATCCATCAAAAAAGATCCATTAAATTTTGTGAAAATTATGCCATCAGTCTGGCACATATTTTATCGAACAAGGCTTGGTTATCTCAATGATTTGGCTTTTTAATAATTCGGTAGCACTCATAGCCTTTCTAAACTCGCATTCGTTTTATCATGGCGTGGGGTGTGTTAAATTTTATGGCACGGTCATAGTTAAATTTCCCTGGATTATCTATAATGAAGGTTATAACCTTTTTGTAAAGATTTCTATCAGTTGTACCATGTAAAGGTTTCTATCGTTGTTCAGCACCAATTTTTAATACGCCGATAGTCGAGTAAGCAAAGTTAATGTTCTTAAAATCGTGGACTCGACTTCAAGACTCGTCAGCGTCAATACTTTTTTATTTCAATTTCTCCAAGTATAAGAGCCTTCTCTTGTCTATGACCGTAATGGAAATGTAAGATCCATCTCTTGTGTATGACCGTAATGAATTGTCCATTCCTGTTGCTAAAATTTTCAATTTTCTCTATTGAATTGGCAATATAAAAGATTTGCATAGCACCAATTTAATATACACTGGTGGTCCAGCAGGCAGAGTCGTTGCCTTTAGAATTATGAACTTTAGTTCAAGCCTCAGTTTTGGCATTCAATAATTTTTAATTTAATTTATTTAATTTTTTCCTTCAATTGGCAAATATAAAGGATGAGTATAGCGGCAATTCTATATATGGAAATGGTGAGGTGGTAAAGTAAGCGAGCGATGTCATAGTATTTGGGATCGTGGATGTTGTGCAGTGTTCGGTACATGAAGTAAGATCTCAGCGAGTACGCTGGCTCGGGCACGTTATGCGTGCTGATCCGGAACGAATTGTGCAGCGATCTCTGAAAGAAGAGCTACCATATGGTAGGCACAGAGGTCGTTGCAGATGACGATGGCTCCACGGTGTAGAGAACGACTTGGCCTCTTCAGATTGTCTAGGACAGTATGAAGACCATGCTCGGGATCGAAACCGCTGGAGCCAAATTGTTGACTCAGTAAGGGGCCAGTAATGGCCTTTAAAACTGTTTTAATTAATATATTATATGGTGGTGGTCTGGTGTAATAAATTATACCAGGTGATATAATCGACATTTTGGTATTTTTCTTTGAATTTCAGTAGGTTTCTATTAAAATAAGTTGATTTTCACAAAAAATAATTAAATTACACCGCTTTACAATGTATACACTCAACTCTGTTTTTATGCTATAGATACGTTCCTCAGTCAAACGCATTAAAAAACACACTACCTACATTGAATAAATAGGGTAGGTTCCATAATTTTCGAAATCCGCTTAAAACCAAATATATAACCAAAAAATCGCATAAAAAGGACGATGTTACCCTTCTTGAAGAGGATTATGGCCTGTACCTAAAGGTGTTTGAAGAAAGGAGAGTTATAGGTTTAAAACAAATTGAAATAACGAGTCAAAATTAGTTATTTATTTCACTTTTCTTATAGAAATTAAATAATATTACACTTAGTCCATTATCTTCACTTGTTGACAATGTTTGCGACCGTTTGTGAACTGGTACGAAATCGCTATCATCGCTGCTATAGATGGTCAACAATTCGGGTGACGAAATTACTTCTCCCTCATTTCATTTATTGGTAATTTCAACGGCTGGTGGTTTTGCTTCTTTGACAACAAAATCTAATGTTAAACTATGCGATGATTTCTGAAATTGTTTTAGAACTTCCTTATACCCAGAAATGCAATTCTTCGCAGGTCACGCATGTTAAAAAGGAGACGAAAAAAGAAACATGACGATAGAATTAAAGTGTCGAACTATATCCAGTTTTAGAGTGTAAACAATATCCAGATTTATCCAAAATATGGTGACGGTCTGGTGTAATAAATTATTACAGGTGATTTTAATAGGTTATTTAGGTTTTTATTAAACTAAATTGAGTTTTATACCACAAATAGTTAAATTACACCTGAACCGTTGATTTTACCCAAAATAATTAAGTTACACCACTACTTTACAATCGATAATCGATATTATAATATTTTTCTTTGAATTTCAGTAGGGTTTACACAAAATAAATACATTTTATTTTTCGGAGTCTGAACTGTAATTAATTTGTAATTTAATTACAGTTCACTGACCCAAGTTTTATCTCGATATCACAATTACATCAAAAGTTACAAAGTGGCGGCGCGGTGTAGGTTCAATTTGATGTTACTCCACCCACTCTTTTTTCGCGAACGGCAAGTGTAATAAAATTGAAACCTGGTGTAATAAATTGTAATAAATTATGGGCTACTTTTCGTTCTGGCGGGGGCTGATTTGGCTGGTGCAGCTTCAAAGCACTGAATGATTTGGAACTATTGTATTCCATTCATAATCAATCATACAATGCAAATTGATGGCATGACTGAATATTAAATTATATAAAAATATTAAAAGAACAATCGCCAAATTAAAATATTGAATGTACACGTACAATCAAAATTGTAGTTTTTATTCGCCAAACGATTGCAAATATTATTGATTGATGATCAGGGAATCAGCAATCGGACTACATACGAGTATAACAATATTATTACACATCATGATTTCTCTGGGTAAAAAGAAATTTCCCGCTCATATTTTTATAAATACCATATAGTACCACCCAAAAAACTGTTGTGAATGTCATAAACAATTTTTTTAAGTAGTTTCGCGAAGTAGATGAAACTATTCCTAATACATATAATATTGGTGCCATTAGGAAAGAGGCGATAATATTTTACACAAATATGTACATACTTACATATTATGTATAACAAAAAAATTAAATGTTTTTGGAAAAATCGGGAAAAATCTATCTCATGGCAAAACATTTTTCACTCGAATTCCATATATACATATATACATTTATACATATAAGGTAACCGGTTAGCAAAATCAACCAGGACACAAAATATTTATTTAAGTAAAAACAGCATTTTTCAATTACAATAACACTAAAAAATATAATCGCACATTCGTACTTGTATGTACGTACATACATTATATAAATTATTTACAGAGCATGTTCAATTTATTTTATTACTATTATTATTGTTATATGTATGTAGTGTTATTGTTGCTGTTATAATTATTGCTGTTGTATTAATATAAACTTATATAAAGCAGACTAGCGATTTTGGTTTTATATATTGGACTCGTGGTACGAGTATGGTATGATGTGTATTTATGATGACGATGATGATGTGAAGGCGATTGGTGGTGGTGGTGGCGGTGGAGTACCAAAAACAATTTATATATAAAATAAATTTATTTATTAAATGAAAATTGGTAAACAATGCACACGAAACAGTTATGATCGCTTGGTAACCAGAGGATTGCTGAGGACATCATACTAAAAGAATTTTTTCTAAGAACCTATATAGAGACATCGTATCTTAATTTTTTGCTATAAAAAATAAAACGATTCCCTTATATACCAAAATGTTTAAGAAGAAATGATCCGCGTATGGTGGAATGTTTTACGTATTTTCTATAATAAATTTTACTACAACGAGGGTATCATGTTTATTACAGCACAAATATAAAAATTTCGTTTTCATTGTTCAACATTTATATGTGATGAGCTTTATCGAATATAAAATAACAAAATAAAAAATGTTGACTGAGAAATAAATTTAAAGCAAACGAAACTTTATAGTCAGACGATGGTTTATAACTTTCCATTTGTTCTTCGATCCTATTAAAATTTACTCTTATTATTTTTTTAAATTATAAAATATAAAAAATTATTTAAATAAATAAAATAATTATTTAGTTTTTATAGTGTATGTACAAACATTTATGGGTTATTGTGAATTTATTGCAAGTCATCAATAAAATAACTGATTATGAAATATTGGATTTCGACTTAGTGATTGGTTTTCGATGTGTCGATATGATGATAGTAAAATCTATAAATTTGTTAATCGAGTAGCTAGGCAAACATAGTTCAAAGAAGTGGTTGACGTTGGCATATTTGTATGTACGTACATCAATACAATAAAGTATAGGTATACATGAGAAATCATATTGTATCAACGCACATAATAATATTTGTACAGTCAGAACCCTGAAATGTTCAAATATGATTTGAAAATACGTGTATGTTTAAATTATTTCAAACAATTTACGATAGGAACTCCAATCTTATCGGATGTTATGCGAAGATGCTTTATCAGAAATGATTTTCCATTAAAATCAGAATAAATTCTATAATAAACAACCAATATTCTCAGATGTATAATTGTGGTTTATTCTGAAAAGTCCCGTCCCCACAATATTTAGCGAACAAAAACAATTTCTGATAACAAATCTAATTTCTTTCCGCATGCATCAGCTTCGATTTAAGAATAAGATAAAATAAAATACTGTATCCATTTCAAAATAGTTAGTTAGTAAGCAATTTTCTAATTGTTGGTCGTTAAAATTAGAAATTAATTTAAACAACAATTTTCGTTACACTATAAATTTCAGCGACAATATTTCTGAAGATGACTGTTTGATTTTGAGTCTGCTAGAATTTGAAACTGATAACGCGTTGATAACCGAGAACACACAAACTTATCGCTAACATTACAAAACTAATCATTTCATTTATAAAAATAAAATACGCCAAGCTTTTTTTATATACGTCGTTGTTTTGAGGCGTTTATATACCAAAAGTAATAGGGGCTCAGAAATAACAATTTAACATGCGATTATTTTTATCGCTGAAGTGATGTGTTATTTATAAAAACTAATTTTCTAAATATGAGATTATAAAAATTAATTTAAAACTCTATCAATTTGAGTGTTGAACGTCATTTTCAAGACTCTTAATTAACATTTTTTGGGCATAATTTCTCGTTAGGCCTTATAGGTCCATTCATCATAAAAGTGTTATATGAATCTAAAATTCGGAATCAAATTATGTATGTCAATTAGTGTCAATATTGTAGCTGAAATTCGAGCTCGGACTCCCATTTAAGAATATATTCTATGTTAAGTCGTAATAAAACTGTTAGTAAAATTTTTTAGGGTGCTTTAAAACCGCGCGCACCATCTAAATTACCCCGCTACAACGAAACCTAATCCATAATATATCACAATATATTACGCCAGATTCCAATTTTGTTATACTTGACTCGCGGGAAACGCGTGGTCGGTGTATAACTTCTAATTTAACCTACACCGGGATATTGAGATGTGATATGAACCAGAATTTATCTAAGAGAGTTATATGTGTGCAAATCAAATTAATTTAATAGAAACTTAATTTAAAATTAATTTTAAAAAATACCAAAATTTCGATTTATAGAACATCGTAAAAATTAAAAGGGTCAAAATCACTTAACAATACCTCTAGAATGCCGTAGACAGGTTGTTTAATTTTGATTGAAAATTAAAAAATGTTAAAACCACCATTCTTTAAAGTTATGAATTTCGGATTTTGGAAAATTCGAATTTTAATTTAATTAAGTTTACAGAAATACCCAATTCTAGATTTTATTTAATTTTTTGGGAAATTTGGAAAAATTTCAACTGACCAAGCCTTTTTTATATACATATACATACACACCTAAATAGAATGTCGTGAATTCTCAATGCAACACTGCGGAATTGCATACTGTAATTTTACAAATTGAATTGAAAGCTTAAAATTAGCTTTGGCAAGGGATTGGATTTGGCATAAATAGCAACCTTGACAAAATTGACTGCCTCTAAATAGGTAATTTTTTCTAAAATTCATTGAATATTATACATTTTTGAAAATCCGTTGAAAATTGATTCATCAAAGTTTTAACAAGTGAAAATTAATTCGGAAATTTCTAAAACCTATTGGTGACTTTTAAAACTTTATGGCAATTTAAATAATCTCCAAAATTTTGTTTAAATTTTCTATAATTCGAATGATATTTCGAAATTCGAATAATCAATCATCTTAATTTCGAATGAAAATTTTAAATTTGAAAAATATCCTAAATTTCTAGTTGACTTTCGCTCAATTTGTGAATTTTGAATATTACAAAAATTGGAGAAGTGGTCTTAAATTCAAAAAACTGCCCGCCTTAAATTGGAGATATTCATGAGCATATTAATATTTTCAAAATTCAACAATTCGAATTTTAAATTTTATCTCCAGTCTTCAGATTCATATAATACGTTTCAAAGAATCATATAATACGTGAGTTATTATAATAAAATCAAAATTCAAGTTTTTAATTTAAATCAGAAATTTAAAAGCTTTAAAAAATTTTGTTTCTTAATATTTTGAGTTTCAATATTCAGGTCCGGAAAAAGCATGATACCGGTTTTAGTTGTTCCAAATACAGATATTTAAATGTTATATGAAATTAATGGTAATACTGTATTTCAATGTAAACAACAATCACATTCCATCAGGCTAAGTAGACACCATTACGTATGCAACATTTTTTGTTGGAAATTAATACGGACATATTATATATTTTGAGAATGTTCAAGCGAACATTAACATAATTGGACTTGTAGGGTTCTGACCATTAACTTTAAAAATATGATTTCAGTATTCAATTTCAGTCTAAATGTCTTACGGTGAGCAAAGAGTTATTAAAAGTAGTTATTAAATTTTTTAGACTCGTGTCGTTTTCCGTCTTTGAGGCGTTTATATACCAAAAGTAATAGGAGCTCAAAAAAAATAATTTATGTTAAAATCATCATTGAAATTTAAACAGGCTGTTTTTTTTTATAAATTTGTTCAATTATAAATTTTTCAAAATGATTCAAAACTTCCATGCATTCAAACATTTTTGTCGATGTTGAATGATAATTTCATTTTGACCGCATTTTAGTTAGACTTCTTTGATTTAATGCAGTTTGAATAAAATTCAAATAGCTCTGTTATTTTCACGGACAAAACGATAAAATATTGTTGTTGTTAATGAAATTTCTAAATCATAATCAAAATCACCGGTTTATTTCTTTGCTGGTATCGTTAATTCGAATGTGACAAAAGTTTATATGGCAAAAGTAATAGGAGCTCAGAACTTGTTTTATATTTACATGGAAAATACAAAAATTATTAAAGAAGCGGCATTTTTAAATGTGATTGTGATTCAATCTGATTTCAATGACTCAAAACTTTAGCCACTCAGCCACTTTATTTAAAATAAATACTTTTTTATACGCTAAAATACGAGAATATTATTCATACTATGGCTTTAACATTCATTGTTGCTTGCGCTGAGTGCCTAATAAACTTGCCATATTCAAGCTCTTTAAATTATTAAAAATCGGTTAAATTAAAAAACAAAAGTAATTTTGAGAATTATATACAAATTTTCACAGGAAATAATAAAATGCTGACAAAGTAACGTCAGAATTAGTTCAAATCTTATTACACCGGATGTATTACGATAGTACGATACTGCACATTTAGAATATTTGTCCAACCTCATTAAGAAAACTCCAATAGTTCTTCACCAACAAGGTAACAATATCCAGTTAAAGTATTGAAGGTGAGATATATTATTCAATTTCTTAATTGTGCTGGCCTTTCAATACTGGACACCCAAAATAGCTTGTGGTGGAAATAGTTTCAGTCGTATACTAAAATAAGAACTGGTTTAAAAATAGAATTCTTTAATATCTTAATAGTGACGTAGAGCACATATTATGATACCTTTGATCAAGCTGATGTTATAAGAATTAATTCCCCATTGAAAGAATTACAAAGCGATAACGAAAACCTACATAAAGTTTACAAGTATGTATACAACAATTTGTTTGTTCTTTGTTGTTTGTTTACTTTTTTGTATTTTAAACCGAAATCATCTGCCTCCAACGCATTATGCATTCCTGGTGTAAAACACATAGCAACTAAATATTCTCAGCGGTCTTGGAATTCCTAGAGTTCCAGTCAAAAGAAATTATTATTTATTTGTAAATTATGTACAAAAAAAATCTTTTTATTTAATTTATAAAAAAACCTTCGTCGACCAAATTAAAAAAACTTTTCGATTTTAAATTTCATATAAGAAATTTAGTGAACTCTCATTTATCAAGAGCCCATAATTTATAGACACAGTTTGAAATATTTCGAATTCATTTACAAATCCATAATAAAAATTATTTTATTTTTATTTGTTTGTGTATAAAATAGTTTTGTATATAGTTGTAGTTTGTTCTACACGCCTGTTACATTGAAAATCTGGGATTTTATTCCAGTTGGAAAGAATTTCAATTATTTTTTCGGATCGGTCATTTTGTTATATTTTTACGACGATATTACTGTGCATTTTTATGTTGGACTGGTAATTATTTCAGCTATTGTTGGTAGAATTTGTTCAAAAAGCCAACAACAACTTTGTTTAAGTTTTGTAGATGAATTTTTTTTAGCAATGTTGCTTAACGTGGTAGTACGGGAATACATTTATATATAGGAACGAAATTCTAATTATTATTTATTTGTATTTTGAATGTGGTTTATTGGCAATTTATGAATCCTATATTTTTACGGAACTTACAAAAATGTTGACGTATTTAGCGTATAAACAAATTTCGATTTTACCCCACTATACATTTTTTACCTTATAAATAAACAAAAAGTTTTGGTTTACCGCGAAAATATTTATAAAATGTTTATAAAACTGTTTCTTATTGCCTGGTTAAAGTGTGCAGCTTTACAACATCAGCTTTATAAAAAACTATACACACAAACTAGGAAGTTTTACGAACACACTACTAACCAAGATGTTGCATGACATTCCCTTTCACTTTCATTTTGTTTACAAAACTCAACCCAATTTTTAAACGGGTGTGTTTATATGTATACTACTTGAAATTTGCCCTGAAATTTGTCCCGGTACAAAAAAATAATAATAATTTTCATGCACACAGTACAGAAATTTTCTCTCATCCGTTGCCCTAACTAAAATAAAAGAAAAGGACAAACACAAAACAGATTGTGTAACAAAAAAAAAACACAAAATAAAAAAAAAATTCAGTACAACAGTAAAATTTCTGAGAGAGTAAGTCTATCTTTGGGGCTAGGAATGCAGAAATTTAACGCAGATCGATTGTCTGAAAATTTTACGCGCCTTCAAATCGGCTTTCTTTTTTTGGTTGGTTTGGAAACAGCGGTGATGATAAGAAAATACACACGATGACGGCAGTCGATGAAGAGTACGTACGTGTGTTATCAGAAGAAATTCAAGTTTCATTTTAATTTGTAACCTCAATAAATTTAAAAAACTACTTTGAGTTTGTAACTAAACTACCAAGGTGGCAGAACGTACAATAAATAAAATAATATTAAGAATTTAAAAACAAATTCCCTCAATAATTTTTCGGGCCGCATAATAATCGTGTCGTAGTATATAGTACCAACAAATTATGTCTGCCTGTTACAATTAGACGCGGAATTTTTTGAGAAAAAGTAACAAACGTTGCGCAGAATTTAACGAAGGTCGGAATGATGCATCAAAAGACGGAACAGTGTGTAATTATTATAAAACACAAAAAAATCGTAGTAGTCACTGAAATTATTATTCTGTATATGTATGGATTTGTACGGAATCGTCGCCGCCGCCGAACACAATAAAATCTAATTTGCTTACTTATAAAATGTCAGCGCCGGCGGGAATAGGAGCGCATAAAATTAAAAAGCAAATCATTCGTATAACGAAAAATCGAAAATAAAAAAATATTTATGATTTTTATAAACACATCCAAGGTTTACATGCTTACTAGTTATACACAATTACAAAATTTTAAGTTTCGATTCATATAAATAAATAATTTATTTTATTTTAATTATAAATTATTTTATTTATAAATTTTAATTTATAAATTTACAAAAAAAAATGATTTTAAAATTATTAAATAACTTGGCACGCAAAACAGACAACGTACTACAAAATGTATCGTGTGTGTGTGTGTATATATAGTATAATAAAGACCGAGATAGACGTCATTTTCAACATTATTTTATTGAATGCGTATAGCTATTTCGGAATTTTGTTTGCCTGGTGGCTCGTGTCACATTTTGCACACTAACTCCATCCCTTCCTAGACGAATCGGAGAAATTCCACAATAACAAATAATATTTATGTTTTATACAACACTGCTGACAGACAGACAGACATAAAGTTACTGGACAATGCTACTATAAAATATGAGTATGTAGTACGGAAGGCACACGTGATTGAATAAAACAGTGTGTACACACACACACACACAATTATACACATGCACACACACAAGAGACATGTCGCAAAGAAAATCACAATTTCATCAAAACGAGCCAATTTAGTTCTAATGTTCCAAAGAACACTAGGATAGCATAATGTTAAAGTACGTGATTAATATTTTTAACTGTATCGCATGTTGCGCAAAATATCCACGTCTTAAAAAAAACTGCGTCAGACGGTCATATTTTATAAATTTTGTGTCTTTTATAGCCAGAAATCATAATAAACCGCACGCGGTGACTTATGATACGCGCACAATATGTTATAACAGTTTGGGTTTTAAGCGAATGATTATGAAATCTTTATACAACATATCAACTTGTGTGCCACCTGAACCTGCCTGAACGTTGTGGTCGTCGTCGTTGTCGTTGTCGTGTTTCATCATCATAATCCGTGCTTCCCGGGGTACATGACCGATTTTACTTTCTGTTATATTTCTTTTGATAGCTTCGCGTCTTTTCATATAGAAATGAAAGTGATACAATACTTTCGAGATATTAGGGTCCAAGAAATTGTAGCCGTACTTCGTAGCTTAATAAATGTTACAAATTTATAACAATAAAATATATTTCTAGTTGCTAAAATTTATGAAATCTTGTGATGTTTGTATAGTTCATGGAAACTTGTTAGTGATATACGACAGGCGATATTAGCCATTGTCGTATACAAAATGTGTTTTATTGTTATAATATTAATTTCAACGCATCGGGATTAATATATTTACTGTACAGACTGATAGAAATGACTTGCATGATAGTTTATTTATATAACTCTCTATATAAGACAATTCCATTTTGATTACGTAGCTAAAATTATGTTATATTAAAAATATATTCTTTGTTTATTCAAACCTAGTCGTACAGTAAAGATTTAAATGGTGTAATCAAAACACATTTATACTATAAATATAGTACGTATTAATCCCGTGATCATAATACATTGATAAATAAATGCACAATAAAACGTTTTTTAAACTTTTATAAATAAAAAATTAGTTTTTGTTGTTTTTTCGTGTGTAATTCCAAGTTTTATATTATTGTCTTATGCACTCCTATTAAGTAACTTATATAAATGATTCAGAAATTTCGTAATGTGTTTGGATCGATCTCTTATGGTGGACGCAGTTGCTATAAAATTGAAATAATTAATTTTTTATTTGGTATGTTTTTCTTTTCTTAGAAAATAAAATCACAAAAATAATAATGGAGATGCCGGGGATCGAACCCGGGGCCTTTCACATGCAAAGCGAACGCTCTACCACTGAGCTACATCCCCATTTAAACCGTAGTTGACTAATTTTTACCGGTCAATCTTATAAAGAAATTTAGTTCTGAATTACCCTGACATAATTTTTGACACAATCCCATCGATTTCTGACACAATCCAATCGAAAGTCAAGAACATTCAGAGTTTGATTCCAACCACAGTAATTAACATGCAAGGTTATAACACTCATGTGAAACAGTATGTACATATCGGCTGTTTCGGAAAGTATGCCCTTATTTTAAATTTTATACAAATTGTTTTCCGATAAGTTTGTGTAACCAGCGACTTTTAAATGGAATATTATGAAACTACCCAATCCATCTTCTGTATCGGTACCGTACAGACTCATTATTTGGAACCTTACAATTGAGGTATTTATGAATCTAATTGATTGATCTCTTTCAGCACATTTTGTAATCCTATAATATTTAGAGAAATTCTGGCCACGCCACGCCTTTTATTTACACAAATGTAATCGATCCGATCCAGAAGCATCAAAAAATCCCTCACAAATGGCGTTTAATCCAAATTTATTTTATTAAATATTTTGTACGGCATGAATTTTTAATAACGGTCTATAACGTGCAGCACGTATCACGTTTGATTTATTTGCTTTTTTCCGTCTTTAAAGACGTAATTTGCGTCGTTTTTCCGTCTTTGAGTCGTTTGTAATAGGGTCACAGAAATTATTTTTCATAACAACAAACTTTCTGTAAATGTTGCAAGTGTTATTTTCTCGATAGCACTTTTCAAAAACTTCACACACAAGAAACCCAGCCAACACAATTGTGCGTTGCTTTAATGCTTCTACCAAGAGTTCAGAATGGTTTTTTATTTTTATTAATTAAACAGCTGCTATGTATTTTTCAAGGTCGAATTTTATTCGAATTTTTTATATCATTTTGTAAATTATAATTGTCATTTAGATTCATAAGGTTTATATGATGCCAAAAACTATTTCATTGAATATTTTCATTCATATTTTATTCCACATCCCCTATACAAACGGCAAAAAGTTTTACCACATATATTCAGATTTTTCAGATGTTCACTAAAAAAAATGCCAAATTCAAGCACGATTATTTTTTCCATTCCGTCTTTAAAACTCAGTTTGCGTCGTTTTTCCGTGTTTGAGTCGTTTATAAACCAAATGTAACAGAGGCACAGAAATTCTTTTTCAAACAAATATTTAAAAAAATTCAATTTAAATATTTTTTTTCTTATTCACTTGCAACGCGATCCCAACCAACACAATTGTGTGCCATTGCTTTAATACATTTACCAAGAGCACATAACTTTTATTTTTTTGATAAATAAAAATCTTAATATTATTGTATTGTTTATTCAAGGTTGGATTGAATTCAAATCGGTTTTTTAAACCTCTACTCTTAGTAATAAATTAATTTCGATAGTATCGTAAACTTTTCAAATCGTTTTCGAAATTTTTGAGTTGAAATGAGGATTTTTATTTCGAATGGGCCGATGGGCGATAAAAGTACAAGCGTCAAACATGTCAACCAAGACAGACAGTATGGGTTGTTGATGTTTGTGAAGTTAGGTTGTTGATGTGGTGTGTACCTGGTTTGTCTTGTGAGTGTATGGTTAATGTTTGGTTTGGTTTTAGAAGCATTTTTTTCGTATCCGTTCTTCTGATACGACATATAAGTATGTCCCATGTGTGATTCGGTCTGTGGCAATAGTTACATATTACTTGGTTCCTTTTAGTTATGGTTGCTGAGCTTGTGCTCGAATTGTGGTTGTGTGTTGGGTTGATTCTCCAGTTACTTTAATTAACTTCTGGTATTAGTGTTTGGTTTGTTTCTTTTTAGTCTAGTTTTCTCGCTCGTAGATTCTGTTTTGCAGGAGTGGTTATTTTCCTATCGTTAGTTTCTGTATTTTTTACTTCTTGTGTTATTTGTGTTGGAGTATGGGTTGGTTGATTATATAACATGTGTTGTTGTCTGTAGGTATATCGTCGATTGGTGTGGTTGGGGATCGCGGTGTTAAGTTCCTGTATTAGAGCAACAGTAATGTGTGGATTCTTGTATACTACATACGCCTTCATTACACGCAGTCTAAAGATTATATCGTATATAATATAATAATTAATATATATGTATATATATATATATATATATATATATATATATATATATATATATATATATATATATATATATATATATATATATATATACATATATATATATATATATATATATATATATATATATATATATATATATATTATTATTATATATATATATATATAGTTACGTCAACAACCAACATCCGCTCGTTTGTTTCCAACGCTAAATAGCGTCGATACAGCATAAATCGCATTTTGCTTGTTATATTAAACAAAAACGTAGATTATAAGAGTTTCAAATTTTAATTATCAATCTCTTATTTTAAAATATAAAGTAAACATTATTATTCTTTTTATTATACTATGTATCAACTTACCATAGCCCAATGTTTTTATACTAACCCTATGTTTTCTCATTTATCGGCTTCACCGAATATAAACAATTTCTATATAAAGCATACTAATCATAAAATCATTGTCATTTATTATGTTATTTTTGTAGTATTAACACGCTATTTTTGAATAAACTACGTAAAAATAAATAAGTTTAAAGTGTTTAATTCAACTGAGATACGAACCTATAACTGGCGCAGCCGGTAGTCCTCAAGTATTAGCTTTGAGATAATTTAAAAATAGCACCAAGTGTTAATTAAAATCAGTGTAATAAAAACTGTATGCAGATACAACTTGGTCCCCATCCGTGGTAAACCAGTTGACATAAATAAAATTTGTGAAATAAATCTGTTCTACGAAATAACATTGTGAAATCCCTCCGAAGAACGACCGGTATCAACCCGTTCACCAGGAAAAGCAGTTTCGAACAACGACATGAACGCTAAATTCATTCTCATTGTCTGCGGGATCATCACGGGGTAAGTCTTATCATAATATTTTGCAATTACCTAAATAAAAGACCCAAAAACCTCAATACATTTGAATATTGGAGGATACTACCATTTGATTGTAATACTTGTAAAAGTGTTTTATCGTGATCAAAAGGCCATTAAAGTCGTGAAATTAAAATCCTACAAGTAAATAGGTGCACGCAAAAGTTTATTTTAACATATGCAAAGTCAAAATACTCTGCAGTTAGAAACCAATAATAAATACGAGGAATTCGAAGACTCGCAGAACATATTCGAAAAAAGTGAAAATAATAGTTTAGATAATAGTGATAACATGTCAGACGACACAAAAAATTTAGATCTTACCACAGTGCAAGGTGGTACGATAGAGAAAATACATGCCGCACTTAGAACGCCGGACATAATTAAGGAACTAACAGAATTTAACGGACAGATCAGACATTTATACAGATTTTTAACAGAAGTAGAAGAAATTTTTATTTTGACAAAATCATTGTTACCAGAAAACGTGGAAATACCCTTTATAAAAGCGATACGGAACAAAATTAGAGGAGAGGCTAATGATGTGCTAATCGCGAACAACGTACAATCAACTGACTGGACAGACATTAGGCAAACTTTAATAAAAACAGTATTCAGACCCAAGGACAGAGGTCGCTCTAATTAGAGATCTGCATAGAACAAGGCAGGGAATACAAACAACCAAACAATTTTTTAAATATAAAGACGTATTACAAAAATCCTATGGTTGTATTCTCAATAGTAATTCCCAAATATTCTAACATAAACTTCAAAAACATTAAAATATTCCCCCTCACTATAAACCACACCTACACGATCCAAATCCCCTCCAAATTCATACATATCCATGAAAAAATTGCAAGGTATTCTGATGAGAGTTGCAACAAAATTGATGACATGTACTTTTGCAATGAGAATGAGGTATACACCACCCAGGACAACTGCATCAGCAAAATAATTACAAATGAACCTGCAACCTGTGACCTGACAGAAGGAAACATTCAAACATACATACAACAATACCAGCAGGAATTCATAATTATAAACCAGCAAACACCTCCAGAGTTTAAAACCGATTGTAATCATCAATTAAACAAATTTTTGCCAACCCAATGCATAGTAAAAATCAGAAATTGCAAATCACAATCAACAACGTTACGTACACCAGCAAAAGCAAAAAATTTATCAACACATACAGTTACATACCGTATAATGAAATAAAAGTAAAAAATAAAACCAAGGAGCTCAGTCAAAACAAGTTATCAGAATTAACCCTCAACAACATGGAGAAGCTATCATACGTACACCAACATATAATACCACAAAACCAACACTACTCCACCTGGGGTATAACAACGATAATAATCATCGGAATAATTGGGTATCTCTGCATACTGAGATACTGTCCTACACACAGAAAAAAAATTCACGTTATTTTAAAATGATCGTCACGTAAACCGAAATATAGAGATTTCACATTAATATTCGGTAAATAATGTGAATTCCTATTAATTTTTAATATTTCATCCTCTTAATTGAAAGTGATAATTCACGTAAAACTGACAGATTAGAAAATAGAGATGCTACTCTTAATAGAGAAAATATTTAGGACCAGCTGAGAAGAAATATCAACATTTACAAGTAAACCCGTAAATTTAACGTGATATATAGTTAAACTCAGGTTTGTCTCTTTCATGACAAAAAGAGTGAAGTATAATTGTATGATAATTTCCGTTATTTCGATCGAACGACAACCTCATTTCATTTGTCCTGATGCAATAGTTCATATTGCGCTTATTTTTCTTCTAAAATTTCATTAAAATGGAAAATTCGGACAATAGTTTTGAAATGGAAAGTGTTAATCTAAATAGTGCTAATAAAATTACAATTGTGGAGGATAATGTGGTTGAAGTTTTAGAAGGTAATTTTTGTTTAGTGACATCAGTTCATTTTGATTCGGATGAAATTAGTGAAGCCCAGACAATTTTTAAGTCATGGGGTTTAAAAGACGAAACTTGTGCTGTGTTGAAAGAATATGGTTTTAATTCTATAGCTTGTATAGAATCTATGTCGAATGAGGATGTTAACGAAATAGTCCTTAAATAGTTAAATCAGTCCTTCGTTGTTGAAGAAAATAAACCATTGAATTATTTTTTATATAACATATTAGATTTTGATGGGCCACCTGTACATATCTATAAATTAATAAATGGCCAAAAAGTGATTAGATTAAAAAGATATTTTGATAAAATGTAGTTTGCAATATTTAAAAAAAAATTAAACTAATGCAGATAAATTAATAGTATGCAATAGTTCTGAAATTTGTTTAATTTAATTTTTTAATTTAATATTATTTACGATGTTTACTTAATGTATATTGATTAGTTATATTAAGATATGTAAAATTGGAAATGTAAAACACAAATTAAAATTTTTTTACAATTAAAAATAATAAATAAATAAAATTCACTTTAAAAATACATAGCGTCTTATTGATTATTTAATAATTCACACGTCGAATTAAATGGATTTCGAATAAAAATTCAACGAGCCGATCTAATAAATTAAGAGGGAATCATCTTGTTTTCACTTATAAAAATAATGTGAACTCACCTAAACAGTGAATACTAGATTTCACGTTAAATTCATTAGTTTTCCTATTAAATAATTGACGTTTTACTTTAACGTGATCTTTCACGTAGTTTTAACGAACCAGTCCTCTTGGATGAAAACCATAGGGAAATCACGTCAATTTTATTCTGTATTACGTGATCATTTTTCTGTGTGTACCTGTACGCCATGTCAATGGTACAAAAAGATCCGAGAATCACCAGACATCAAAAGCATGCTCACATCTAATAATTTTGTTGAGGACAACAAAAATCTGAGTTCGGGGGAGTTACGTCAACAACCAACATCCGCTCGTTTGTTTCCAACGCTAAATAGCGTCGATACAGCATAAATCGCATTTTGCTTGTTATATTAAACAAAAACGTAGATTATAAGAGTTTCAAATTTTAATTATCAATCTCTTATTTTAAAATATAAAGTAAACATTATTATTCTTTTTATTATACTATGTATCAACTTACCATAGCCCAATGTTTTTATACTAACCCTATGTTTTCTCATTTATCGGCTTCACCGAATATAAACAATTTCTATATAAAGCATACTAATCATAAAATCATTGTCATTTATTATGTTATTTTTGTAGTATTAACACGCTATTTTTGAATAAACTACGTAAAAATAAATAAGTTTAAAGTGTTTAATTCAACTGAGATACGAACCTATAACTATATATATATATATATATATATATATATATATATATATATATATATATATATATATATATATATATATATAATATAATTAATTTAATATAATATATTATATAATTATTATTTCAATTTAATTTTGATTTTTAACAGAATGTTGAAACATTTGAATATTTGTGTGTCAAAGAAATCAAAAGTTGGACATGCGCAGACAAATTATTCGATAGCTGCCAAAAATTATCATAGTTGACTAGAATAATTTGGGTGTGTTTGGTATTTTCAAGTAAATATCAAAAAATTAATTCACGATTTTTTATCACAGGTTTCGGACACAGTCTTAGTTTGGTGTCGTCATTGTTGTATGCACTTGTATTTTTGTGTTTTTCGTTTTCTACGTGTACGATACATGACTTTAACCGATTTTTGATTTTATTAATTTTTCTTGTTAATCAAATTTGAAAATTGTGAATTATTATTTTTAATTTTTGTTATGTGGCAAATATTTTACGTTACGTGTAGAATATAGATAGACAATATAGATACTTTTTATTTCAGGGATGTACAGTGATAAAAAATTAAAAATTAATAATAAATTTTCTATTTTAGAGTGGAAAAACAATCTTCAAAGTATTGTAGTTGAAGAAATACCTGTTAAAAATTGTTGTTATTGAATTGAACAGACAAATATAATAAGCACAGAAAACAGAATCCGATAATTTCCTAATAGGAAATTAATTTGTCTATGGTATAAGTATCGGATTTAGTGATCAACTGAAATTGAAATTAATGACACCAAAACGAATGGAACTAAGTCAATCCTTTAGTCAACATTGTTAAAGAGTTGAAATGTTAATTAGTAGCTAATTTAATATACTTCAGGTTAAGTCTATTTCACTTGAGGAGCCCTAGTAAGAAATTATACAATCCCACTATTGTTCCAGCAGTGGACAACTGCTATTTTGCCATCGACGTTTTTTCTTAAATGGGCACTCACACCGAGAGGAGTCACTTGCAATGGCTGCCTTCATCTATAATCAGCAATTGGTTATGGTACTATGGAATACCATTTTGTTTTACTCTGATGATGTTTATTGGCATATACTCTTTGGGGGTAGAGCACCTACTTTTAGTTTATATGTTATTGCTAAATTGTGATTGGTGATAAATGAAGGGTGTTTTTTTATAGAGTTACACAAGTTTAAATCATAATAAAACAAAGAAATATATTTTAATATCAATGAAACGGGCTTTATTGGATAGAATATTTTATGACATAATTGTTTAAATATGATTTCGGCCATGTGGCCGCCACGGCTGCGGGTACAAGGCGCAATCTGGAACACCAATTTTCTCAAACTTTTCGCAGCATTTGCGGCCGTATTTCGACAATAACTCTTGGAATGTTGATTTCCAGGTGTTCAATTGCCTCTGGTGTATCGACGTAGACGATTTACTTACATAAAAAAGAAAATAATCCAATGGGGTTAAATCCCACGATCTTGGTGCCAATTAATTGGACCATTACGTGAAATTATTCTTTCACATAAGTTTCTTTGAGTAAATCAATTGTAGCGCGCGCGGTACGGCATGTGGCTCCGTCCTGTTGGAACCACATGTCAGTAAGAAAAAATTTCTAATTATGTCCCTATACCGCTCACCATTCAACCAAAAATGGGCTTCATCGGAGAACAAAATTTTCAATGGAAATTCAACATCAATCTCAATTTGTGCTTCAGCCCATTCGCCGAATTGGCGACCCATACGATGGTCGCTTGGCTTTAATTCCTGCACAAGTTGAATCTTGAAAGCTTTTAAGTAAGATCCTTTCATAAAATCTTCCATAAAGTGGAAGGACACAACCCCAGTTGCTGAGAACGGCGACGAATTGATTGATTTAAATCTTCTTCGATGCTTTCCTGTACAGCGGCTACAGCTTCTTCAGTGCGCGGCTACAGCTTCTTCACTGTTCGGTGTCTCACGGGATGCACATTATCATTAAGAGTAAACATGGTCCGAAAACGATCTATTGTTATTCGAATTAGCCGCTCTGAAGGACAATTATGTACGCCATAAAATGGACGGAGTGCACGATAAATTTGACGAACAGAATCATTATTTTGATAAAAAATTTCAACAATTTGCATGCGTTGCTCTGATGTAAGTCTATCCAAGTATCCATAATGAAATGTCAAACCAAACTAAACAAAAAGCAACTATCAGCTGTTAAATGGGTTGTCAAATAAAGCAGTGTTGCCAACTCAAAGTTGTGAACCTCTAAATAAAACACCCTTTATATATACTCGTTGCATGCACTTGTATTTTTGTGTTTTTCGTTTAAAATAACATAATTTTGCATTCGTTAGTATCCGAAGATGTAGTAAGTTGCGTTTTGCACCACTCCACTCACTGAGTTTATTGATGTCTTGGATATGTGTTGTTAAATTTTATATCGTTCAAAAATTTGGCAAACTTATAATATTAAAATACATTTTTAATCAGATTGTGTCCATCACAAAATGATTAATAAAGTCCTTTGATTATAGCTGAAATCTCGAAAATAAATAAAAAAATGTCAAACGATACAGCTATTGTGAAGTATATACATAACTAACCTATTTAACATTATATAAAAAATCAGAAGTATAATGCGAATTTGTTAGGCCGAAATTTGTTTACTTGGAGTATCGTCATACTTGCAAAATTCGAGGAAAAGTAGTATGTTAGGTTGAAAGAACGGCTTAAGAGGAACACAAAAAGGTGCCACTTATATGGTTATTGAAAAATGAAGAAACACACTTCATTGAAAAAATTGAATGATTCACTCGGTATACTCAAAAACAACCAAGAGGTGGAGTAGTCTAATTGTGATTGTCAACAAAGAAAATTGTCCACGAATACGAATACGAAGTTCAAGATGAGTTTGATAATTCTTCATTTTCTATTGACTTCGTTGCGGAGCTAAGCAATATATTATACACATGAAGATGAGACCTTATTATGTCATTCTTGTGAAGTGAATATTATCTTTAAACCATCTATAGTAAGGAAATACAAGATGAATATGCGTAACTCCACATTAATAAAAGCTTTACACTTTGAAGAAGAGGATCAATATATTTTGTTTTATAGGATTGAAGATCAACAACGAGATACACAGAATGATAAAATAAACAACGATATGGAACAGCAGCACAACAATAATTAATAGTTTAATAGCGATGACGTAAAGATTGAAGATGTAGTCAGCTGCTCAGTATTTATTAATAACTACGAAACTTATCCAAATATGTATTCGAACATCAATAGCATCGCAGATTGCCCAATGATTAATATGACTCTTGTGAGCTACAGATATAGACGACTCAGCAACCAGACTACAAGTATCTTAATTTTATAGTGTGAAGTTAGTTCCACAAACAATGCGATGGGCATCGTACAAGTAAGACCCGTAGCTCTATGGTAAAATTATAATCTAAAATTATGATTCAACCACACTATTCTGGTTCCCTAATACATTTGGTATAAAAACGATTCAAAGTCGGAAGAGATTGACAGAAAAACGATGCAAATTCATATGTAAATAAAAAAATCTTTTGTTGTTGACATTCTGAAATGGAAAGTCAGAATGACAAACAGATTTTTATGGAATTGTAAAATTTAACTTAATTTCTTGTACGGTATAATAATTTTTTTTCTTAATTAGTTTCTGTAGAAATTATAAAATGTAGCGCGTTAGTTGTGATTGTGATCTTTAGATATTTATTTATAATTTTATATACATATTTATGAACAACAAGTTCTGAGTTCCCAATACATTTGGTTTATAAACGACTCAAACGACGAAAAATAGACGTAAAAATGAACTTGATACAAAAAATCAAATTCATGATTATTTATGCCTTGCGATTTGCTTGTTTGGTGCGATAGTAACCCAATTGGGAGCAGGGTTACATTATTTATAAAACTATGTCAATGATGTATATTTTGTGCCAAGTTTTCAAAAATAAATCGATATCCGTATTTGGTATGATTAACAATTTTTAAAAACATTTCTCGAATTCATCGAAGCCTAGTCAATCAGTAACATTTTAAATTGTGCAATACCACTTTTATAGACGCAATTTGTTTTATTTTGACGTCAGATTATGATGAATAAAATAAATAAAATATGATTCAGTCGGAATGTTAGTTAGTTAATAAGAGAGCCATATTGTATAAATGAAACGATGGATCCCTGATACTCGCATTATAGAAACGAGTCACAATTGTGTGGTTTAGCGATATGTTGTGACGTTTGAAAATTTGGGAAATAAATTAAAATTATTAAAATACATATGTTGAGTTCTGTGTTTCTATTACATTTTTTGTAAATACGACACAAAAACGGAAAAATAACGCAAGCTGAGTCGAAATTAGTAGCCACATAGCGCACTTTAATAAATCTAAATTGCATACTAAATTTAACTGTTTAATTGTGAAATCATATTCTCAGAAATTGTACAACTTTACTTTTTGGAATTCATCCACACCTAGTAAGTCAATGATGCAACAAAATCCAGCTTTGTAATTTGTTAGTTTTAAAAGCCGGCTGTAATACAAAATGATTTTCAATCATCACTTCGGCTCGATATTAATAAACAGAACATTTTTTTATTAGCCCCATTATGAATTCTGGATCCCTAATACGCAAGTTATATAAACGATTCAGAAATGTTTTCACAAAATAACGCTGAATGTTTTTCACCCAGTGTGTTTGGATGCCGCACCGGATTCAATTTCAGTTCAGTTCCTTCAGACACGGAAATTTGTGCTATTTTGAATCGTTTATATAACTCAATTACCAGGAGTATATAATATGAAGGCAGCTTTAAACAATCGTTATAAAACATTAAATGTTTCGGATACTCAAATATATGGTAGCCAAATAACAAATTTCTTGATATTATTCGAATGAATTTTATTTACAAAAATTTTTTGTTAAATTTACAAAAATATCTTGTTTAGTCCTCCTCAGTATTATGTTACCCGCGTTGTTAAAACAAAAACAAATACGTTCATAACGCTGTTTCTACTAACTTGTTATTAAATTCACAATATTGCGATAGGCCATTTTCATTTACAGTCAGTTTAACCAGGGGTTCAATGAATACAAAGCCAACAACTGCATATAGTAAACTATTCGAAATATGTCCATATTGTGTGCCGAATTCTGCTACCCGGGTGGATAAAGCAAAAGCAAAATGTTTTAAATTATTTTGTTTCATTCGTTGATGAGGCGATGGACCGCGATCGAGATTCAGCTACTTGTAGATGGGCATAGAAGTCATACTTGCTGGTAATCGTAGTTAGTCGTTTTGTTTATCTCTTTTACAAACCACTATTTCCATTTACAAAAATATCAGTATGCCAGAATTGCATATCACTTTCTCATATTTCAACATTTCAAATAATCGGAGCCTACTGCAAATATGAATATTTTGAACAAACTACCAGTCGCGCATATCGTGTCACTACATAATTACTATAAAATAGTATAAAAAAATGTTATAATTATATCCATCTATTCCAGTGTTCCTGTTAGCGTCGACAATAATTTAAAAACACCATTAGGAGTTAAATAAAATTCGTGTATCTAGTGTGCAACGACGACGTTTTTTCTTTAAGACGACCTCAGCACAACACGAGTGACTATGCTGTCGACAACGACCAACAACGACAATAAACAGAATACCTTAAAACAGTCAAACACATCTGATGTCGATTGATCTACCCGGCGAGTTAAATTCGTAGCATGTATGCGAGACGAATTGCGTATAGGATTAAAGCATAAATAATTTTAATCCAAGCAACAACATCGTTCTCAATCAAACCAAAATCGTTTTTAATATTCAAAACGAAACGAAACTGATTAAACTAAAACTTAATCGTTGCGTACTAGGGGCACATAAATAACAAAGTTTGCATTTAGAATATCTATAGCGCGCATAAATAATTCTTAGAAACGTGTTTTTCAGTTTCTAAGCAAAAACAAATGCAAAAACTATGTAATAATATATAAAAACATAAAAAAAAAGTGATTGCGTTTAATTTGATAAAAATTCCTCTCTCAATTGGATTTGAAATACTAAGAAAGCAAAATAGTAAAAAGATGTTTCTAGTTTTTCTTATACCAAATTATCTTTGTTTGTGTCGTCATGACGAACAAATGTTGTTGTTGTTGCTGTTGCTGTTTCTAATATTATAAAATGTATGTTTGTATGTTTCTTATTCACACGAAACATCGAAATATACATTGTAAGTAGAGAAAATATAGGTTGGATCAATTTCAGATACACACAGGTATGTAGAATGACTAGAAGAATATGTATCATGAGAGAATTTTTTTTAGTTATTTGGAAGGAGGGAGGGATTCCAGTTGAATTTATCTTTCATTTTTCCCATGATAAAAAATATCACATACAGCTTTTGAATTATGCTGCTACAGTTGCTTGATTTTATTTGTTGTGGGCACGTACCGATTTTTATATTTTCGTTTTTGTGAAATATTTATAACAACACTATATGGATCAGCGGGGCATGATATAAGTACTAAATTCAAATATAATCAAATAATTCGGTGTGAACATTTTTGTTACAATAATAGTTAAATTATAATGAAGCGACATTGACCTGGAATGTGTTCATAAGCTCGACATTATAACAATCACAGTACTAAAGCGTTGATAAACTTCGATTGTAACGCAGTAGCCATGTGCTTTTTGTTGTTAGTAATCGTAACCAAACATTTCCCTTACTGTTATTGTCATTTGCAACTCTACTCGATACTGCCGGTTCTATCAGTCACAAGCATTTGTTATTTTGTTTAAATTTTAAATGCATGATGCCAGCCGAAACAAGCAGAATAACTAAGAAATATCGAAGTTAAGATCGACAACTTACGTATGTACATATTATATGAATTTACTCGTAATATGTGGTTTAATGTTGTTTAATCATTGTTTGTCTGTAATTTATTAATGAAGATAGAACTAATATTTTAGGAACCCAGCCACGCGGCTTGATTTTATAGCAATATCGTGGTTAGCTATACGTCATTTAAACAATGATAATTTACATATATTGTATTGTTATACAATGTCGAGTTTGTGAATACACTCCTGAAGAAAGTTCTTTATGTCGCTGCTCCATATAGTATACTGAGATTTGACACAACAGGCTATATAGAAGCGCGTTTACGCCTCTATTTCAAACTAATGAATTTGCACACACTTACACGACATTGATTTTTCTATCGCGATCAGCCAATTAGAATAAATTTATGCACGTAAAATAGTAGCGAACACAGGCAAATACAATTTGAACATATCACATATAATAAACATATATATTCTTTGGAAAAAACAATTGATCTTTGTATACGGACGGCTGATTTTTTAGTTTAGTGGCGTCATCATGGGCTAGATGCCCGCGTACGTCATATAAGGAATAAATGAATTTTTATATGAAAAAACCAATGATTTGCGAATTAACTATTTTCTTTAGTGTTCAATTCTGGACTTACTATAGTTTTTATTTACGAGCTCAAAAAATGCATATACTCTTTTCAGGTTTTTAATTAGCAAACACAAATAACAATTAAAAAAAAAAAAATTAAATTCAGTTTGTTTGGTGTATATCGAGGTGCTATATACATATATAGTCGGTCGAACATCTACCCCAATATAATTGTTGTTAATATCTAATGAGATTATGCTCACACAAGAAAATTTGATCACTCTTAAATTGTTGGTCTCTGCTCTGAAACTTACATCAGCAGCAGCTAACCGCTTATATAAGCGAAGTATTTTGCGAAAACAAAATTTTGAAACACAAACCTGCAATGACGATTTGGTTTCTGATATATCACATCATATTTTGTTTCATTCACTTTTATCAACACATTCATATAAATAATCCGTATATTTAGGATCGTCAAATTTTTTGGAGAACAATTGTTGGGATTCCATTAAATCGAGCAAATTAAAATTTGCCCTCAAATTGAAACATTCTTTTTCCCGTTGTATCCAATTTAACATTCAATGAAATTTTCTGAATTCATTCGTTAGAGTATAAGAGGATTTTGATAAATATGTGCCGCCCGCAACGATTGATTTAAAAGCGTGGTATATATATATATATATATATATATATATATATATATATATATATATATATATATATATATATATATATATATATATATATATATATATATATATATATATATATATATATATATATATATATATATATATATATATATATATACCGGGTGTTTTTTTTAAACTGAGACGATCAAATATCTCGATAAATAGCCCCTCTACGAAAAAAATGTCCATAATCAAAATTTAATCATACCGCGGGGGAAATACATTAGTGCAAAAAAAAAAGTCCCCCCACCCCCGCTTTGTAGGTGGGGCGGGGGTAACTTTTAAACTAAGATAGGAAGCCATATTTTTTATTGCAGATACGGATTCTACGACTAAAAGTACGTATGATTTGAATAAAATATTTTGTTCGGTTCATGATAGATGGCGTTGCAATCGACGAAATTCAATTTTTTCAATTTCTCCTTCTTAGAACACACGCATTCGATTCTGCAATACGTTTGAAATAAAAAACATCACGTTTTCATTGGAAATACTCGAAATTCGTCATCAAAACAATTTATTCAGTTTTGTAAATCTAAATAAGTGTTCAAAATTAATTTCAAGTTTTATTATTAAATTTCAAAAATACAAAATTCAGGCCATCATTTTGAACACTTCGAATGCGTGTGTTCTAAGAAGGAGAAATTGAAAAAATTGAATTTCGTCGATTGCAACGCCATCTATCATGAACCGAACAAAATATTTTATTCAAATCATACATACTTTTAGTCGTAGAATCCGTATCTGCAATAAAAAATATGGCTTCCTATCTTAGTTTAAAAGTTACCCCCGCCCCACCTACAAAGCGGGGGTGGGGGGACTTTTTTTTTGCACTAATGTATTTCCCCCGCGGTATGATTAAATTTTGATTATGGACATTTTTTCCGTAGAGTGGCTATTTTTCGAGATATTTGATCGTCTCAGTTTAAAAAAAACACCCGGTATATATATATATATATATATATATATATATATATATATATATATATATATATATATATATATATATATATATATATATATATATTATATATATATATATATATATATATATATATATATATATATATATATATATATATATATATATATATATATATATATATATATATATATATATATATATATATATATATATATATATATATATATATATATATATATATATATATATATATATATATATATATATATATATATATATATATATATATATATATATATATATATATATATATATATATATATATATTATATATAGCAGTTCTGACAGTAAAGACATAATCACATATTAGCATTTTCGTCATATACGAGTATATGTTATATGTCAAGATTATATAGATTGAGTTTTAATATTTAATATATTAAACGTCCAATTAAAATAAAAATTAAAAATTAGTTGAAATTTAAAATAAAAAGAAATTCAAATTTTATAAAGTTCCACAATTCATTAAGTAATTCTTGTACTTGCCAAGGACAACATTACTCGCATTCAATATTAGAATTCTTGGGAATTTGAATCTTTAGAAGTAATAATGTTGAGTTGTACTATTTTCGTCCATTTAAATACATTTTAAAAAACTGCTTTTGTTAATTTAGAACGTGCTCGAATCTCCCTCATAAATAAATGCATTAACCAAGAAAAACTCTTCAAATTGATTTTCTCATAAGCTCGGTAGCCTTAGAGGAATTAAAATTAGAGGAAATACACAGTAAACCATTGCTTAAAATTTGTGCGACGTCACGATTTCGTCATATAAAATAATCGTTGGTCGTTTTACCTGTGACTTTTTCCTTAGTTTTAATATCACAAAATTGTAGATTCATATCGCACTCTTCAAATTATAATGATTCCCTCCAAATACATACATACAAATATACAATGACAGGCAATCAATTACATCCGTCCCCGTTCGTTACGCCCCTGAATCTAATCATTATGATCGCATCACAAAATTCATCCCACCTTTATTCGTTTTTATATTTTTCTAAAAATTATTCGCTCGAACAACCAAAAATAAAAAAGAACGAAACAACAAAACACAAATTTCATTTTTCTAATCTCGCACAGTGGGCGTAAAACATTCGTCATATGTTTTTAATACCAGGGACACAGGTCAATAAAAAGGATTGGGATAATTCCGTATATAGAAAAAATCGACCGCACCAAAAATTATTTAGAAAATTAGAGATAGATAGATTGATGATGATAGGAGGAAAAAACGTATTTAGACTTTAGAGTTTAGACAAACAAAGAAACGAAATAACAACGTAACAAAATTAGAAACAAGCATTTCTAATATATATTTCTAATCTTGCTGTTTTTTGTATACTCGCCATATAATCATAATAAAATTTGTTGTTATTGTTGT
Source organism: Tipula unca (assembly GCA_951394425.1). Taxonomy (NCBI): domain Eukaryota; kingdom Metazoa; phylum Arthropoda; class Insecta; order Diptera; family Tipulidae; genus Tipula; species Tipula unca. The sequence continues at coordinate 183,770,001 of OX596381.1, read as the reverse complement.
ATAAAATAATCATTTTTTGATTACGTTTGATAAACTAAAATTATATGAATTTATATTATTTATGTTTTTTAATTTAATAATCAAGAAATCGAAACAATCCCACAATCAACGCTTTAAAGCAGTTATATAATAAGTACAACAACAACGTTACTAAGAAAATTTTATAAAAAAATGCGCTGCTATTCTTAAAAATAATACGAAATTCTTGTTGTTTTCAAGAATTCTGTTCTCCCGGTTAAATTGATCTATAGTGGGCCGGTGCTGACCGCAACTAAGAATTTTTGTAATGGAACTTCCTACCTTGTACACAATACAAATAATATTTCCGGAAGAATTTATTGTTTTGTACTTCATTTAACCCACACAGCGTCTTTGATAACCAAATTTATTGTGTATCGATTTTTGGTTCGTTGTCTAGATTCATAATGCCATGGAACACGATTCGAAACAAACCTAATTGACCAGTTGACTGACCAATTTTATTTTTGTTTGTTTATTTGTTATTTTATACATAATATAAAAGGCGGAGCTCTTTATTTTATTTATACAGGTTTTCTTTAAGAAGTTGAATTTAAATAAAAAATACAAATTTGAAATTTCTGTTTTATATCTTCTTCCCCTTTTGCTCTCCCATTTAAATTAAAGTTTTGTTGTACTTTTTGTTGTGTTCCCTATGAATTTGACCGACCTTTTGCTAAACACCCGAACTACACTAAAATCCCATATTCCACTTTTATTATAACGAAATTCACTACAATCATGTGTGTGCAGAAGAATAGGATGTGATTGTGCCAGATGATTATAGAAAAATATGTCATGCAGGTTTGCCATCGAAAGTGGAGAAATTTTGATTAGGCGCACATAATCCATCACAGCCGATTAAATTAAATTTTTTTAAATAAATCAACACTAACTACTATGTATGAATAAAATATAATTATGAATGAGTTTTTAAAAATCATGGAGGCCTGTTAACAGATTATGATTAAGGTTGTGGACTCGCGCAAAATAAGTTTGTTAACCTTGTTTATTTATATTGTCAGTATGTATACAAAACACGACCGACGAATGGGTGAATGAAACAGCGTTGAATAATCCCGAGTTGAATGAACAAAATACAAAAACAAAAATTGAACGTGCAATACAAGTGCGCACGATATCTTAAAATGGCTGACGGTTCAATATAGTACGATGATTCAAACAAAATTTTATACCCGGAGCACATAACAAGAAGACGGATAGACGAACTTATAATTATAGTTAATGTATAATATAGTAAAATAAATAGTATATTTCTAGTCTGGTGATTATGAATTCCTGATAATCTAAATTCAATATGTACAACACAAAATTATGTAAAAACTTCGAATTAGGGTGGTGATGAAATTAAATACCGGTATTTCCCAATATATCCGTGTGTGTACACCATACACGATTTCCATTTGCTTAAATCTGAACCGAGGTGGGCATGTCGAGTGCTAGTCTAGTATCAATATACAGCCTACTACTAAAAATAGACAAAAGTTATTATATATATATATATATATTAAAACATGTACTTAGGTTTAATTATATCTTTACGACATGTATAGTAAGTACATAACAATGTATTTTATGTACTTATAGTTTAAAATCTCATTACCCCTATTCATTATTATATTTGTACACTAAACAGTAAACACAACACACTTCCCATAATATAATAAATACACATACACGAGTATAAAAAACAAAACAACAATTCAACAAGTAAAGACGGAAAAAAATAAAAATAAAAACATTCAAATTTACTTTCTAAAAATCATGCTTGCCTGGTAGTTTAGAGGGAAGCTAAAATACTTTGGCGGGGCTTACGTCATGTCGCGTAAACAAAAATTTTCGTGTATGCATTTTCTCCACGCATGACGAATTTTTATACACAAACCTTCTTTTTATATAAATAAATAAATAAGGTACTGTACTCTAGATACGGAACCTGTTGCCATTGGTTTTTGGTGTACATACATGGGAATCGGCTGTGTTCTCCTTTAAATATTTATCATACCCAAATAATGTTTATCTGCTGTTGTACAAAAGAAATTCTCCACTTTCAATATTGTTTTGTTGTTTGATTTTATTTTACACGTTTACTTGTTTCATTTGCCAATCAATAAATTTATATACAAACACATGGTGCAGCTTAAAAAGCGTGTAAAAATGAAAAAATGCCACGGGACGGCACGCGATACACAATAAATACCAGGCGAACAAAATATTCAACAGCATCATGCGAATTATAAAATATTTTTATATTTTTGTTGGTTTGGAAGAACATGTGACTGTTGTTCGTATGATTTTTTATCTTGCTTTAATTTATTTTAGTATTGTTAGTGCCTTCCAAGGTTAGCCGTTTAGATGCATGTAATACGATTTATAATTCAATTTGATGTTTAAATTATTCTGAAAATTTTAACAAATTCGATTTCTAAATGTTACCTATTATGGAAATATGCAAATAATCTTAACTGAATTTTAAACATTTTAAAATTGCAATTTTAATCCAAAATTTAAATATCACTTTCGATAATAGATAAGACTATCTTTACTAATTTCTGTGTCATCTTAAGTTATATTAATCAAGGCAAACCGTATACCAATGTTATCTATTTTTGATATATCAGAACAAGTGGAATTCTATAAGTTTATCCATTAAATCGTATTACAACTGTTACAACAAAATTGTCATGCGGCTTGTAAGAGATAGCTGTGGTAATCTTACTATAATCATTTGTTTGGAAAATTGTGGAAACGGTACTAAAGATTACGTCTATGTTCTACTTACATTCTCTTCGACATTGATTCTTGTTATCGCTTATATAAATCATAAAAAAAACAACAAATCTAAATTATGCCCGCGTCTTCATTTTTATGGCCGCCTAATACAATACATTAGGTTATAACATAAGTAACGCCATTTGCCTTGCTCACTTCATTGTAGTATATTATTCCTAAAGACACTTGCGCTGGAGTCGTCATTTATGTCTTTAAAAAAAATCCATATCATCACACAAAATTCACCTGTCGATTGGTTGTATGCGAGCGATGTACAGGTAAAAACAAAGTTATAAATAATTTCCGCGCGTATAATACGGTACATATTTTATAACATTCTGCGGGATAGTAAACACAAATTCTGTTCCCTTGGTATACATATAGTCATATTACAAACCTTGTTCATCCATTATAGCAGCGAGCAATATTTTTTTGTAAATTGGTCATACAAACAAACAAACTTACTATCCGAAAAATGTCGTTTCCATTTTGAATATGACATTCTTATAACCAAAATAATTAGGAAATCAGTTCGATGAGGAATGATGTGTGCAAGCAAACTAATTTGGTTTTTAAGTATTTGCACAAGAAAAACGAAATTCGTGAGTGTAGTAAATAAAATATATATACGTATATGGTTAATATATTGAGACGCTATATAACAGTGCAACTATAATAAGTAGCTCTTGTAGCCGGGTATGTTAGAAAGCAGATGTCGAAGTAAATCTATACACGATTATAGCGTGTTGATACATACAATGGAAGATTCATATTTTAAAATTATTTATTCCTCTCATTTTCATGATCCAACTTTTTGGCCTAGTTGACTTTGCTTTTAGATACCGGAATAATGTTTATTTAAATTTTGTTTTTATATTAGAGACATCTACAGTTTATTTAAAAAAAATTTTTTTATGATCGTTACTTATTCTATTCACATGTAGGTTGTGCTAAAATCAGTAAAGATTAGCTTCATTTACCAATTAGTTAAGCGCCTTTTTTATAAAAAAATATTTGCTTGTTTCACAAGTTTGTTGTATCATTTGAAATCGATCCGTATTTATTTCTGAAATGTTATCAATCATAAAACCATTTGGGCTTTAAATTCTGACTCAAATGATAAATACACATTAGAAACCGCATAGTTGTTAGAAATTGGACAATATAAGTATGTACATATATGCGATACTCTACACAGATCAAAATTTATTAAATGAATTTTAAAATAATTTACAATGTGCAAGCTTATTGTAAATGACTCCGTTTAACTAAAAGTAGTTTAAAAATAGTTTATACTTCTTCATTCAATGTAAAGTGATAGCCGAAAAATGAACAAATCTACCATTTGTTGTTATAATTTCAGCCATCTTTCCGAGCGATGTATAATAAGAAATATTTTGAATGCGCTTTCGATGCGACTGATATAAATTTCATGATACGCAGACCACTATGAAACAGCGAATTCAATTTGGGACCTGACTAGAGGGTGAATAGACATTTAATGTCCATTAACTCCCATGACCACAACATAGAGTTGGCTTTGGTGATTATTGTGTCGATGTGCTTATCTAATGTTATGTTGTCTGCAATTATAATCCCCAAATCCCTATTTCATCTGTTATACAATATAACTACTTAATATGATACTCGTATTATGAAGCCCGCTTCTTTCGAAGGAATGTGCAGTAATTAGTCTTGATCTTACTGCGCCAATTTCGATATATTGTTGTCTACCGTTAAGATATACGATCCAATTCATTTCAGAAATGCTTAGAAGAACCCAAACTTCGACAAGTTTTGGGTTACTGATGTTCGACGGTGTTGTTCGACGGGTTTTATTATTTTGCTAGTAAAATCAGTCAGATTAGTCGTGGTAGATCTTCCTATATGGGAGACCATGTTGAGATGTTGATAAATAACGTGAAACAATCGGTTTAAATGATTTTCAAATAACCGATTCAAATAATTTGGAAATTGACGACTACGATGAAATTCCCCTGTAGCACGAAATGTCAGCTCTCTCTCCAGCTTTAAAGATCGGTGTAATTTTAATGGTTTTCCATTGAGTAAGAAACTTGCCTAAAACTATATGATTGAAAAAATTCGGCAATATATTTACGATACAGTGTTGGTTATCTGAATGTTTATTTTTGCAATACATTTATATTATTTTTATTGAGATAAGTATACAAATATGACTTGAGGCGGGGTAGCCTTTGTTCCGGCGTTTAATATTAAAAACGTTCCAGAAGTAGTTAGGATTATTATTGAGGTCATTTTTGTACTTTAGTTCATCTCCTCATATATATGACGTTGATCTTTTGGAATGCTCTTCTGTTGTCACCTGTATCATTGTTTTTCATTTTTTTGTATGCTTTGTTCTTCCTATTTTCCAGTTGATAAAGGGATAGCCATACCATGAGGGATGATTCACTTTCGATATTCTGATTATTTTTAAACGATCACAAAATTAGGTGATAGACATTTTCAACGTTCCTGCCAACGTCACTTGAATAGTATCCGTCCTGCGAGATGATATTATTGATCAGTGATTGGTAAAGATGGCAAGATTTCAGCTATGTTCAACAACATTTTTATTGCTTTGTAGTGGTCGTCATTTGTAACGAATGGAATCATTGAATCAGTTACTTCAAAAATGCCGGGAGAATTTAGTTGATTGAAGGAATATTGTAATTAAACTCGGGATCGAAACACCAAGAAATGTTAGAAAGATTGATATCACCTGGGATGATGAATATATCTGACGATTAAGGCAATAGTTCGATTAAGACTTCACAAAAACTTATGTATTTTGTATTTCTCAGAGGTCGATTGGAGTGGGATTAAAGCTGTCACTAAGTACATATATCTCAATTTTAGACAAGCATGATTTTAGTTAAATTCTGATTCCAATCCTAACTGGGAAACAGCCACAGTTTGTTTCGCGATAGATGATTTGGCCGCAATTGTTGAATGATATCTCGAATATGATATATGGTTCAAAATTGTGTATTTTAACATAGTTATAACACTTTGCAGCTTTATATGACATTTTGTTTACGTTTTGAAAATACGCCGTAAACAGTCTTATAGTGAAGCTATTTTGGTTTTGGAAGGAATAGGATTTATAAATACAGGTGGTTCATTGTAGGTTAAAGAAGGTGTTCTCCATTCAAATTGTTTGACCTGGACTTCTAGGTCGCCATATAATGTATAGAATTAACGGCATTGGCATATTGTTCTGCAGGCAAACTGATACGAAATGAAGTATAGTTATAATCTCCCGTCCATTTTCTTGGTTAGGGGGCATTTAGGTAGAAACTGCACTATATCGAATTTCATCCTAATTTTGATGAAACTTTTAATTTGTTGATAAATCGCGCTATTCTGCTGACGAAGAGCCATCATCGATGAGCTACCACCTTATTTCATAGAGTGAAAAATGCATTGATTGTCGAATCGACCTTTAAATACTGCAGGAGATGTTGTTGTAGATAGTTCTTGTGCAGTATAACACTGTAATTAATACATTCGATTGTGTGTTACCTGGAGTTATTTGAGAAAATTTGGTTGTTACATTTTCTATCACCAATGCTGGTGGTAATTGTGGAGGTGGCAGGATTTTGTATGTGTTGGTAATGCCGGTGTTGGTTGTTGCATTGGCGTTATTGGTATTCTTGGACTGGAATTTTTGATTCAACGTTCCATTAATGGTAAAGGAGTTGGTGGAGTGGCCCGGATGGCACTCATCAGAGTAACTTCGGCCTGGTCAATTCTTTCCACTGCCGTAGCTTAATTAGATATAACACGAATTGCGCTCATTAGAGTACTCCCTGAATTGTAATTCAGGGAAACTTGCCACAATTATTTTGATGACTTTCTTTGCCACATTTGGGAATTTGTTCAGAAATATTTCGCGTCAAGTACAGCACAGTTGTAACTTATTACATTACTGCACATAAAATCGTGGGAAGCAAACAACCATTCATCCACGATGATCACACTACACTCCATGCACTTTTTTCCAATCGACATAACGATGTAATATGTGAGTGCAAACCTCTTTGTAAAATTAAAATTAATTTTGTAAACGCTTAAAATCGGGAGCAATTTTGCGATCCATGGTCGTATACACCATAGCTCATCTAGTATATGCTATATACTACTTCCACCTTTGGGAGTACTATATAGCATATACAGAAACATTAAAGTCTAAAAGTTTTGTCGATGGAAATTCAATTCAAAACTTAAAAGTCCGGTCAAGCATGAATTTCATGTGCAGAGGGTTCCATGTGCAGTGTATACTTTTTGATTGTAAAGAGTTTCCCAATAATAATCATTTTGAATAGCCTTCTATTTGGGCAGCTGTCAATTTTGAAGCAGTCATCTTTTGACAATTGACAAGTAAAAATTACACCATTAAAAATGATATGATACACGTTTCAACAACACATTGAAATTGTAAAAATTCACTACAAAAATGATGAAAATTTTACAGTCACAGTCACAAAACTAAACCCCTTTTTGGTCGTCGTGAAGCACCTTCTCGGCCGGCAATAGTGAAACTGGTGGAAAAATTTGGAACAAGTTAGTGATGTGAAGAATCAAAACCGTGTGCGCCGCTCAAAAACAGCTGAGAATATTGATGCTGTAGCCCTTAGTGTTGAAGAAAAACCCAGGTTAGTCGATAGACATTCCACAAACGACATTACACCGTATTTTGCATAAAGAATTATAGGTCTTAAGGTTTTTAAAGTTCAGTTAACACAAAAACTCAAGCCGGTCGATCACCATAATCGTCGTATCTTCGCTGATTGGGTCCTTCAAATGCATCAAAATGATCCGGATTTTCATCGAAAAATCATCTTCAGTGATGAGGCCCATTTTCACCTCGGAAGCTACGTTAATAAGAAGAATTGTCGCATTTTGGGCTCAGAGAATCCACGAATGATTGTTGAAAAGCCTCTCCATCCTCAACGTGACACTGTTTGGTGCGGTTTTTGGGCTGGCGGTGTGATTGGACCTTACTTTTTCGAAAATGAGGCTAGTGCAACTGTTACGGTGAATGGATTGCGCTACCGAGCTATGATTAATGATTTTTTATGGCCGGAAATGGAAGATATTTATGTGGATGACATTTTTTTAGCAATACGGCGCTACGTGTAACACAAGCAATGAAACAATCGCAAGAAAACTTTTCCTGACCGTGTTATTTCTCGAAGAAGTGATCACAATTGGCCTCCGAGATCTTGCGTGATTTAACACCTCTAGACTTTTTTCTTTGGGGCCACGTGAAAGATAAGGTCTATGCCAATGCTCCACAATCGATTCAAGACCTTGATGGAATTCATGAAGTTATCGAAAACATACAGCCGCAAATGTGCGAATTGGTCATGGCAAATTTCATGAAAATGATATGGTGCTGCAAGCGTAGCCGTGGCGGCCATTTGGCTGATTTCGTTTTCAAATGTTAATGGCATACCTTCCTCTTCACAATGAAATAAATATTCATTGATTTCTCTTAAAAAATACTCGTTTAAATATCAAAATGAAACCTTTTATTGGAAAACCCTTTATAATAATAAATATTACTTTCAAATTATATTTGTTTTAAATTATAGAAAATAATTCGGGTGAACTAAACTATAACTAAACTAAACTATTCCATTACCATTACTGCTTATACTGATTTATGACTGTCTCTAATCTATCCGTGTATTCTCTATATATTTTACAGTATACAATCATATACTGGTCATGTCAATTCTTTATTGTGAAAACATGTAAAGATTTGGTTATTACGTTGTTAAATGAAATCTAAATTGAAGCCTTCCATCACGATATCGGCTAATAGAGATGTTACCTTATTGAACCCAATAAGCACATATTCAATAAAATCAATACTCGTGTCCACTGAACACCTCGGCCTCTACAAAGATAGTAAAAGTATTCCAGACATCTGTATTTCGATACATTACCATTTGAACGTATTCTAGTATAATTTTCTTTTTTCTGCAATTTTCTTTTGGCACTAGGCCAACTACATCTGACCTAATGTTTGCTATTAATCCCCACCCAGGATTAGCTTCAGTATTTGAAGGGCCGTTACCTTTAGCTATTCCCGAAAACCCTGTCAAACAAAGATTATCCTTATTCTTTACAGCAAAACGTCGATTATCTGATTCACGGTTTCAGATAGAATATAAAATGTAATGCCGTATATTTTTTGTAACAATTAATGACCGACCGTATTTGTACCTCAATTTTTATTAAAATCATATTTAATACTTTTATTCAACACCCTGTAGTTTATCAAATATAGTTTTCCTTAAATCTTTACCAACCATCCCATACACATTTCAGATTTTTTTCAAAATTTTGAACCTTCAAATTCCAGAGATAAGAGCTATACATTTATTGCTGCCTTTTAAAAAATTCATCAAAAAAATTATTTAAAAACATTTTTAGAATTGTCAAAGTGATCCCTTCAAAATGACATATCACCATTTAAATAAAATGTATTCATTTTTGGTACCTACATTTAATTATTAATTAATTAATTTAATTATCTGAAAAAATGGTTGATCTATCTGTGGATTAATGATTTAACGTGCATGCAAAATTTCCATTCGTTACGAATGATAGTTCAAAAGTTATGGGTCTGTGACAGAGTAGACGGAAGGACAACGGAGTTAGAAACCATAATGATTCCGTTTTATATTCTATGTACGGAAGTTACGTTTAGTATTTGAAGTAGTATTGTAGTTTGGGTCCCAAAAAACCGCCCATTCTATGTATAAATTTTATATCAATCTTAGTTATTTTAAAACTAACATTAAATTAAATGTTGTAAATAAAACACACTCAATTATTATACACCCACACTCACCGTACAACAAATAGTAAAGCCCAACAAAATATTCGCCATATTTATCCTGAGTAAAATATACATGTATAATTGTATGTATATATATATACAAATGCTCAATGCCCAAACTATATTTTAATTCAATTAAAACATTAATAAAACAACGCTTGACAATAAATTCCGTGAATGAAAATACGGCAACAACAACAATGATAAAAATTGAAAATAAAAATTGATAGACAGATTGAGTTGCGTGGGAAACTGTAAACCTGACATGACAAAATTATTATATCCATATACGAGTGTACATACATACATATCGAGAATTGGTCTTATTATATTTTGTTTGGTGTCGTATTAAAGATTAAAATTAATAAAAGTTAAGATACCTATATAGATTTTTTTATATATATCGATCGACAATTTATATATCTATACGAATATGATGTATGTACAGGCTTATTTAAGATGAACAAGAACTCTAAATAACGACCATATATACAAAGTAATAAAAACTAGTTCTCGGACGTCTTTTTTTTCGTTTGGTTTATTTCGTCAACCACAAAATCATTAAATTTAAATGTTTTAAAAATTTGGATAACAATCTTAAAGTTATGAATCAAAAAGAAATATATGGATACATATTTAAATTCGAAAGAATATGACTTATTGGAATCAATGATTTATTGAACAGGTACAATGTGTACATACAACTTAATTTTGAGTTCAATATGAGTCATTTATACGTATATACAAATATACATACAATGTATATTGTAGATATATTGTTTATAGCTTATCGTCTTTCGAGATTAATCTTAAAATAATTTATTTTATATATTTTCTATATGTCACCTTAAATAATTTCTGATTGAATAGATTTCGAATTTATAAATTATTATTTTTTTTGTTGTAGTTATATACGCGACCGTCATTGAAATTAAATATTTAAAATTAAAAACAGAACGAACGATACATATATATATATATATATATATATATATATATATATATATATGTATTTATAAAAAAATCATATTTATCCAATCTAATTCAATCAATTAAAATAAATAAATTTAATCTTGTCCAACAATTATTTAAAGTTAAGATATTTTTGTGTTACATAATATGTATACGCGTATATACGTATACACTCATATGAATATTAATCGACGTACAGGTAAATTGAGTATATAGTTGAGATTGAGATATTTTTAATTTTTCTATATTTACGTTTTTGATTTGTAATTAAAATTTTGTTTAATTAAATTTTTTCTTATGTTATTTGAAATATGAGACCGCGACGATAAAATAAAATAACAAAATTATAAATCATAATTTGCTTTGAGCACTAATTTAATTATCGTAAAATCTGTCGATGTCTAATAATATGACGCTGTCAACTATTTTTATGTGCGCGCAGCTTATTAGTTTTGCTAAATTGCTTATATATCGAGATTAGAGGCCTGTCGATCGATTTGATATATATATGTATAGGCAAATTGGCATATTTATATTATGGACAGTTACGACTTACGTTAGACTGCTGCTGTTATTTGTAACCAATACGGTAACATTAATTTCAATCAAAAATGTGTCATGGCGCTCGTTTCATACGCTTTTGAGCATGTCTGCCTTTCAAAATTGTTGGCTACTTCAGGGATTTGATAATTCGAGATGAAAATATTTATGTGAAGTGTTTGTATAATATTGGAAATGTTTAGCTTTAGGATGAATTTAAACTTTTTGATTATATTTTTTAGATGCGATTATGTATAACGATCTATATTGTTCGAGCAAGCTGTATGGTAAAAATAATCTCTCATACAATAGACAAAATGGAACCATCAAATGTGATGAACGTTAACAAATCCATCTATTTGTATTTCAGAAATATTGGAAATTACAATTTATCAATCAAAACGAATTGTTAATTGTCAGAAATTAAGAAAAGAATTTCTAAACCTCTAAGCTTACAATTTAATATATTTTAGCTGGAATTATGAATTATGTTGTCAGAAATTAAGAAAAGAATTTCTAAACCTCTAAGCTTACAATTTAATATATTTTAGCTGGAATTATGTATGTTGCTTTCTGTTTAGTTTGGTTTGACATTTCATTATGGATAGACTTACATCAGAGCAACGTTTGCAAATTGTTGAATTTTGTTTATCAAAATAATGGTTCTATTCGTCAAACTTATCGTGCACTTCGTCGATTTTATGGCGTACATAATCGTTCTTCGACGGCGTACATAATCGATCTTGGCTTAAAAGATCTCAAGTTTCAACTTGTACGGGAATTAAAGCCAAACAACCATCGTATGCGCCGCCAATTCGGCGAATGGGCTGAAGCCCAAATTGATATTGATGTTGAATTTCCATTCAATGGTGAGCGGTATAGGAACATTAGACATTTTTGCGTATCTCGATTAGGTGGCATTAATCTTACTGACATGTGGTTCCAACAGGACGGAGCCACATGCCACACAGCGTGCGCTACAATTGATTTAGTCAAAGAAACTTTTGACGAAAGAATAATTTCGCATGATGGACCAATTAATTGGCCACCAAGATTTTGTGATTTAACCCCATTGTATTATTTTCTTTTGGGTTATGTAAAGTAACTTGTCTACGTCGATAAACCAGAGACAATTGAACCTGCGGAAATTTACATTCGAAGAGTTATTGGCGAAATACGGCCGAAAATGCTGCGAAAATTTGTGAAAATTGGTGTTCCAGATTGCGCCTTGTACGCACCAGCCGTAGCGGCCACATGGTCGAAATCATATTTAAACATTAATGTCATAAAATTTTCTATCCAATAAAGCCCGTTTCATGGATATTAAAAATATATTTCTTTGTTTTGTTATGATTTAGACCTGTGTAACTCTATATAAAACACCCTTTATATTATCGTTTTACGATATTCAACTGCAGGTTTATAAATTGCTAAGTTTAATCAGAGTGTCGAGATCGCGCACAGATAATAAATATATTCAGGTACAGGTTTTGAAATTTCAATTGAAATGGTCACTCAACACTGACCATGTTGGACACTGAAAATATAAAATTAATTATCACAGTTTGTCTTGATTGCCAAGGTTTTTAAAGGTCTACCGCATACGAACGCTGAAAACTATATGCCTGGCACGAAACGCCAACATTTTCATATTTTGATATCAGAATAATCTTCATATCATTTATTTAATGAAGCTGCTGAGTTTAGATTCGACTTCTAAAGAAAGACTAGTGCAAACATTTCTGGGAGTCGTATTAAGATGAAATGTGATCGATTTGCTTCAAATTCTGGTTGTTATTGATCAAAATTAGTTCCAGTGATTTGAGTATAAACCGAGCACCGAAAACTAAAAATCTAGGTAAAATGAACTCTGTTTAACGAACCTCGTTGTTACGTATAACGAACAACTTTAAACCCCGGCAATCTTACATTATTCTTAATTTATCTTCTTTATAGCGAACGTCGAAATCAAAAACAGTAGTTTGAGAGAGAAAAAAACTACTCATAAAGCAAAATTCGAATCACAGCAAAAAAGAAAACAAACTACGAACATAAAGCAGGAAAAGTACCATAGTTCCATGACACACGTCATTTTTCTCCTATTTTCTTACATCCTTAGTAATTAACGGAGTTAATTAAATTTTTTAGATATAATGAACTTCTGATATTCAACTGCAGGTTCATAAATTGCTAAGTTTAATCACAATGTCTATGGCCAATTCTCGACGTAACGATTCTTCTTTATAACGAGCAAAATTGTTAGTCACATGAGGATCGTTATAAACAAGTTCGACTATATATATACATGTATATATGTATATATATTTACTGCTTTCGTTTTTATTTTGGGGATAGAGGCGCAATCTATATTATAACCAACTGTATCAGCATATTTTTAATAACCGTCGATCTACGGTTGAGTATTGAACATAATCAGATCACAAATCGTTTTTTATATTTTTCAATAAAGTTTTAATTTAATACATAAACTATAGTACATTGTGTCATTAGGATTAAAAGTGATACTTTGTTTGACGAGCAATTATATTTGTATGGGAGGCGAAGCGCAGTGTCAAAGATTGGCAAAAGCAAAGATTGCGAGTCAAACAATGTCACTTTTAATCCGAATTATACATATTATTTTTTCTTCAACGAAGAAAAGCTCATTGTAAACTAATTATACGAGTAAGTACAAATTATGTAGTTAAAACTTCAAAATTGAAACTAATTTTGTTGATATATTTTGTGAAACTAAGGAGATCATGACTTTTATTTGGTTTGACTATTGTACGCTTCATAGTGCAAAGCTATAATTACAATATTTTCTTTCTTGCGAACAAAATGTTTGAATCCGAAGATTTATCAAATTTACCACCGGATATGGTTCAAACAGCAAAAGAAATTGTGTTAAGCCTATTGCCATCAAAATCTGTACTAAAAAAAATGTGCAATCTGGAATATATTCAGAAAGTGTTATATTGGCATACTTTGCCAATTTGTCGACGAAGATGAAAAGGTCGACTCTTTGGGCGCAATGATTCAATGGTTAAGGCCACATTGAATTATAAAAATGGCGTAGATATCGAAAAATATTCCAAATTACGAGCATTAAAAAAAAGAGAAATGTTGGTTACACAGCAAAAAAATCCAGGGTTCTCGATAAAGCACAATTCAACTTGTTTTTCAATTTCAATTTTGCCCCCGATAAGACATATTTAATGATGAAGGTAAACTTTAAAACTTAAAGATAATATATATATACTTATTTTTTGGTATATTTCTTGCAGGTTGTTTTAGCACTGGGAGTAGCGGGTGCATGTCGCTGCGACGAACTAGTCCATTTAAAACAAACAAATCACGACTCTTTACTGTTTTGGGAGAAATTTATTTGGGAATTATAAATAATTTTCTTTGCAGAAAATACTTTGCTCTTCGCCCAGAAAATTTCGAGGTACGACGTCTTTTTATAAAATACCAAGGTGGAGGATGTCATCGGGTAGTTGTTGGCATTCACAAAATTAGTAGCTTTGCAAAAGAAGTGGCATTGCATTTAAATTTAAAAAAATGCAAGTGAGTATACCGGCCATTGCTGTCGTCGGACTTCAGTTACACTCAATGTAGATTCTGGCGGTGACCTCACTTGCCTTAAAAGGCATGGTGGTTGGAAATCTAATACTGTAGCTGAGGGATACTTAGAAGATTCCACAACAAATAAAACAAACGCTGCGCTATACGAATATTACGACTCGATGAACTTAGTACCAGCTACAGTACTAGTGCCAGCTACAGTACTAATCATGAAAATACAACCGTTCATATACTTTAGAAAATAAGGAAACCCTTGCTGCAGAAATATTACGCCCCGAACATCCCAGTACCTGTCCAATAGTTACCAATATTGTTGTCAATATGGTTAGAAACGATATAATAATGTTGACAAATTCGGTTTGCTTAATTTTTATCAAAGTTGTTCAAACTGTACTTTTAACATTAATATTCAGAACAAATAATTTCTTTAAATGTAAATATTGTGTTTTTTGTGTTAATGAATAAAAAAGTTTTTCCAAAATAAAAATAAAAATACTTATTTCATATATATTATACATATTATTAGGTCTTCACTACAATATTTTACACCAAGGATTAAAAGTGTAGCTTAGCAACACACACATTTTTTAAAATAATAAGAAGCAGGCCAACTTTAATACCCAAAAACAGTATTAAGACAGTAGGCTTTTAAGACGTTTAAAATAATTAAAATAACTGTAAAGTATAGAAAATTAGTAATATGTAGAATATTTTAAAATATTTCTGAAACTAAAGTTTTATTTATAAAAAAAAGTTAAATTACCAATTGCATACACAAAATAGATATTTCATTTAATACAATACCGGTTTTCAGTTTTCAAAAGGAAAGTCTAAATATTGGTTTTAGCGAACAAAACAAGATTTGCTGCTGCGGTTAAGAAAATAATTGACAGAGACAATAAAGCAGCTAAACCTTACCTAATTTAATCAGATGTCTTATGCTGCAAGTACGGACATCTAGAAATACATGATTCTTCTTAATTCTGTTTAAACCAACAAACCTTTGTCCATATGATGTTTTTATGCCACAAAATCTCATATATAATACCACAGATAGCATGCCAACAACGTTGCCACATTGTATTTTTTATTGTTACATATTAATATATTAAGTTAATCGAGTTTAAGCTCAATTATCTATACAGTAATTGTGGAAGTTATGCAAAATTAATCCTATCACATATATTTATAAATATTTTTTCTCACAAACTGGATTATTGAATAGTGTTTAAAATGTGGGCAGGCCGCAATAATCTTAATATAATTTAAAGGTGAACAAGACAACATTTTTACTAAGCGCCAAACCTAGCTACGTACATAGTATGTATCTCAAATTGTATATTAAAAAAACACAAGCATTTAATTTTCTTCATTTTTGTAATTAATGTATTAAATAATTTTTAATAATAATAACATAAACACTATATCGAAACAAAACTATATATAAAATAATTAATTAAATATCACTTATTTTTTAATTTATATATGTATAGCTATACTATAATTAATTAATTACTGAATTAACATAAAATAAATTCTTACGACAAACAAAAATTTAAAAAAAAATAAGCGAACAAAAAACGTCTCGATATTTCCTTATTCTCTTTCTCTGTTTGTATAAATTATATAAACTAAAAACAAATAATAATTAAAAATAATAATAATAATAATAAAAACTTAAAGAACAAAATAATTAATTAATAATAAAAATATAATTATCGTAATCCAATCAAATAAAATAATATTTATGATCTACTTAACAAACATATTTAATAAAATAATTTATACACATATAATAATAAAATAAAACTATTCATAATTAATTAATTTAAAAAAAAACAGTATAATAAAAAATACGAAATAATTAATAAAAATTAATACAATCGTATACGTACATATACATATATAATAACCGAAAACAATACGGCAAATAAAAATTTAATAAATCATTTTGTTCGTTTCAAAATTATAAAATTAAATTAAACAAAAACTTTTTTTTGCTTTATTCAACATCTGCACCATTTGATGAATCCTCCTCCTCCTCCTCGGTGCCCGAACCCTCACATGACGATGACGATTTAAATATACTGCCCTGATGATCCTGTGTCTTCATTAGACATTTATTACAAAAACCTTGATTTATTTCGCTCGACGATACTAAATATACTTTGCCACATCGTACACATTCTTCTTGTGGATCACCTGTAATTGAATGAATATATATACATATATATAGAAGAGGAGCAACATTGTAATGGGAATTTTTATAAACGTTTTATAATATTCAAAATAATAAAAATGTTCCTTAATAAATGGAATTAATCACACGGTTATTTATGATTATTGTATTTATTAGTACACACACCGTGATTGATTTATTTTTTAAATTTATATACATTTATTGAATTAAACTTTGTTACTTACCTTCGTGTGTTTTCATATGCGCTCTTAAATTACAAGCTAATGCAAACTTTTTGTTACATAATTCACAGGCATGCGGTTTGTCTCCTAGAAATATAAATATTTTTCGTATTTTGATTAGTTTCAAGTTTGTAATCTATATGTACGCAAATTTTTGTTGAAAGTATATAATAATAATTAAAAGTAAATCAAATCGAGATGCCCAACAGTTGAGATTCGTGCTTAGAACCAAACGATGAAAATGTTAGTGACCCAACTATATACATATATCCAAAAAATATTTTTTGTGAAAGTCATATGGGGGAACAATATTGAGATGATTAATCTATTTTTAGCTAAATTATTCTCAATTATAGCGTATATATGCGGATATAAATTAAAAATTATTTAAACTAAAATGAAATCATCAAACCTATTAAAAATTGCTCATCAAACCCAATAATGTATATGCAGTGTTATAAAAAGATGGTCAAAAAGTCTAAAATAATTCAGCAAGCCAAATTTAAATTTTGTTCAATAGCAAAAAAATTTCAACTCAACTCGATTAAAATCATCCATAATTCTCGCGATACAAAACTATAATACATGGCGCTTAAACGCGTCAAACAGGTAAAATAATATAAATTATTTTAAATTGTCATGCATTCACAATAATTAAATTTAAATGTTTTATTCTCCTCAAAATACTATAACGAAAAGCAACAACAAATCAATGTGAATATATCTCAATTTTATATACTTACATACATATAATACATATTTATATATATAAGTTTTATAAAAGACGACAAACTTCTAGAAGAAGAATTAAAAATTTAAAAAAAAAAAATTAAAAATTTATTCAAAATCACATCTTTTGGATTAAATAATTTTTTTTTGTTTGTTTTTAATCACGTAAAGGTAAATAAAAATAACAGAAAAATCAATTTCTTTAAAACAATTTTGTTGTTGTTTTAATTTTATCAGACGTATTGCATGTTACCTGTCCCAATTTTGTATATATATATATATATATAAGTATACGCGCGGAGGAGAGCGTTTTCGGTAATGTCTCTGTGTGCGCGAATAAATTATATCAGATTTGTTTTTATTTTTTATTTTTTTCAGTTTAGGTCTTAATTGACTCTTTTGCGCGGATTAGATAAGGCGCGCATACAAAAATACTAGTAGAATAGTGTTTTGTTTTTATATTTATATGCGCGGACATTACTGGCACAAAAATACGGTAGTCTTTTATATACATATATAGACGTATATATTTATTTATAAAAATAACTTAACAAAGATTTTTTTTATATATTTTCTTCATTTCCAATTCTGAACAATTAAGACTTAATGCATTTCAAATTATCGACATGTAGTATGTAAATAAGTTTGATATCGCACGCTATTTTGTGAATTCACAATTTTGTATTTTCTTTATAAATATCTATACACATATATGTATATATAGATTGAGATGTAAAATAAATAAATAAAATAATAACATAACACCAAATTAAACTATAAGAAAATAAATAAGAAATACAAAATATAATTATATTTGAAAGAATATATAAAACAGGATATTTTATTCGTTTTAGTGCCATTAAAATATTTATAATATAAAATCGAAAACCGATTCTGTGCTTGTTTGTTAGTTTGTGGTGTCTTGTATGTGCAGAAAATTAAAGTATTTTATTTTATTGTTAATACGATGTGTCATATAGTTGCATTTTGAATATGGTTTAATTGTGGTATCCCGTTGGTTTGGATAATTTTCATGAAGTGTGTCATGAACGGAACAGTTTTTGTGACTACCTAAAATACTTGTGACAAAGAGCTCAACAACGGCGCTCGAATTGAAAATTTTTCTGAAAGCTCGTCTATAATTGGGCAAATTCAGCTAGAGCCAAGTTTCGTGTATAAAATCGGTTGTCGATCAGTATCTTAGGATTTACAGGGGGTAATGGAAATTTTTAAAATATGGGTTCAGGCGAAATCAACTCATGTGGAAAAAACCATATCACAATTATTTTTTTCTATTGAACATAACAACAAATTTAGCTCACTCTAACAACTCTATAAATAATTTTAAATACTTTTCTTCTTTTAGTGTATCATAACGAATTTTATGAAAACGGAAGCGTAGCTCTCCCCAACCTTATCTCTCAACATTTCGAATATGTATTTTATTTATTTATTATTATTATTACCTACAGTACAAATATATACAATCGGTAAAAAAAAAGAAAACAAAAACTGACATCTAAAATGTAAAAGATACAATATAAAAATAAGGAGCATAAAAATTTACACGAGCAAGTAACTTGGAGCAATCAATACGCGACATTAAAATACCACGACCAAATAGCCCTGCAGCTACTTCTCGTTGATGATTGAGTTGTGACAATCCCAATAAATTGCAGCGATGGCGATATGGTGGGAGTTCGTATACATTAGTACGTGTAAATGGTAGACGTCGGAGGGCAAACAGGACAAAATGCTTTTGAACGGACTTGATCCCGGCCGAGTGGCACAGATATGAAGGCGACCAAACCTGAGAGGCGTATTCCAGAACCGGACGAACAAATGACACATACAAAGATTATAATGTTAGCGGATCAGTAAATTCGTATCATTTTCGCTTGATAAAACCCAGCATAAGGTAAGCTTTAGAAATAGCAGAGTCAATGCGCCTGGTAAATGTTAGATTCGAAGAGAACGTCACTCCAAAATCAGTCATAAATTCGACTCGATCAATTGGCATATCATATAACAGATACTGATGAAAATATGAAATAATGGACACAGGATTCTATATAAAACGAAAGAGTCTTACGCATTTGCTTACATTTAACCGTAAATATTGCTGCTGATAGTCCAACAACAAAAGTAGTTTAAATCACTTTGCAACATCAAACAGCCAGATAAATTGCAAACTGGAGCAACAATTTTCTTGTCATCAGCGTATAGCAGACATCTTGCAAATCTTAAACAGTTCACCACATCGTTTACGAAGAGTGAAAACAACAATGGTCCAAGTGGCTGCCTTAAGAAACCCCGGATGTTGCACGGAAAAAACGAGAACGGGAATCGTATAACTTGACAAATTGCCAACGATCTGATAGGTAAGAGTGCAACCATCTGATTGGGATGAAGTTGGAGTTTAATTTCATTAGCTTGTCTAGCTAGTTTTAATTTAATTACCAGTATAAACCACGTCCAGCTGTAATCTGAAATCAATCATACTGTGAAAATGGCCGCTGAAAGACTCTAGCTTTGTGATTGTCGACCTACCCACAAAAAAACCATATTGCACAGGCGAAATATAACTTTTTGTATGGAAAAACAAAACCCGATGAACCATTGATTCAAAGAGCTTTGCAATAATAGAAAGTAAAGCAATCCCGCGATAGTTGATGATTTGAATATGGAACGTATGAAGGATATTTTCCACGGATCTGAAAAAACTTGCGTTCGAGGGCTTTCATTAAAGATAACAGTAATGTGATCACACAAGCTCTCCGCGCAATTTTTAATCAGGATGGGAGGAAAACCCTCATGACATGTACCCTTACTGATGTCAATGTTGGATATACAATAAATAAATTGCACATATCAACGGGAATCCTAGCAGAACAGTTCTGAAAGGTCATAGGAGAAGGTACTCCGACAAATAAAATCTGGAATGTGGAAAATGAAAAAAAAACATTATGGATTAAATCTAAAAAATACTAATTATTTGATTATCATCGCGCCAGAGATCAGATATCTCTAAAATTAGTTAAACATGTCAATAGGGCCAATGTGGCACGAAAGGTAATAGAAATCAATACAACAACGTAAAGTTTGATTGCGTATAACGACGTTGTACAGACATACATATTGTGGAATTACCACAATATAATTGCAAGAATGGTTTGATTCCATGTCGAATAAAATGTTTGAAATGTTTTGATGGCAATACTTTCTTTATTCAAATATTTTTATTTTTATTTGTTTATAAATTAAAAGAATGTTTAAATAAATTTAGGATTTAGATATATATAATAAATAAAAAATTTGTAATTGAATTGTAAATTTGAGATATCACATTTCAGAAATTAAAACTTCATATAATTTTGAAACGAACGCTTGCGAAATTATTTAAATTAGAGTTTTAAAATTTTGTTTAAGTAAATTTAATGTTATAAGAAAAACTAAAATTTTTTTGGGAAAATTAAAATTTTGAAGACAAAGTTTGAATAAATTTTCAAAATTAGAACAGAATTTTTTCTAGAATACACGTTTACTTTTAAAATTAAAATTTTAATATATTTCTAAAGTAAAGTAAACATAAATTTATTTAATTTAGTTGATTTAAAATTATGTCTAAAACAAAATTAAAAAATGATTTCAGTAACTAAACATTTGTATAACATCTGTAACTAAACAAGTATACGAGAATATAGACAAGAATTACTTTTATATAACTTTTAAGTAGTAGGTTAATACCTAAAAGTTATATAAAAGTAATTCTTGTCTATATATATAATAAGCATTAGTACTATTAACGCATATTTTTAAATTCTAAATTCTAAATCAATTGTACATTTAATTAATATTCGGTGTCAATTATACCGGTTCACATTTAATTAATATCAAACTATCGATGAATTCCTCGTTTTTTGTGATTAATGACTATATCAAATATAAAGCTTTATATGTATATATATATATATATATATATATATATATATATATATATATATATATATATATATATATGTGCATATGTATATGATCAGAATGTAATAGCCAAACACCTTAACAAAAATGTTTGATTATGTACCATAAAATTAAAATAATCACAATCCTAAATCTATTTTCTGTATCACCACATACATACATATATCTACTAAATTTAATGTCAATTCTTTATAAAAATAGTAACAATTAAAAGTAAAAAAAAACAATCTTTGTTGATTTATAAATCTATAACCATACGGTTTGAACCGTGTAGTCGTTCTATAAATATAAGATGCTCATAAAAAATAAAAAAATAAAAAAAAACATTTTACGGACAAATATCCAGCCGAACGCAAAATTAATCGTTGATTTGTGTTGAATGAAAATTTATAAGTACAATAAAATTGATACATTGAATAAAAATAAAATTTATTTATATAAAATTATAAATCAAAATATAAAATTTATTATTTTATATCTAAGAATACCACTAATGTTTTCAATATAGGAATAATATATATAATATATATGTATATATATATATATATATATATATATATATATATATATATATATATATATATATATATATATATATATATATAATATATATATATACAAAAAACACAAACATAAATGTATATACGAGAATAGTGGCTTTATACATTGTAATTTAATTAAAAAAACATCGATTTTATTATATGATCGTTAATTTTATTGTTTCTGGATAGATGTTTTGATTGATTAGGAGATAATCATTTTGTTTTATATTTCCTGTCCTTTTATAGAAAAGCTATAATTTATCTTAAAACATATATTACATAAATCCCTAAATATGTATGTATAAATGTATATATGTATATATGTATATATATATATATATATATATATATATATATATATATATATATATATATATATATATATATACATATATTTATATATACAAAATGACATGTCTAGAAAATCCAATCAAAACGAGGTCAACATACTTATTATATATGTTTCACAAATATTGTGTAACATAACATAAAAATAAAACAACATAACAAATTGATTGATTCGAATTAATATTTCTTCCAAGTAACCATCAAAATCACTACCAATAATCATAATAATATATAACATATAGTTTTTGTTTTATTTATATTTGGACCTCTAATTTTATGTATTTTACATTTCGACACACTCTATACTACACGCATGGCACTAGATACACACACACACAAATCAATAAACAATCAATTTTTCAAGAAATTGGTTTTTATATACGTATAAATGTACATAATATATAGTATACATATAGTTATATATAGCTTTTAACAGATTTTAAAATATGATAATAAATATCTATTTTAAAATAGTTTAATTTATATGAACAGTGCACGAAATAGCAGAGTCATCATAATAATATGTTACACAATATGTATGCACTATTATAAATCTGGCTACTGAATTGTTTCTATAATTATTAAATATTGTCAGTATATTAGCATGCCTTCGGGGTTCTTACAAAATGATTTATGTTTGCGCCAATTATACATAAGTACACATATGACCATGGACATCTGTCGTACAGTGCTATTTATATACATTACAAGTTCCACGAGTCAAGATTTAATTAGAGACCTTGATATAAAAGTTACAAAAACTATCTCGATGTGTATATCGCGTATATTTATATACACATAAAGTTCAAAATGTCGTGCCTCTCGACGTACATACAATATATATACTTATATCGTATATGTATAATATACATATACAATATGTAGTATTATAAACGTATGCAATTTATTCAATTAATCAAAAATACAATTAATTGGTATCTATATAGCTATATATACGGAAAGAAGTCTATATAGAACACAGAAAGAAATTTTTTTTTCAAAGTAAAGTAATTTGCATAAAATTAGAGATCAATCTTAGCGTTTATTTATTAAATGTAAGGTAACTCGTATAAAACAATATACAACTTAATTTTAATTTTCGAGAAGGTAGAAAGACTTTAAAAAAAAAATTATAAAAAAATTTATACAATTTAATTATCAAGTTCACGATTATGCTAAATAATAAATAAAAACAATAATCTTTAAGGCTTAAGTCGTTTTTTAAGAATAAAATAAATTATTTATTTTAATTAATATATTTTTGTTTGGGTGGTATTGACCTTTTAATCTTTTATATGTATATATATATGGGGTCGCTACCATCACATATGTCATGATATAGGATCATTGTTAGATTTCATACGACATTCTTTTTCGGGTCAAAATTAGGGGACATGTCGAATTTCATAATAATCGGTTAATAAATAGCATATATTGTAGTTTCATTCCAGTTAACCATATTCCAGAATTTAGAATTCATAGAACATGTCGAAATTCTATAATATATAATCGGTTAAGATTTGGAACTACCCTAGTTCTAATTCGATTAGCCATATGCTAGAACTTTAATTAAAAATTATTAAGAAATCTCCTTTAAATGTAATTTTAAAATAAGTCATTTAATATGTTGTTTTGAAATATTACTTCGTACCATATGTACAGTTTCGCATAATATTCTGTTCATACGTCATTGTATGCATATGTCATTCTTATATAGAATATCATCCTAAAAAATATACATTAAACTCAATTAATGACCAAACTAAAATCAATCACCAAACTTCAATCAAGGGTGCGGTATTTTTCACCCGCATATAGGTTGCACGAACATGTTTCCCAAGAATACCACCACAGTACCCTTTGCTTGTCGTAGGAGGCGACTTAACGGTTGGATCGCTGGGCTGACGACCCGCATCCGTAAAAAAAATATAGTGTTTATAAAGTCAACAAAAAGAAAAATGGATACCGCCAAAACGACACCGGACCCCCGCTCAAGTACCCGGACACGAGATTTAGGATCGGCACGTGGAACGTGCAATCACTAAGGAAACCAGGAGCGTTAGAGGGCCTAATCACGTGCATGAAGGAGTATCGGCTGGAACTCGTTGCTCTTCAAGAAACTCGCTGGCCTAAAAGTGGAGACCATGTGTCCCAGGGCTATACGTTGTTCTACAGTGGAGATGACCTCGGAAATCTTGGAGCTGGATTTCTTCTTGGGCCGCAGGTAAAGAAGGCTGTTTTGGATTTCCAAGCAGTCAATAACCGATTGTGTAAGCTTGGCTTGCGCATGAAGTTAGCTAACCTGTCGATAATTTGTGTACATGCGCCCACAGAAGTCAGCCAGCCCCAAGATAAAGACTCATTTTACAATGACTTGGACGATCTGATGGGATCTATACCCGAACACGATGTTAGAATGGTAATTGGGGACTTTAATGCTAGAGCTGGCAGAAATCAGACCGACTTGTGTGAAAACATAGGTCCGTACTCCCGACACGAAACTGCGACCGATAATGGTGAGAGAATGATGTACTTTGCGGTTGCTCATGATCTTAGAGTAGCAAGCACATTCTTCCCTCACAAACACATACATCTTGAGACATGGACACATCCTCGCGGAACTTCCCGGAGCCAAATTGACCATGTGTTAGTTTCTAAAGGACGGGCTCAGGTTGTGCAGGATGTGAGAACTTATCGGTCAGCAACCAAATACGTAGGCAGCGATCATCATTTGGTCGCTGCAAAGCTACGATGGAAGTTTTCGTACAAGTCTGGGAACAGAGCGAAACGCATGGTACGTTTCGACTGTGAAGGTCTGATAAATGAAGATCAAAAGAAACGATATCAGGATCTTGTCAGCGACAACATTAATGAAGCTAATTACCAGTCTGACTGCGTGAACTCTGTCTGGGGGGTACTGAAAACTTCGGTTGTCAGTGCTGCTCAACAGACTTTAGGTATAGTGAAAGTCAGACCCAAGAATGATTGGTTTGATGACGAGTGTCGTCTTGCAGTTGAGCAACAAAATATAGCCCATAATGAAGTGCAACAACGTCTCACAATCGCGAGGAAAAACAAGGCTGCTCTTGCAAGAAGGGCAGCTAAGCGGATTTGTAGACGGAAGAAGCGAGAATGGTGGAAGGCCGAGGTTCTGAAAGTACAACAACTCAGTAATGAGCGCAGTTCGCGTAATTTCTTTAAAGGAATTACTGGACTGAACCATACTTTCAGGCCTACGTCAACCGCCATTCGGGACCGGGATGGAAACCTCTGTGTCAACATCGACGCAGTACTTGACGCATGGAGTGGACACTTTACTGACCTGCTTGATGTCCATCATGCGTCACAGACTGTTGTTGAGCCACCTCTAATACAGACTGCGGAGATTTGCACTGAGGAGCCATCCCATGAGGAATTCACTAAAGCCATGCAGAGATTGAAACGAAACCGTGCACCTGGAGTGGACTGCATTAATTCGGAGCTCTTGATATTCGGAGGGGATACTTTGTGGAACTGTCTTTTCGACCTTATTCGATTAGTATGGCGAACCGAAGTTATGCCTGACGAATGGAAAGTGGCCGCGATATGCCCCATCTTCAAGAAGGGAGACCGCTTGAAGTGTGAGAATTATCGCGGTATAGCTCTCCTTTGCACAGCTTACAAGTTACTGTCATACATTGTATTGGATAGAATCACTCCTCTAGCGGAGGGCTTGGTTGGTGACTATCAAGGAGGATTTCGTCCGAATCGATCAGTCACCGATCAGGTCTTTTCGCTGCGGATGATTCTATCTAAATATTATGAGACATCCATCCCCGTACATCAGGTGTTCCTGGATTTCCGGCAGGCCTATGACTCGATCAATCGAGAGAGTTTATGGTCTGCCCTGGAATACCTAGGAATGCCAACAAAACTGGTACGACTATGTAGGATGACAGTGACGCAGTCTCAATGCTGTGTTAAAGTTGAGAACAGGCTATCGACAAGTTTTGTAGTTAACTCGGGTGTTCGGCAGGGAGATGCTCTGTCCCCGATACTCTTTAATCTCATGTTGGAGTACATCTTTCGTAAAACTGAAACACCGCAGCGTAACATCTTATATAGCCAGTCCAATCAGGTGCTTGCATATGCAGATGACATATGCGTGATTGGACTGAATAGCAACGGAGTGAAAGAAATACTTGATCCGCTTGTAGAGTTTTCAGCTTCAGTTGGACTTCAGATCAATGAGTCCAAAACGAAATACCTGATCTCTGGTTTTAGGGACAGTGGTACACCAGATTTTAGTAGTGGCCACCACACGTTTGAGGGAGTGAGGAGGTTCAAATATTTGGGTTCTCTTATCACTCACGATAATAGTGTGGGTGAGGATATTAAAGTGCGGCTGGCAGCTGGCAGTCGTTCTTTGTATCCTCTAAGGCCACTGCTAAAATCTAAACACTTATCAAGTACCGTGAAGCTGAAGCTTTACAAAGCGTTGATCAGGCCCGTTGTTATGTTTGGATGTGAAAGTTGGGCGCTGACGGATGAATACGAGAGATGGCTCCTAACATTTGAGAGAAGAGTCATGCGTGTGATCTACGGCCCAAAACGCGAAATAGATGGTACCTACCGAGCTCTGTACAATATCGAGATCAGAGATCTGATGAAGATCCCCGATATTGTACATGAAATAAGATCTCAGCGAGTACGCTGGCTCGGTCACGTTCTGCGTGCTGATCCGGAACGAATTGTGCAGCGATCTCTGAAAGGAGAGCCACCATATGGTAGGCGCAGAGGTCGTTGCCGGCGACGATGGCTCCACGATGTAGAGAACGACTTGGCCTCTTCAGAGTGTCTTAGACAGTATGAAGACCATGCTCAGGATCGAAACCGTTGGAGCCAGGTTGTTGACTCAGTAAGGGGCCAGTAATGGCCTTTAATACTGTTTATTATTATTATAGGTATGACGATAACAAATTTATTTTGATAGTAAATATGTGACAGTGCATACTTTTCAATTTTCGATCAAATTCACAAATAACAATTCGAATATTATTTGGTTTATTCTATTGGCATGATATATGATCAGTTTTTAACAGTTCCGTCAGTATTTTTATGTTTGTCTACAAATTTACTATTAAATAATTCAAAAATGTTAGAATGATATACTTTAAGCGATTATTTGTTTCTCCAAGGTAAAACTGGTTTTAACTAATTGAAAATTTCGGCGCTGATATTTGATGCGAGTTAAGGAAATGCAGGAAAATTTTTATTTATTCTAAAATCTTTATCAAACTCTGAAGTTATATTCAATTTTGTATAATATAATTCAAGTAATTAATGAAAGTTAATTCTGGTTTCTACAAGTTTTAAAATTTCTTCAAACCAAATTGTTATTGTAAATTGTAAATTGTAATTCTTAATAAATTTGGACAAACTCTAAATATTGAAGAATTGAAATTTGAGTTTCGATTAAAAGAGGGCTTCGACGAAATAGATGATTTATTTGAAACTGGAATCCACGAGAGTGTCTTTATTAAAGCACCAAACCTTGTTCTTGATTGATGCAAAAATTCATCTTGAGTTGATGTGAATGTCTTTTCAATATCATGCTCTTTTGGCAAAGTAGTTTACGCCTGACGTATTACTTTATGTGCCGTTCTAGCAGCTAGGATTTCTCATCACGGTGGGGCAGTGCAGATGCTATCACGGTGTGCCAGTACAAGCTTGTTCTACTAAAATTTGACTCAAATTGGTTACAAATGATTTTTTTTTAATTTATAGATAACGAAACCTTTAAAGTGCAGATGCCATCACGGTGTGCCAGTACAAGCTTGTTCTAGTAAAATTTGACTCAAATTGGTTACAAATGATTTTTTTTTAATTTATAGATAACGAAACCATTAAAGATAAACTATAGAAAATAGAAAATTAAAAATTATCCGGTGAAGTCTTCAGTAATATTTAAAATTTTATATAATTTTTGAAATCGTATAACTTGAAGTCCGATTCTGTGCATGGGTATAAGATTGTTATACTAAACACAAAATATAAAACCACCTTGATCGTTTCGATATGACCCGTACGGAAAATTATATATTCATTCAAAGATTTAGTATGTAATTTATAAATTGGCGATGAGCACGAAGAGTAATTTGTTATTTGTTTGTAACTATTAAACAATATCATAAATAAAACAACGTAACTTAGGGACGAAATGTGCTACAATTAAAAGTTGTAAACTACATAAATATTAGCCGTTTTGAATTTATAAATAATATTTTGTCCAGAGGAACTAAAAGAGTCGAATGATCGCTATCTAGTAAAGATAGCTAATAATAAATATTGAAAAGTAAGACTTATCATAAATTTTTAAAACAATATTTCAAATCTTTAAAGGTTCGTAAATAGTTTTTTTTTTTTTTCCTTAATCTCCAATTTAGGAGCATAGGGCGTCTACTAGGCTTTTCCATCTTACTCTGTTGGGGGCTACAGCTTTTATTTCCTTCCATGGTTTACCGAGTTGTTTCGCTTCAGCTAGCATCGTTCTCCTCCATGTCATGGCTGGTCTTCCGATTTTCTTTTCCCTTGCGGGTTCCAGTCCAATGACATCCTCGTTATTTCACTTGGTGATTTCCGCAGTGTGAGGCCAATCCATTTCCACTTTCGTCTCTTAATTTCTGTCGCAATGAGTTTTTGAATTCGAAAACATCAATATTCAAGTTTTAAAACCAGGTTTTAAGGTTTTAAGATATAAGGTATATATAGCACTATTTTTAGTACAAATACATAAATGATTAAATTTCTAAGACTCTATACTGCTTGTTGGAGCCCAAAAACCCTAATTTAATATATTATATTTATCTGGGCAAGGTGATAAATTCACTTAAGTAATGTGATAAAAGATATATTCTAAAATTCAACATTTTATCATTATGACCAATTGAATTGACCGCTACTGAAATTTATTTTCTTCTCGTAAAACCATTCAAAAATCAATTAGTTCCAAACATGATAAATGGATTTATGTATTTTTATTTTATTTTAACGATCATAACTGGCGCCTCAAACTATTCTATAGAAAATAGATATATGTACATACATACATATATACCTGATCTAAATTCTTTTCGTTCATCAGTTCATTTAATTATATAAAATGCAAAATGACCTCATTTATTCGACTGTGTGTCTTATGGCCTCCTTAAAAAAGAAGACACAAAAAAATACCGCACGAAGGCAAATTACAAAACTATGTTAAACACTGTCAAAATCAAGAGCACATACATATTATTATATAATTACATTTATTTACAATCCACGGATCCGCGAATCAAATATGCTAATTTTTTTTTTTTTTGGTTTTTTTATTTTATTTTTTTGTGTTTTTAACTAAAAGTAATTAAAATAAACACGAAAAACTAATTTAAATTCATTTATTAGTTTTTTTTTAGTGCGGGTAATCGCTTCGAAACACAAAAAAATATTTAAGCCCATGTAATAAAAATCTAATATATAATTTTTATTTTTAATTAGAATTTTTAATAATTTTTAAGTTTTTCTTCTTCTTATATACAGCATGGTAAAAGGTAAGAGGTAAAGGCGTAAAATTTAAGTAACGCCTTAACTCTTTAAAACGTAAAAACGTAACGTAAAAAAAAAAGAAATTTCTTATTACTAAAAATTAATTATTGAACCGCGCGCGGTGCCGTCTTTAATGTATATATATACATATATCTATACGCGTCGTTGTCATCTTCGAAATCGATTTATTATTTCAACAAGGTGTTCAGATTCGGTAATACTGATGACGAAAAAAAAAATCTTTTATGTGCACAATGAGGGAATTTTATTCTGTGTCTATTTATCCTTCCGATTTCCTTAGTTAACTACATGTGTGTATACTTATAACATCACACATATGGTATGTATTTGTTTAACCATTTGGAATCCGTTACAAAACAGAAAAAAGTCAAGTGGATAGCAAGTTGCCCTTTATTTTATAATATAGTTTTTCGATAAATTATAATAATTCCTAAGAAAATAACGATCATCTTATAGTTCTATAGATATATATATATATATATACATACATATAACAGGTGAAATATTATTATTTTTTTTATATACATACGCACAAAAGAAACGGTAATCTTTAACTTGTATATATTTTCTTTCAATTCAATTTCTTACGTATAGTTATAATACAAGCACCTGTTTTGTATCGTTTATTTTTTTCTTTACAATAAATGGCCATAAAGTTGATTAAGAAGGGACCCTTATTTCGTATTTCTCTGTTACGATGATAAAAATAAAAAATTTAGCCAACTGATGGGTAAAATCCGTTAAAATGTAAAATTGATGCGTGAATCATGGAAGGTGGTCAAGTGGAAAACGTGTATACATCGTATGTATGTAGGTTATTTTGGCGCGCAGAAAATATTTAATTTACGCGCTTCATTACATGATGTTTAAATCTCTGTTCTACGTGCTCATTAGTCGAATGATCATGCAATATTTGCATTCTTATATGTGATTTTTTGCTGCATATATATATATATATATATATATACAGATATATATATATATATATATATATATATATATATATATATATATATATATATATATATATATATATAGTATGTAGATGAACCTATAATAACAATATTTCAAGGTAATATATTATAATTACTAACAGTACTATGATTTATAGGATAAATTACATAATTTACCGATACCATAATACCATAAGATTTAATAAGAGTATCAATAGTAATTTACCTGTTTTGCAAGTCATAAAAAACTATTTTTTTTTATTTTACACACACATGTTCGTATTTATATTGAATCGGTATAGTTCAATCTGTTAGATAGAATATGTATCCATTGCCTCGTGTGGTAGGTATGTCAATATATAAATGATTGCTATTAAAATATATAGACACCATGCAAATCAAGTGATTTTTATTTAATATAATTTGAATTTATTAAATTCACTTTTGACTTAAAACGACTTGATTTTAATGGGTATACCTGTTTTATTGTATATGGTATATATCTTGCACTCGACTATGTTTTATATTTAATTCATTGATCAATTTGAAAATTATTTGTCATTTAATATTTAAGATCTGAAGTGCATATATTATATAAATTTATATAATATACATACATAAGAGTATAAAGAGCAACATATAAATCGATTTTATTGTAAGTCAGCTGGATATTGGTTATTATATACGTTGGTTAAAGAAACAGAAAAGTCGATAAAAAACGGTCAAAAGTAAGTAAGTAAAAAAAAAAAACGAGCATATGTAAAAAACAAAAAAAAAGTTGGTTGGTGGTTTGTAAAAACCTAAAGAAAGATTATATCGGTCATTTGTATTTTATTTTTATATCTAAATTTTTAAGTGAAGACCTAAATTTATAATAACAAAAAATATTTGTGTAACAGGTTGATTTGGGAAATTTGTGTTGGGATATTTCACATACAAAAGCTGGAATTTTTATCATTTATATTGTCATATGCACGTCAACGAAACATTAATTTGGCTTGGGGTGCTGGAATCATCTTAATGTACCTATACCGTTTATTTTAAATTTAATTGGGTTTAATATATATATAGAAGAAGGACTGGTGATGTTCACATATATTGCCTGGCAATTATATAATTGTTACAGTTGGGATGAAATTTAAGATAATTTGTTTGTCAAAACAATGAACGCAATTCTAGCAAATTATTATGTGTATATAATATATCTCTATATATGTATATTATATATCGCAATATAAATTGCTTTTTATAATAAATCGTATTTTCTGTTGAGTTTTTATACGGGTTTGAACATTTTGATCAAACACGCATTTTAGATATGTTCGAATAATAGTATACATAGTTCCCACTCCTATAAATAGTATATGGAACTATTGGCAAATTTGATGACCATTACTAAGTACAAAAATTGTATTGAAATTCAAACAATTATCAAGAATTAACTATCCAATATTTTATGAATTTATTGTGAATTAAATCAAAGAATTCGCTTGAACTGAATATCAGACAAATATTGACCAGAATCGATTTGTGAAATATATTTCCAGGTGTTACTTTATTTGTACTTCTCTTAATTATGTAGTGACTATATATAGTATAAAAATAGGAAAGCAATTTTCTACACGTCCAGAGAATGAATTATGCTTAACATTTTAGAGAATTAAAAATGTTAAATCCCCTATTTCTGTAGGACAGTGTGCAAATAAACTAAAATATTAAATTTTATAATTAATTAACTTTATTGAAATCAAGATCACCCCTTCAATAAATATTGTGTGTGAAATATTATTCTGACCTCATTTAGTTCTATTCTGAATTGTCATTAAAAATTAGTTTTTCGTAATCTAGTTTGCTATATGCTGCCCTATTAAAATTTTATTTAAATTTAAACCAAACTTGGCCTAATATTTTTGATTCTATAGATAATCATTGAAAGTTCTGCCTAAATGGTTCAACGTAATTATTTCATTAGGGCTGGTGCTTCGGTGCATATCTTCAAAGAAAACTGTAAGACCGTACATTGTATAGGTATGCCTCTTTGTTATAATTCCCTTGCTTTAGTCTAATAATAATTAGTATACATAGTATGTACATCTAATTTTGTAAATATTTTTAACCTCTCTAAAGGCTGGCGGAATGTACGTAAAAATCTTTTCCAGAATATGCTTGGGGTTCATACAGAAAAAACACTAACAGCGGATGACAACAATCTAGTACAATTTTATATACATATGTAAAGCATTCAACAATTTTGAAATATTGCTACTGCACAATAACCTCACGTTTCACACATACTCGTAAACTCGATATTCTTTTATCCATGTAAACATTTTCATTCATAAAACAGAATAACGAGTGAAAAAAAAATCCAATCAAAAAATATCTTATCTAATTCAACGCTATAAATTCCAGTTTTATAATTAAAACAGGATATCAAAAATTAATTTCAAACAAAACAACAAAAAGATATTAATAATAATAATAATAATAAAGAAAGAAAAACTAAAAACCATAATTTTCCAACTTCCAATTCCATAAGATTTAATTTAAAAATTATTAAATGTTTTGTTTTGTTTTAAAATTCTCCATCATCCTCATCATAATATTGGTCTTAAGAGGTAAGAAATATATGATAAAGATAATAAGAAATTAATATTGTTAAATATCAAATATGGATAAATATTTTTATTGGACTCTATTATTCATAGCAGCTACTTTTATCTGTATACTTTATCTTTGAGTTTTCGTTGTTAGTGCTGCTGTAAAATTACCGTCTGAAAATTGCCTCAGGTATTAATTATTGTATTGTATATATGTATGTTCATATATATGTATATATCGATGAACGCGAATATGTGATTATATATATATATATATATATATATATATATATATATATATATATACATATGTGCATGTGTGTGTGTGTATTTATAAGAATAAGAATAATAATAATAATATTTAAAATAAACTATACACAAGACAATCAGACCAGTGTTGAATTATTATAAATTATTTATAACATTGAATAACCAAAAAATAATAATAAAATCAAGTAGCAGCAAAGTTAAAAGCTTAAGAAAGATAAAAACAAAAATTTACTTTTATTTTCTAAATAAAGATCAAAATTAATCAATAAATTTTAAAATTACAAAAAAAATATATATAATATATTGACTACACTCCTGTTTAATATAAGACAGTAGCTCAAAATACTCCAGGCTATATTATTATCTTCACCGTCTTGCCCTCTTCACTTATGGTTATTTGGTTTTAATTTTTTTTATTCTTCATCAGCATCTCGCTCCGCTATACATATAGCTAAAGCTCTATATAAACAATATACATATATATTTATACATATATACTTTGATTGTATCATTTTTATAAATACGTCCTTCTTCTTGTGTTAAGAATATTGTTCTTAAGAAGATTTTTTGCTCTTATATATACATAACTATGTATGTATATTCTTACACACAGTGTAATTTCAATTTTTATGAATTTCGTTATATTACGTACGATCTACTTTGATCTTATTTTAGTTGTGTATCTTATAAAACAAAACAACACAAAGTATATTATATTGTATATGTAATATATAGTGAAAGAAGCTGTTATGGAGGAGGACTCAATTTTTAAGATATTTTGATTAATAACAATCTTTTTAATTATAATTATTATTATTATATGTAACGAAGTCGAATTGGATGGTATAAAGATAATCGATTTGATATGTTTTTTGGACTTCGTTTTGGATTAAATTATAGAAATGCGGGTTGGGATATAATTAAATATTTCGTCCACTGTACAAAATAATCTTAATGATAAGAATTATTTTTTACAAAACATCAAAAGCACGCATTCAAAATAGAAAAAAAAAATATATAGTTTTGTTTATAAATTTATTTACATATTTACCTGTGTGTAGGAATAGATGGTTCTTTAGGTTTGTATGTTTTGAAAATCCTCGCGAACATATGTGACATTTGAACGGCCATGACCCACTGTGTACGTACATGTGTGATTTGAGGTCTCCTGGTGTTGGGAAGGATTTTGAACATAAGCCACATTTATGCGGTTTTTCCTGGAAAATTAAGAAAATTTAATAATAAAATAAACTTAAATTTGTAAATGCTTTTTCTATCCCAAGTAATAATAAATCGTTCTCTATTATGTCAAGCTTATACATTTTTGATTTATGTGAGAACATTATTTTTGCAATAAGTATTTAAAATAATAAATGGGTCTTCAAAATTACAATAATGCTAATTATATTGTAGAACATACAAAAAATGAGAAATTGAAAATAAACACAAATTATTGTGATTGGGCAGTAATTTTTCATTCTAAATTTATATTTTTATAATCGAAACGTCTTCTTCATTTATATGCTTATACAAATACTGTTACTATTAAAAATTATTTGGATGTGAGAAGTAGTAATTCAATTAAGGGCCATCTCGGCTCTAGAATTTTCTCTTAAGAATTGGAATTTTTTTTAGATTTGTTCAGATTTTAAGAATTTTTTTTAAAACTAGACTGCACAAACAAGACATAACATCTAAAAATATCTGCATTGTCGTATATATTTAGTTTAAAAAATAATTAAAAATTAATTCTAATTTTATGAAATATTAAATACATTAAAAGATATCAGAGATTGCGAACCCATAGAGCAATTTTTCCAAAACGAAACGTTTTAAAATTTATAGTGAAAGAAATCAAATTAACCAGAATTTAATGCACAAAATAATAAACTTAACCAATAAGTTTTAGACGTAACTGTTGCTTTGTAAAAAGTTTCATTGCTATATAGCTGGCTTATAAACAGTTTAAAATAAATTCAGTGTCATAAAGCTTCTTATTTCACGAAAGATTTGTTTTAGGAACCAGTAGTTTTGCATTATAGTTTTATTATAATAAATATTTTGTTGTTGATGTTTGACATTTTTTGTTAAACAATTTTGTTGGTTACATTTTTTTAAATATAAATCCAAGAGTAGGTAGATCAAAATTATTCGATATATGTATATCATTTAATTTGAACCAAAATTTACAGGGTTCAAGGTATATAAACTATAATTATAAAATGGATTTTAATATAGCTCGTAAGCTTCTTGCTACCCTTTCTGAACTAAATGAGAAGTGTAATTAATAACAGCTATTGATGAGAATGCTATGATAGAATTTATTTTAAAATGAACCATTGACAGATAAATATATATTAAAGACATGCACATTTAACAATTTCACATGTAACATCAAATTTAAGAGAATCAGACTAGCCTGGGAAAATTCATAAAAAAACATCAATAAATTAAACAAAAATTACAAATCTGAAACTTGAGCCATCAGAGTACTTGTTCAAATTGAGTAATTTTCAAGAACAAACAATTGACATTACATACACAACCAAAGAGTGTGTATAGAGGAAAAAGTGTCAATAAAAAATTTAACATGTTACAAAAATTTTCTTTTACAAAATTTTTGTTTTAAAGTTTTTCGTATTTTCTTTCGTATATATATGTACGTATTCGTACATACATACAATAACGACGACGTTATATATATTTTTTATGTTACAAGCTTGTATTGTACATAATTGAAATTCAATTCAATTTTTTATTTTTTTTCATTAAATCAAAGATTTTAAGAGTGTTTATATAAAATAAAAAGAAATTGATATAAAATTATCGAAACATGTAAGTTAAAAAGAAAACACACACTTTGCACATTAAAACTATAAATCTCTTATATAGTTGTTACAGTTAAATACAATTTTTTATTTTAGTTTTATTCATCTTACGTGGGAAACATAAGACAACATTTCCGATACAAAGAATTTAATGTTCACTACGTTTTTTATTTATTTATTTATTTGTTTATTTAAAATAATATTAAATATATATATATAAATATATATACATATATATAATAAAAAAACATTGAATATTTAATGTTTCCGTTGATTTTTATTCCTTTTGTCGTTCAATGAATTAAATATATATATGTATATGTATAAGAAAACTTTAAAGTTTTACATTTTATCAAAAAGAGAAAAAGCTTCAAAGAAGAAGTTGGTTGTTTTATATACGCTTAAGTGATATTTTCTTTGCAGAGTTGTCAAAGATAGCAAATTCATTTTTTTTAAGTTGCTGTTCAACTCTATAATAATACATAAAGCATAAGTAATCTATATAAATAAATTGTTTTATTTCCATATTTTTATATATAAAATTTATTTTATCGACGTACCGCGAAATGATTCGCAAGTTGAATGAATTTATTGGTATGGTTGTATTTTCATATTGCGTGTACATGTAGTTATTGGAATAATGTGCAGCACACAATCAATCATATAAATGAAATTACAAGCTTCCCAAAAATAAAAACCAAAAATCGCAAATCCACACCCATTTCAATTGAGCACAACAATATAATTTAAGAAAATAAAATGTTGATCGTGGTCTTATGTATTATACTCTCGTATACATAATTAAGTTTAAGTAAAATAAAAGACAATCCCATTTTTTTTTATTCTCGATATAATTATAAATTATATAAGTAATTTAAAAATAATAAATAAATAAATAAAATCAGATTAAAGACATATTTTTAGAATTTCTTAGATGGGAAAAACTGTTACGTTCTTTTTCTCCAAAGGACAACCCTTTTGTTCTTACGTACTCATATACTCGTATAATATATGTATTACATTTTTGTTCAATAAAATGTGAAATAATTGTTTAGTCTTATGTATATATGTATACGAGTATGTTGTTATATGGCATGGTTTGTTGGTTAAAAAATTGTGGGAATCTACGCACTAATGATTTCTTAAGGTCAAGACAAGACAACTCATTGTCTTTTTTTTATTATATTTTCTTAACTTATATGTCTTATTATTTGAATATTATTAAAAATAAACACAGAATTTATATAAAAAATATATATAGTTGTGGTATATACATAAATATAAATAAATATATTCTTGAATGCTAGTTGGTAGTCTTAAATAGCCAATAAGGTAAGACTTTACATTTATATATTTCTTTACTCTTATATATATATATATATATATATAATATATATATATATATATATATATATATATATATATATATACATATATATATATATATATATATATATATATATATATATATATATATATATATATATATATATATATATATATATATATATATATATATATATATATATATATATATATATATATATATATATGTACATATGTGCACCAAGATATTGTACGTTTTTAATTCACACGATTTTTATTTTTATTTTATTTAGTGTATATTTAATTAGTGCGGTCATTAAAGTTTATTTGAAGCGCAACGAAGAACACTTATGAATAATGGTTAAGTCCTCGCGTATGTCGCGTCAACCATAACCTATTGTTTCATATATAATACCTTGATATTTAAGACATAAATACTTTTAAATTTAAAACTACATGTCAAACTTCAATAAATATTAATTAATAAAATAAAATATTAACGCAAAAAAAAAAAAAATGATATTGGGATTACCAAGTGATTTTTCGATCACGATTTAATTAATTTTTTTTAGTTAGATATTTAATTCCATTAGACAATCACATTTTATAAAGATTTGCATTGGCATTATTATTTATTAAGTATAAAAGCTGAGCGGAAAAATTAACATTACTAAAGTGGAAAGGAACCTAAATGATGTCCTGGCTATTTACTGACTGAAATACATTTTCTTTATTTAACTTTAAAACTAGAGGAATCATCAGGTCCAATTAAAACGTCTTTCTTAGAGCCTTCCAGTTTTAACAGTATTTAACATTTTAAGATTTGTATGTACCTAGAAATTACTCATAGGTTTGAATCCAATTTTTTTAAAGATAGGCCAAATAAACTAATATAATAACTCTGATTTAATTTTCAATTTTGGATAACTGAGGCCTTTATATGAATTACAAATATAGTATTATATTCTAGTCTTTTTGAACAGGATTAAGATCAGGGTCCTAGATTTTGTTCGAGAACACATATAACTCAAACTCCACTAACCTGCGTGAATATAATAATTTATTTGCATGTGGTAACGCAGTGATTTGAATATCAAGCTTTTCAATCCATTTTCGTATATGGTAGTGGTAGAGTAGACAGATTTATTTTAACCGAATTACTTAATTTTTAATTAAAATGTGAATAGTATTAATGGTAATATGGTATACATATAGAGTCGATTCGAATTGTTTATTTTCTTTCAAATGTACATTTGCATTTAGTCAAGACCCATCGATTGAAAAATAAAACATTTGCTCACCATTTTCTATTATAATTTGTTATGTTTCGTACGAATTTTTGTCTATTTATTTCAATTATTTGTTTGGTTTTAACATTTTTTAAAATGGACATTTAAATTCGCATTAAAACGAAGCCATAATATAAATTATATTGATCTTGTAGTGCCATTTGTCCCGAGCTTTAATAATTCCTTCAATAATAAGACCATTTTCTTTGTGTAAATATTGGTTAGGGCTAGTCCATTAAATGAATCCCTTCGAAGGACTGGCTGGTTTATTTTATTAATCCATTCACTTGTGCAAATAATTTTTTAATTGTGTCAATACGGAATAATTCCTTTTAGCTGATGCCCCAGATATCGGGAGAGTTGAAAACAAATCATGAATTAATCGCTAAATAATAATCTTCCTGAACAGCATCGTTTATCAATAAGTAAACTCCAAATGTGCAATCTATACATAAACTGAATTAGGTGCCTCAAGTACCGGATCCTCGATCGAATGTACTTTCCTAGATATGGCCTAATTTATTGAATATACTTTTCTAGATATGGCCTAATTTAGTTTATTTTAGGAAAAGTGTTGGAGTTTTAATAAAAGCCAGCCACCAACTGCGTTCAGGTTAGTAATGAAGGACTGGGTATTCAATAAAAAGTCAAAATTTCCTATTATATACTGTAGAACTCTTGGTAAGTATTGAAAACTATTTATGAGATATAGTAGGTGACAAGTGATTGTGAATATTTTTCTATCTCGTAAAATACGCACATAGTGTCTATAAAATATATGTTCAAAAATAAAACGTTAATTTGCTCCGCACCTTTTCCGTGCATTATCCAAAAATTGAAACTAATAATGTCGCAGCCGACAAGGTTGGCGATCTCAATTATAAAATCATTTAAAACATATAAAGTTAACGATTCGTAAAAAACATTCATAATAATTCACTATATATACGTATATAGCATGTACAGTATATATATATATATATATATATATATATATATATATATATATATATATATATATATATATATATATATATATATATATATATATATATATATATATATATATATATATATATATATATATATATATACATATATATGTATATACATTCCCTTCATCTTGTTAAACAGCAAAAGCATTTCAACCACAAAAAAAAATTGTAATCTTTAAAAGCTCATTTAAATTGACAACCAAACAAAAATTTCGAATCTGTCTAAGAAAAACAAATTTTTTGTTTCAAAACATTTTATTTCCTTAAATAATCTTTTCTAATCACGTTCGAACCGAATACACATTTATACATATTGAAAATCAAGTGTCCAAAAAGTCTAATAACTTTAGTAAAATATATCTGTCTAAAAATCAATCAAATCACTTAAATATATATACAAAAAAAATCATAAAAAAGCTTGTCAAATTAAAATCTTAACGAATGAAGCCTGAAAAAACACTTACAAATCTGTCTTAATTTTTATTACATTTGTTTTCTTATTATTTTGATTAATATAAATTTTTTTTTGTTATAAATAAATATATAATTCAATAAATAAATAACAAGAAGCATATCAAGGTATACATATTGTGGCGGAATATATCCAATATAATATTGGATACCTGCAAAAATTCGAAACATTTTGTTTATTTCTGTTGTTTGGCGTATAATGCCGTACATACGAGTATATAAGACGATGGTTTATTTTTTATTTATTTTACTTTATACGTATCTCAAAATATAATTTTTCGGTATTCTTTGTGTCGCTTATAACCAAAGCATATCTCACTAATAGCTCAACAGCTTGTTTAATAAAATTCGCGTATATATACAAGAAAATATTACGTGAAAATCAAAAAAAGATATAAAAAATAAAAAACATTTTAAGGAATTATGTTTGAAGATTTTTGTTTTTAAAACAAACAAAAAAAAAATTGTAAATTGACTTACCTTTATATGTGTCATTCTATGATAATATAAATTAGAACTAGCTGTAAATCTTTTACCACAGACTTGACATTGATGCGGTTTCTCACCAGAATGAATACGTCTATGTGTATTTAATGAACTAGATGTACTAAAGCCTTTACTGCATACCATACATACATGGGGTTTTTCACCTGATGGATGTACATACAACATAAAAAAAAAACGAAAGAAGAATGATATATTAAATTTCAATTGCTTATGGGAGAGTAATATACATAAATAAATAAATAAATTAAGACCACCTAAAAACTAAAACAAGATTAAGAATATTAAATATATCTTAAATATAATTTTGTTTTATTTTTTATTTTTTACTTTTTTGGTTTTTGATTAATTGAATGTTAAATATGTATACATATAATATATAAATATAATCATATTCACCTGTATGTGTTCTCATATGCCGTTTTAATAAACTTGGTCGATCAAATGCTTTACCACATACTTCGCATGGTAGTAGGGCACGTTCACCGCGGGTCGGTCGTGATTTCGGTGATGATCGCCGTATTGATATTGAGGTTTCAAATTGATCACCATTACTACTCGCTATCGATGATTCTTCTGATATTGATTTATGTTCGTCTTCAGTTCCCGAAGGCGGTGATATTGGTAGCAACACCCGTGATAATAATGACATAGATAAATCTAATGGTGAATCTGAAAATTGAGCAATATATAAGGAATATTATCATTACACCCATAAATACCTACATAATATATAATATTATAAAAAAAATTTAAAAAGTCACATTCAATTCTAAAATCGGTATTCCCTATATTTGGCTAAAACAATCAAATATTTTTCTGCTTTGATCAACCAAAATACAGAAACGTAAAAGAAATAATAAAATTCCCGCCAAATAGAATTATAACGGGATTTTACATTTTTTTATAAGGAATCGCTAACCCTTTATACGCTGTATATAAGCGAGCATAAGAAAAGTTTATATTTGTTTGTACTATCTAATAATTTGCTAGAACTGTATTTAACAAATAAATCAAATGTTTTTTTTTAATTTACACTGGGTTATCGAGGGTTAATCATTAATATTCAATGATATGGTTTATAATATATGTAATATATTAAAAGTTTTTTTTTTTTGGTTTTTCGGGGTAAGAAAGAAAATCAATTGGATAAATAAATCGATTTTTCTACGCAAATATAACATTTCGCGAGAGCTGCTGCATAACAATAAAAGAAAAGCATATTACACTGACGGCTATTGTTTATAGATGTTTATATTTTTCTTACGATTATTATTATTATTATTGTTCGTATGCCAAATTCCATCACAGACGGATGTATAGATTTTAGTTTGTTCTTTTTTTGTTGAAGTTTTGAGCAGCAGCACAGTGAAAATAAAAAAGAAAGAATGAAGAAAAATAAAGAAGCGCACCATTTTTTGTTGAATTTTTTCTTTTCTTCTTATTTTACGTTACTTTGTCGGTATCAACTTTTAATATAGACCGCGCGCATATTATAATACACTGAACAGTAGTAAAGTTACGAGAGGAACGAAAAAATAATAAAAGAAATACAGATTGTTTCAATATATAATATATATTTTATTTATATATAAATAAAATAAATAAATAACCGATATTGTATGTATTAAAAGAATATTAAAATTTAAATTGGATGGGATGAGACAACAACTTTTAAGGTCCAAAGAAATTTAATTTTAAAATAGTAAAAAAAGAGTAAAGCTAATTTCTCGGTGTAGCATGAAAAATTGGTAGCGCTTATATACTTATGTATATATATGATTGATCATCATGTATACAAAAATCCAAGGTGATTGGTTGCAAAAATTAATTTACATTTTTAATCGATTTTCTCTATACCATCGGTATGGCGACTGGCCCCACTATCGATATAATATCATCTCGTGCAGTAAACAGAAACAAACAAAAAATTTAATTTGATAAATAATTGAAATAATATTGTTCACTCTATGTATAATATAAACAAATATTTAAAATCAAGACCCTGCCGATATCTAGCAGAGATACACAATTTGCACACACAACACAAAAAACAGTCGATACAAACAGTTTGTAAAATAACTAAAATTTTTCGGTAGATATAAAGTTGTGATAATACAACACAGCAACAACAACAACAAAAAAACTTTAAGATACATAAATACAGATAATTATTTGTAGAAAAGAATAAAAAACAAATATTTAATTTAATCTTATTATTTTATATATTATATATAGATATTTTTTATTTTACGAAAAATAAAATAAATTCGATTGTAATTATTTTAGCGCTTTAAGATATTTGATTCAGGCTTTAAAACTTTGCAAATATATAAGTATACATACACAAAAAGTACAAGGTAGTCGATTTGTAATTGGTTTATGTGTGGAATTAGAGTCAAAACCTCAAAATATTCCGATGACTTGTGTTATTTATGCGGTGATGACCGACGATCGTACGACCGGACCGCATCACCGGCAGCACTATATGTATATATATATATATATATATATATAAGATCAGATAATTATATTTTTATAATCATAAGATACATATACTTGATGGTTTTAATTACAATTGTTGGCGTTAGTTTGATTACACTTGATATATAGCTTAAGAAGAGCGATCAAATACATATTTTTAAACTGCGATTAAATTACCATTGTATATATATATACATATATATATACATATATACCAAGAGATCGAGCAAAAGTAGCAGTAACCATATCAAGACCGTGATTATATATTTTACGATCAGATAATTATTTTTAATTGTAGGATAACAAATTTTATGGTCTTAGTAACACATATAAGCCATTTTAAAAAGCACAGTGATTGTAAACATGGCTATAGTGCTACTGATCGTTCTAATCAAAAATAAGTCAAAATCTTAACAGTCTTAACTTGCTGGTTTGACAAAAATGAAGTGGGATGCAAATAGCAGGTGTGACAGAGTAAATACCGA
This sequence comes from Tipula unca, assembly GCA_951394425.1. Classification (NCBI taxonomy): domain Eukaryota; kingdom Metazoa; phylum Arthropoda; class Insecta; order Diptera; family Tipulidae; genus Tipula; species Tipula unca. The sequence goes on along the minus strand of OX596381.1, from coordinate 183,725,400 downwards.
TCATATATAACGGCAGAGCTTATATATAATTTAGATTTAATTCAATATTTCGTAACATATGAAAATTCCTTGACCGGACATTTAAACAGTTAAGGTTTCCTCTTAAAATGTTAGATTCCTTTAAATCTATATTATATAAGCTGCATTTTTATTGGCAGAGCCATTGTTTTGGAAAATTTTGGGATAAGCCTTACATTTATGTGTAGTATAAATGATAGAGGTTCAAAAAGCCTATAACTGTAATTTCAATAATAGATTATGCGATATTCTCCTCCCAGATGCATGCAAAATCATTATTTCGGCATCGATCTTTCAAATAAGAATCATCTTTGTTATTAATGTCAACAAAAAAATTCAATTCCCGTGATTTACTTAGAATTCATTTTTTTAATGCAGAAGAGAGTTCAATTAGATAATTGTATGTCCAAATGAAGTTCCAGGATACGATGGAATTTCAGTTAAAAATACAATAAATGAAGAATTGTTCTAAATATTTAAATACCTTCAAACAACATATTTGATAAATCGAAGTGGCTAAAAAACAACCGAAATATGTTTCTTTCGGAAAAATAGTGAATAGTGATTTAAAGATGAATTCGATGTTATGGAAAATCTATACTATAATTCTTAAAATTTGGATTTCCGTCCCTTAAACTCCTCCTAGAGGGAGCGTGGTAGGAAGGTGATCTTGTACATTTTGGAAAGGTCTTCTGATTTCTAGGTCAACTATTTTCAGCTCTTCAAGTTTAGTCCTAAGGAGTTACGGACATTTGAATTTTCTAAGAGTATTGATTTTTACGTATCTCGCGAAAATGCTTCAGAAGCTCTGAAAGAAAAAGAGCTTGAAGCAGACAGACATATAAAACAACCCTCATTTCAAAACGAAACTATTGAACAAAAGTTCGACCGTCTTGAAGCAAATAGACAAAGGAACATCAAATCACGGCAAATCGAAACACCTGATGAAACTCATGTCCGCCTACGAATACAAAGGGAGCGACAAAGAATATTGAGAGCTAACAACTGGCTTTACTTGAAAGAAGAAGCATTTCATTATGATCCGTCATTGGAATATATGAATTTTCCGCTAGTTCTTATTGGTAAGATGGACAATAAGTGTAATTTCTGTGGAGCACTCAAATTTAAAGGAGAAACACACGGTTTATGTAGTTCCAACGGAAAAGTCTAGTTACCCAACTACGACAAGTTGACTAAAAATAAACCTGGGCGAAGCCGAGTACCTGGCTAGTAAATTATAATATAACATTTTTGATTTTTTTTAACTGATGAAATAGTGAGGATACGAGAAAAGTGGTGATGATATACAGATTGGTTGTCATCAATGGAATATTGGGGCAGATACTCGATTGTCATGCGCAAGCAAGCAAACAAGATTCAATTTTTATTGTGAATATTCATTGTCTTTATTTATTTGCGAATTCAAAAACCAGCAAGCAAACCTTTATCGAGGATTCGATTGTATAATCATGAAATCAAACAAAAATTAGAATAAAATATGTTAATATGAAATCAAAAATCTACATGGTCGAATGATTGAAAAATACTATATAGAATACCAATGTATATGTTCCTCATTATGCATTAAATTTTAAGTATTAACTATATTGTACGTTTTAAGTATTGTAATGATTCAACAAAATCGTATTTAGTTACGATTATACGACTACAACGATTTTGTTAAATCATTACAATACTCAAAACATTGGTCTAAATATGAAAAGCTTCATAGGGTGAATTTAATACAACGTTTAGCACTAACATCCTTCAATATTGGAAAATGTATGGTAGACCGCTGTCTAAGCCATGACCAATGCTATATGTAATACATTTAAATTTCTAAAATGGCATTTAGAAAGTAGTTTGATCTAATATTTTTGAAAAAACTTATATAGATAAATGAGATGATTTCTAGCATATTTAATTATATAATTAACGAATATCGTATACAGATATTTAGCCAACAACGCTGAAATAAAAGCCGAATAAAAAACACAAAGTGCGATATAAAATTAGCAAAATTCCAAATAGTTGAATTTTGGTGAGCGATGTTATTTTATTGAATGGTAGGACTTAATAGACGGCTGCTAAATAAGGTTTGAATGAAGAAAATTATACGATGGAAAATAATTTGAACATATTGATGGTTTTTATGTACATTTATGATGTTGTAAAAAAAGGTCAAGATAGTTGTTTTTACAAAAATAAAAATAAATATTAGGTTTGTATAATCGTAAAATATCGATACTAAATGAAATTTTAAATTAAATTGCCAATAAATGCAATAAAATTCTTAATGCAATAATTAAAACCAATTTATGATGTCGATTTTCCAATACATTTCTTCTTCTCTTAAAAAAAATCAACATTATAAAACAAAATCTATAATAATACAAATAGCAATAATAAATTTCAACAAATCTAATAATTTATAAGTGTTTGATAGTACATTTAAAGTTATTTTTAATTTTATATAAATAAAACAATTTTGTAGGTTTATTTTTATTTTTATTATTTTTCTTTTTCTTCCTTTTTGGTGATAATTTGTCTTTTTATATTTATTTTTGTTAATATCGATTTCGGATATATTCCTTCTTCAGTTATTAAAATACTCTAAAAAATGAATAAAAATACAAATATGTAAACCTACAAAATAATTTTATTTATATAAAATTAAAATTAAAAAAAGTGATAAAAGTACACAAAAAATAAAAAATGGATATCCATAACTCAAATACATTTTAAATTGTTTCTTATCCTGATCAGGATGAACGAATGAATGAATTGCTAAAACCTTTAATGACATTAAAGGTTTTAGCAATTCTGATAATTTACACAGTGTTTATGTTTCTAAATTAGAGAGAATACTATAGAAAAGGCCTTGTACGATTACAAATAAAATGCTACAAAATACTTTAGCCTTATCACATATTTCGCCATATAATATAAGCAAATTTTCTTACAAGTACTAAACTAAAGGAGCCATTTTACTTCATATATATATTGTTTTAATATGCTCATCGCAATTCGCAGGGCTTATTTGTATATGAATCAAACCTGGCTCCTAATTATTTGAAATGATCAACTCTATCAACTAAAATGGTTTTTATAAGTGAAATATTATAAATTATTGTAAGATGACCCTTCGTTTCATAAAATTCGGCAGTCTATCATCTGCAAAAATACGAATGTGTCCAATCAAGGGTAATCATGAAATATCAGGAATACAATCCACACTAAGAATACATATTACTATTAATTCCATCCATCATAACATATTGTTGACAGTTACATATTTAAATAACATTTGATTAATTTATATGATATTCCCCGAAATCAAATACAGTATATAATTTCACAAGAAGTAACTTGTTGATCAGGAAATAGAGCCCCTAAATTATACATCATGTTTATTATTTCCACAAGAGCTATCTTAGTACCCTGACACATTCTCGAAACCGTTTCTAAATCCGATCTGCTTAAAAGAAGTTTGATTTATTTAAGCAACACCTTAGGCGAGTGCGTTTATTATAGTTTCTCAAGATTTCATCAAATACAGACAAGGTTGAAATGGGACTGTAGTTATAAATAATATCTTTATTACTTCATTATTATTATTAAATACTGGTACGATTTTAGCAATTTTTAAGTAATCAATTAAAAAAGTCTTGTAAATAAGTTTTGTAAGACTAAGAACTTCCGAGAAAAAAGAAACACTTACGGTTCAAAACCATATTACGATCAATATCAGGTCCAACACCCTTACTACTAGTATATGGATATTTTTAAAAACCTACTTTAAGATTAGCAACAATATAATTACTTTTAATAAATATCCATTTCTCTGGCAGTTGATTGTATAGAGTATTGACAATGGCTAATTTAAAAGTTGTTACGGTATCAGCAATATCGAAATCCGTAGTTTTAAGAAAAGTTATGAAAATATGAATCAATATATATACTAAGGCCCTTTCCCAAACACCGACTTATTTGTTTTGTCCGACTTATTTAAATAAGTCTGCTAGCGAGGTGACTTATTTGCTATCTCTCTCTTTCAAAAAAAGCTTATTTGATATCATGTAAACATGTCGCAGTAACCATATAAAAGTGTGTGCTTGTCAAAATAATAGTGTTGTTTTCGTGATTTTTGTAACACACAGTTTTTCAATTGTGTCGAAAATATTGTAGTTGTCAAAATAAGTCGGCAAAATCAATTGGGACGACTTGACCGACTTATTCAAGATGGCGTCAAATAAGTCAATAAGTCTGAAATAAGTCGGTGTTTGGGAAAGGGCCTAAGATCAATAATTTCTCATTTGAAAACTCATTTTTTGTTTTATTTGTTTCATTTACTAATTTATAATTTATAAAGTATGGACTGACTTAAGAAATAATTTAACTATAGTACTAATTTTTAATATACTATAATTTTTAAACAAGGATTAAAATGAAAATATTTTAAAAATAAAACTATTATCTTACCTACAAAAATTACATTTTTAATTAATTTGATTTTGATAAAATTGTATGATTTGTGATAAAATCTACTTATCTATATACATATATGGGTATATATTATATACCAAGAATTAAGCCAAACCAAATACGACATATAGATAATGAATTAAACATGATATTTCGAAAATACAAGTACCGTACAATTCAGTTTAAAAAGATGCGGGTGTTAAGCTAGACATTTTTGACACCATTAGGAACTCCGCATGCCTATACATAAATTTTAATAAACCAACTGTGCAAATAATTTTTCAACAGGAAGTAAAATCAATTATTGCGCATCGCACGTCTATAATCAAAAACGACGCAAAAATCGGCGTGTCTATATAATATATGTATATACAAGACAAGGTTAAACACCTTATGCCCTACACTTAAATACATCACTTTTTAAAGAATTCTTATATATATGTATATTGTATATATATATATATATATATATATATATATATATATATATATATATATATATATATATATATATATATATATATATATATATATAGAGATTACATATACACATTATATATTCGTCTTATTCAGTAAAATTGATTTTGTGAAAGTCTTTTTAGTTTTTTGCAATTAATTTTTTGGTTGGTCTATTTGATAGCTGTAGGGCTTTGATTTTAGAGTTTTTTTTTAGAAAGAAGCAAATTTTTTTGTAAAAATAATTAGATCATTTTTCAAAATTGAATTGAACTGATTTTGTATTTTTTTATATTTTGGTCTAGCTTACTTCATAAAAAAATGTATTATTAGATTGTATAAATAGTTTTTACCGATTTCTTTTGTTGTACATAAACTACAAAAACCTTTAAAGAGTTTTGTACATCTACATAGCTATATACATATATTATTTTTGGTGTGATTAAGGGAAATAATAGTTTTATAATAAAAAATATAATTTAATGGTAATTATTTTAAATAATGTACATTATATCAAATAGATGGGTTTTAAGCTTTTATTGTTGTATATGCCCGCCTCAAGAGTGACACTTAATTACTATTGTAGGTTTTTTCGGTCCAAATTTACATGGTGCAATTACGTTAATGTAAGATTTCGTAATCGATATACAGATCTTGATGTGTTTTGACATAAATTATATACTATACCTATGTATGCAATTGATGCAACATATGCATGACGTACTTTCAAAACATAATTTAAAAAACCAAATATACGTATATATGTACATTTGTCGCATTTCATGCCACTAATTTTCGTCCCCGTAGGCAATAATGGTTAACCATTTTACGATAATTAAAGTTAACCAAAAAAATGCGGAACTTTCACGAGAATTATATTTTATTTTATTAATAATAACAAATACCTTCTAACACTGAATCCATTGTTTGTCTATACAGTGTATTCCTCATCCTTACAAATAATAATTCTTCAGGTCTCTCGGGTAAATAATATACAATTAATTCTTGATTTGCGGGTATTGGTTTCACTACTTCGTATATAGGTTCTCCTTTAACTTTTGTACACACTAGATTCACTTGGGGCCCGTACACTTCGGACACGTGCAAAAATCGTATCCAATTACAATGTCGGATTTTTTTTTCGTTCGATGTAATTATTTCGTCATAGCATCCAAATCTGTATCGCACCTGTAAAATAAATAAATAAAATTGTTATAGTTTTATGATATATATATACAAGTATATAAAAACTTATAAACTATTGCAATATATTATCGATAATAGATTCATAAATTAAATTATTATAAATTTATTTATATATATATATATTTCGTAAATATTTTATTTTTACGCTAGAATTCTTGCAAAAAATGTAAAAGGAAATGCAAAAGAAAATAGCGCACGCTTTTTAAGGAAAAATATGTGCACTGATTTATCATTTATTATTATTTATTTGATTCAATTGTAAATAGTTTTTATTTATTATTATTATATGTATATACGATACAGTTCACTGGAGAATGTAACGTATATATATAGCAACTGTTAAATGACTTATTAGAAAGGGGTCATTAGATGAAACAATAGAAACCATATTTTCGAGATTTATTAAGACTATTTCCTTGAGACATTCATTTTTTGCCACCTACATTAACATCTCAATGTAAAACTTATAAATACTGTAGGGTAATCATACTAGAGCACGTCAATTAAAATTAAATTGTTTATTATTTATTTTAAAGAGATCTGTCATAAAATTATATTGACAAATTAAAATATATGTATATAAATATATTTTATTTTTTATTGTTGTTGTTACGAAATATTAACAATGTGAAATAAATATAAATAAATAAACATATTTTTTTTAAATCAAATAAGCAAACAGGTAATTATGTAAAATGAAATTATAAAAAACAAATCAAGGTAAGTAAATAAGTTTACCAACTCGTTTTTTCTGTCTGTGTTTATTAGATTATGATTAGACAAATGGAAATTTAAAAAGTATTTCGATACATGTCTGAATTTAATAGCTGGTTAGCAATTTTGTAAAATCATGCTGCTGTATGCGATGCATAACTATTATTAACGTGGAATAAATTATACAACGTAATGGTATGGTAATTAGTTGACGCGCGTGGTTCGTGTTAATTATAAATAAATTTATAAATATAAAATAAACATTTGTGTGGAATCGGATTTGTTGCTTCTCCACAAAGTTCTATTCAAATTATCACTTTTCAATAAAAACAATTATTACTGCAGATTTGAAAGTAATTTTGGGAATTTATTTCCAGATTATGTGATAATTTGAGTCTTAATTATAGCGTGCTTTTACAAATTATATTATATACCTAGATATATATTAATATAACATTGAGCAATTGAAGAAACAATGGGTTATCATTAAAATATTGATTCGTGATGTATGAACCTTGGAAAGTTAAAGTATAGAAAAGCTTTTCTCACTTATCATTAAAGTATTATTTAGCGAAAATCACATATCTTTAACAAAATTTGCGATTATGTCATGTGCTGTCGAAATTTTTTATAGCATAATTAGACCAAAATAGAAGCGGGAAAGACTTAAAAAAACCAACAAATTATTTATTTTTAATTATCGTGCTATAGTCTGAAATTTTCTAAATTTTAATTTCATTTAATTTAATATTAAAAAAGTTTTGTTTTGCTTGTTTCTGACAACAACAACACCGAAAGTTTTGTTTTGCTTGTTTCTTAGTGACAACAACAACACCGAAACCATTAATTTGGTTCTTTACTTCTTGTATGTATGTATATAAAAAACAAGTTAATACATGCATGCATATCGTTTTTTGGTGGCTTTAAGAATTTAAGATTTAATCATAGTTTGGAATTTGAATCGTAACAAATACACAAAAAATAAAGAGATTTACCCTTAATTAGGCGAAGTGTGGTAATAAAACTAGATTTTATTGCAATGGTGTCACTGTACGTATAAGACACGTGGAGCCTGTATTATCTACAATATATGTATATTATCTATATGTATATATAACTTGTTTCATTTATAAATTATAGATTTATGTATATGTTATGTCAGAGGGTAACGCACATGTATTTTATAATTTTATCTTGATCTTAATGATCGTCGACTAGCGCATAACAAACAATTAATCAAACAAGTTAAAAATGACGACGACGACAAGGTATATGAAAATATCACCCCTTGAAAACATTTTCTTGACAATTATTTAGTTTTGTTTATTTGCGTTAATAATAATACACCTTATGGTTTAAATATATACATATGTACAGTGGAAATAATTAATTAAGTGAGAAAAATATATAACAACAACGCGAGAAATATAAGAAAAAATATTGTTGCTATACGCGCGAGACATGTTCATGAAAACCAGAATTTTCATTTAATATAATAAAAATGATAAATATTTTTTATCATATTCGTAACTATATACTATACGGAGTAACTATATATAACAGTAATGAACTTGATCGGTTTAAAGATGCAAGGCATAATAGAATTTGGTAGATTATTTTTGAGATGGAGTAAACATGCGCTCAAATCAATCTCTGTCACTCGATCCATGAAATTATTGCGTGAAATTTTGAAATGTTTTGTTTACTTATATGAAATTTAGCTCTGATATTATACATACATTTAATTTATATATGTGTATATTTTACTAGTGTAGGCGTTAAATAGAAATGCAATAGTTGCATATTTAATTAAATATATTAATAGTGATCAATAATACATTTTTGACACCATAGGACAACAGGTTTCTTATTTAATTTTATATATTTTTGTCTCAACCGATACATGTATGTTATACATATAGGTACATTTTCAATAATTTCTTTTTTATGTTTTACATTAAAAATAATATTATTTTTGTATAAGTCTGTTTGATTTAAATTTTCAAAAATGTATATATTATAAATAAATAAAAATACCTGTGTCACGTTTTAGTTATTTATAAATATGATTTTGGACTGTGTGTATATATGGTCGTTTTGGATAGTTGCAGGAGAATACATATTCAATCGAATACAAATTTTTTGTGGATTATATACATATGTAGAGTAAAAGTATTTATTTGTTACGCACGAATTTTATAATTGAAATAAAAAAACAAAAAAAATCTTATTTACGACTTATTAAAAAGTATAAAGCTACCTGTTAAATTATAAATATACACATAGGTAGTCATTAGGAATATTTATTGATACAGGTAAATAATATAATATATAAGGTATGCGTAACGTTATGTCTCCAATAAAATAAAAAATTTATTGTTTTGCAATGACTGGATTAAAAAATAAAATAATTAAAAATATTTTGATTACAATGTATGTAAAATATAAAGTATGTATATCAAAATGCTTTGCACTATTAGAAAAGAAAGTACTTTCCAAAATTTCCCGAAATATTTTAATCGACTTTATTATGATTGTTTATATATATATATATATATATATATATATATATATATATATATATATATATATATATATATATATATATATATATATATATATATATATATGAATGTGATAAATGAAAACGCTTTAAGAATTAATTTGCCAATTATTAATGAATTGTAATGGTTTGATGCACCTGTCACTTAAATTCTTAATTAGAGATTCAAAAAAAAATCTAAGCTACTTCACACTGTTACTTTAGAAAGTTTCGAAATGATCGAATTAGTAGCGGTGATTTTTTTTTTTTTAATCAAAATACCTTTAGTCCACACTTTATATTGTGTAAATAGGTGTAAACATGTGTAAATAAGTGTTTAAGTAAATCAGTAACCACAAAATATTTCAAATATTCACTCATTGGAAAATTTCCATAGTGTTTACAAATCAAATCAACACATAATTTAGTGAAACCCTTTTGTATAAATAATTTAATTCTAATTTGTGTTAACGATATGGTTCTTTAAGCTGTTATTTAAATATATATAAAGGGGGAATATAGTTTGTGTAACGCTTCAAAAAATTTTCAAGTATAGCACCTACCTAAAACTTACTGTAGCATGTAAACGCATAACTAATTGGTCACGTAATATGGGTATTTGTTTAGTTTCATTTGGATGAATTAATTTTTTAATGATATAAATTATGATAATTAAAGGCGCGATATAAAATAAGAATACAATAAATAATCTAAAATGCACATATCTTTTATACATAAAAACAGCTGTAATACGTCGACACTTTTTATTTTATGCTTTCTTCATATATGTATATATATACCAAAATCATAAAAACAAGTCATAATTTAAACAATTTTTTTTATAAAGCTGCAAGATACCTATCTTAAATTCTTGTTTTTATAATATTATATCGATATTGTGATATTTTTGCGATATATGAATATACCATTGAATAAATATGTCGGGAATTTATCATTTTGAAGAGAGTCTATAGGTCTGTTTCAATCATATATATTGTGTAGATATACAACATATACAAAAATATTAAATCAATTCAATAAAGCAGCTATATATACGTATATTCATTTCGTTCAACAATGAAAATTGAAAATTTATATTTTGTTTGGTTATATTATTGTTTTGAAAAAAAAAAAGATAAATTCTGAATGGAAATATATTTTTTGTTTTATATTCATGAATTGTAAAGTGACTGTATGTAGTTAACAATAGTAAATCTTAACATTAAAATCAATGTTTCTTCTACTTGACACTTTACTTGTTTTTGTTGAAACAATATTCCAAAAAAAAAAAAATTGAACCATTGTATATTGATAAACAACTATAAATAATTTTCATTCAATATACGGTTAAATATCAATCAGTTTTTTTTAGTGATTATGGGAATTTATTGAAGTTTAAATGAAAGTTTGTGTCCCAAACCGTGTGTAAATGGGCAGCTAAATGCTCAATGGCAAATAAATTTAAGTCAACAATTCTCATAAAAATTAATTGAAGTGAAAGATTGGGATATTGCACTGTACGTTTACTACATTGTAAAAACTGTCCTGTATATGAGCAGTGCGATACAAAATTGTCATTCGTCTTTTATCGCACAGTTCCATTATACCACTGAATGTTAATGAAAAACTAATATTTTGCTCAATATTATGTTTTACACTAGAAAATGTATAACTTATATTTTCCAAATGAAAAAAAAAGAATTGAGTTGATTCCCAGAATTGTCACTCTTCACCCCAAAGATCTAAAATGAAACTAGATTTAAACTATAGAAATTTCAAAGTACAATTGAAAAAATTTTTAAAAAAATTATTTTCTGAAATTTCATTTTAATAAGATCCTCCCTCTCAATTTTTTTTAAAATAATCAAATGTTTACCAAATTTTGTTCAAACTTTAGATACCGAATTCTCTCTTTCCAAAATCATTTTACATATTTTATCTTCAAATTTTCAAACCATAATCATATATTGTGGTTCTATTTAAATTTGTTTTAAAATAAAAATAAAATTGATCAAGATTTGACTTAACTTGGAATTTATGCTATGTATTTTTTGTGGGTCTTTTATCACTGAAACAAGCCTCTGTCAACTGCCATTCGGGACCGGAATAGAAACTTCTGTGTCAACATCGACGCAGTACTCGACGCATGGAATGGACACTAATGGTCGGTACCTGCTTAGTGTTCATCATGCGTCACAGACTGTAGTTGATTCACCTCAAATACAGACTGCGGAGATTTGCACTGAGGATCCATCCCATGAAGAATTCACTAGGGCCATGCAGACGATACTTTGTGGAACTGCCTTTTCGACCTTATTCGATTAGTATGGCGAACCGAAGTAATGCCTGACGAATGGAAAGTGGCCGCGATATGCCTCATCTTCAAATAGGGAGATCGCTTGAAGTGTGAGAATTATCGCGGTATGCCTCTCCTTTGCACAACATATAAGTTACTGTCCTACATTATATTGGATATAGTCCCCCCTCTAGCGGATGGCCTGGTTGGTGACTATCAAGAAGGATTTCGTCCGAATCGATCAGTCACTGATCAGGTATTTTCGCTGCGAATGATTCTATCTAAATATTATGAGACTTCCATCCCCGTACATCACGTGTTCCTGGAATTCCGGCAGGCCTATGACTCGATCAATCGAGAGAGTTTGTGGTCTGCGCTGGAATATCTAGGTATGCCAACAAAAATGGTACGACTGTGTTGAATGACAGTGATACAGTCTCAATGCTGTGTTAAAGTTGAGAACAGGCTGTCAAGGGTTTTTGCAGTTAGCTCGGGTGTTCGGCAGGGAGATGCTATGTCCCCTATACTCTTCAATCTCATGTTGGCGTACATCTATTGTAAAACTGAAACACCTCAGCGCAACATCTTATATCGCCATTCCCATCAGGTGTTTGCATATGCAGATGACATATGCGTGATTCGACTGAATAGCAACGGAGTGAAGGAAATATTTGATCCACTTGTAGAGTTTTCAGCTTCTGTTGGATTCCAGATCAATGAGTCCAAAACGAAATGCATGATCTCAGGTTGTATGACAATGGCACACCAGATTTTAGTAGTAGCCACTATACGTTTGAGGGAGTATTGGTATTATTTGGTTCAAATATTTGGGTTCTCTTATCACTCACGATAGTTAGTAGTGGCCACTATACGTTTGAAGGAGTGAGGAGGTTCAAATATTTGGGTTCTCTTATCACTCACGATAATAGTGTGGGTAAGGATATTAAAGTGTGGCTGGCAGCTGGCAGCCGTGCTCTGTATCCTCTAGGGCCACTGCTAAAATCTAAACACCTAGCAAGTGCCGTGAAGCTAAAAATTGACAAAGCGTTGATCAGGCCCGTTGTTATGTTTGATGTGAAAGTTGGGTGTTGACGGATGAGTGAGTGACATTTGAGGAAAGAGTCATTCGTATTATTTACGGCCCAAAACGCGAAACAGATGGCTCATACCGAGCTCTGTACAATTTCGAGATCAGAGATCTGATGAAGATCTGAAGAGCGAGTACGCTGGCATGCTGATGCGGAACGTGCAGCGATCTATGAAAGGGGAGCCACCATATGGTAGGCGCAGAGGTCGTTGCTGGCGACGATGGCTCCATGGTGTAGAGAATGACTTGGCTTCTTCAGGTTGTCTAGGACAGTATGAAGACCATGCCCAGGATCGAAACCGTTAGAGCCAGATTGTTGACACAGTAAGGGGCCAGTAATGGCCTTTAAACACTGTATTATTTATTATCACTGAAATTATTTAAAATAAAACTATATTTTATATTTCGAAATAATATAATTTATATAATAATTTAAATAATATAAAATTATCACATTAAGGAAGAATTATAAATATTCAAAATTCATCAAAATCTAAAAATAAAATCTAGTTTTATGTAAACAATTATTTTTCAATTTACTAAATCAATTCCATAGTTATAGTACGGTATTTGGAAAATTGCAATAATGCTGAAATATCAATATATAAGTAATATTATATGTATTTAGAAAAAAATAATTGGACTAGAACATTCCAAAAAAAAATGAAACTTGAATTTTTATGTAATGTACATGTAATGTGAAAACATTGTTCAAAATTAAGAAATATTGACTAGTTGAGATTATTGGAAATTATATCAATTGACAAATAAAAATTTTTTTCAAATTTTTAAAATCGATTAAAACTATTTTCAGACAATTTTCTCAAATTCAATATCGTAGTTTTTTAAAATATTTCTAAATTTCTCAATTTAGTACAAATAATTTGCAGTCTATATTTTTAGTCAATTTACACGAACTGAATATTTACACGATTTATCCAATTCAGTGCGAGAGCTGTATTTTTTGTATTGTTGTCACGTAAGTTCACGTTTACATTGCCTGTTGATTTGTACAAAATTTGAAATTTATCTAATTTAACTGAACCAGAAAAGAAATGGTTTACTTCATTTTTAATTTATATTATCGAATTTTCTGTGAGATGAGAAAGAATCTCGGTAATTATAGTGATTCGAACTATAGAACTTCTTTTTAATTCACTATTTAAAAAAGCCAAGAACTTAACTTATATGAAAAATACAATAATTTCAAATTATCCAAACAGACCAGTTTATGGATATAAACAGCCTGAATAAATTATATAATATTTCGTTAAAAATTTGTTAAAACAAATTTTAAAAGATTTATAAAACAAATTCCTAAATTTTACATTTCACTGTTAAGATATCAGATTTTGTAGTTTCGAAAAACAAAAGATGCCAATTATACGAGAAGTGCAGTATTGAAAAGTGACGAACCCGATTTAAATATATTTTATACAGTCTCTTATTAATCAAATTACGGTTTTTTAGCCATTATGACAATAAGTAAAATCAAATGCTCTGTTTAGTACTTAGTACACTGTAACCAACCAACAGATATATACATATATATATTTCAAACTTAATTAAATCTCGTATATGTAAATTATATTTACAATCTCATAAT
>OX596381.1:183688490-183708490 GCA_951394425.1 Tipula unca | reverse complement strand
GAATTGTTATTATTTTTTATTATCAAGATCAAGTACGTGAAAATTTTTCTCAGTACTATTATCAATTTATTTCCATAATTAATTATATTTTAATTATTTAATTAATTTATTTGTGCAATTATTTTTATTTAAAAAAGGAAAGTTTAAATTAGAAAATTTATAACACACAATATTTCTAAAACCCTTATTACATTGTCGCCTCCCGCTAAATTACTCAAATAGTTGTTTTATGAATGAATTTTTTTATGTATGTACATGTGTGTACATAGTATGCGGTTAATATATCGGAAAATAATTATAAAAAACCTGATTTAATATTATAGGCTTATTATTATTTATATACAATAAAAAAAAACAACAACTTTTTTCACTGTATAGTATAAAGTCAATGGCACTTAAGTTATTAATTTTCTTTTTATTTATTTATTTTTATCAATATTGTCTTGGAGTTATATATTAATTTTCTTTTATCTAATAATTTAATAATATAGACATGATGGTATAAAAAATAATCTGGATTGTTATTATGATTACTATTATTATCATTATATTATTGTTGTTAATTGTATGATCTGCTTTATTTGATGATAAACAACTTTTACTCTCATTTTAATTATTAAGGTGAAAGCATTTATCATCATAATCACAATACCAAGTTTACTTAAGGTCATTTTGATTATGTGGATTAATGATGATTTAATTGTTTTATATAATAGGAAATATTTTATGAAAATATTAATCATTTGAAGTTAAATAAAACAACAATCCTAAGTTAGATCACGAATCGAATGAATTTAGAAATTAATTGTAGATATTTCAATTATTGAAAGGCGCTCTTTTAAATTTAATATTTATTTATTTAATTAAAATTAAAAGAATTATTAAAAATATTTAAAATGTACACTGAAATGTAGATATTGTTATTACATATTTTATTTTTGAAGAATCAAGGATAGAACTTAAAATTTGTAAAATTTAAATGAATATTAGATGCACGTATAGGAGAAAGTTAATTAAGCCATTCCAATTCCACTCAAAATATTTTCAGACTACATCCGTAATAACTTTCTAAACAGACTAAGCTCGCGTGCGAATAAAATTTCTACTCGAATTAAAAGGAAATTGGTTAAAATTTAATTGTTAAGTGGTAACATTTTTCTCTATATAGGATTCAAAAAATAATTTTCCTAATTTTTAAATTCCTTTAAGATTAATACATAATTTGGTTCTGTAATAATGGTGATTCTTTCCAATTTCACTCAAACTCTAACGAATATATTCGAATTTTCGTAAAATTTTCACATTATTTGCTAATTTCAATAAATTTATATATTTTTTGTATAGGTCGACCATTTGAGTTCCAAATCAGTTAATCATAGTTTGTAGAAATCGAAAGCGTTTTATATCGACAAAAAACTGTTGCGATATATCGTTTTATTAACCTCTTACATATTATGATGGTCTGTTGTATTATAGTTGATCACACAGCAAACTAATAATTTTAATTTCAATTTTTAAACAAATACTAAATATTTATTAACATAAATCACATCGTACGTTTAATTCAATTCTGCCCGTATTTTATACAAATTAGAATTATATATTGAAAGTGCATTACCCTTTTTATATCCATACAGTTGAATTTAATTAAATAAAACACACTCACAACATCACCATCCTTCCTATATATAATCGATTCGTAAGCGAATAATGTAATTTATAGGAAAACACATTTCAAACCGTATGTTCATACATTTCATGTAAACCACCTTTTAAGCCAGCATAAATAAAATATTTATAATTCTTTTTATATATGTTGTTGTCTGTGCAGAAATAAGTAAAATGCTACAAGTAAAATATTTTATTTCTTCTGTGTTATGTATTAATCTTATTACTTTAAATATAATTTTTTTTTTTATTGTAAGACAAAAACAAAAAATCAACGACCACATTAAAATATAACAGAGCATAAAAAATAAAAAACAACGTCCAACAGGTGATAGAATGTTACCAAGAAATGTTTACAAAAACAACATAAGAAAAAAAAAATATAAATATATCGATCACATCATGAAATAAGACACAAAAAAAATGTTATAGTGGCACCTTTAATTTGTGTACGCTTTCTGTTATAAAATAAAACCAGAATGTGTATATAAAAAAAATCTATTTCTTACATATTGCCTTTATATATGATATAGTTAGATAAAATTTAGTTATATATTGTGAATACACAACTAAGGAAGATGTTGATTACACAAAAGCAAAAAAGGATTAATGTATATATATGAACATATATAGTTGGACATTTGGATCGCCTCTTTATATTATTATTATAGTATTGTAATGAATGAAATGACATGATCTTTGAAATTCCTTCCATCTGGTTGCATATTAACTTTCACTTATATGATCGTGGATATATGTATATATATAATATATATATATATATATATATATATATATATATATATATATATATATATATATATATATATATATATATATATATATATATATATATATATATATATACATATATATGATTTGAACTAATTCAAACAGGTGGAAAGTGGAAGAAAATTAAATAATTTCAATTCATTCACATATGAATACGTATATAAATATAGTTAAAAAGTACATATATATATATGAATAATTGTATCTGTTCGTTCGGGATATACCTGAATTAAATATTATATATTATATATATTGAGAGATTCACCAGGTGCCGCGGTATAAATCTATACATAAAAATGTTGTCACAGAATTATATAATCAATACCCTCGTTATATAATAAACCTTATGGTTACGAAATTTCTACGGCTTTACCAACCAAAAATGTCATTTGTCAATAAAAATTACAAAAACAAAAAAAAAATAGTTCACAGACTCCACTGGATTCGTCTTAAATTTCAGCTTATGTTTTTCTTCATCATAACTTTATGATTTTTATTTTTATGTTGTTTATGTGGTTTATTATATATATACGAGCAAAATGCAATTAAGAAGATATATATACATTTATGAAAATATGAATTAAAATACGAAAAAGGGATCAACAGAAATATAAAAACATGAAAGCTACAGCAAAAAAAAAAATATGAAAAATCTTAAGATCGTGATTAATATATATACTTTTATACACATTTGACCTCTATATATATGTATATATACATACTTATTACGTGTATGTACGATTTCGGATTTATATATATTGATTTTTTGGGCTTCTGTCTGTCATTAAAATTTTATATATATATATATTTATATATATATATATATATATATATATATATATATATATATATATATATATATATATATATATATATATATATATATATATATATATATATATATATATATATATATATATATATATATATTTATTTATTTATATTTATATATATATAAATTAAATTTTTTATTTAATAGATTTATCCAACTCAAAAGTATAATTGTAAATTTCTTGTATTTTTTTTCTTAAATGTATGAATACATACATTATATCGATGGATTGATTTTTGTTGTTCTTTTATTGTCGATTTATGAATGAAAATCGATATTTTTATTTTTTTTTAAATAAAA
This sequence comes from Tipula unca, assembly GCA_951394425.1. Classification (NCBI taxonomy): domain Eukaryota; kingdom Metazoa; phylum Arthropoda; class Insecta; order Diptera; family Tipulidae; genus Tipula; species Tipula unca. The sequence goes on along the minus strand of OX596381.1, from coordinate 183,704,898 downwards.
TTTAAAAAGTCAATTTATAAGAAAGATCGATCGATTAAATGAGTCAGGTTGTATGTATGTATATGTTTCGCATTTTGTGTTGTGCTTTCTTAAAGATTTATTGGTTTGGGTATGTTTATATGGTCAGCGCAAAAATGTTGTTCTAAGTGATTTTATTTTCTGGTTTTGATTACATTTTGGAATTATAAAAATTTAATTGAAATTTATTGGATTTTTTTTCGATGCCGCTATTTTGTTTTTTTATAATTAAAGCTAAATGATGATTATTTCCGGTGAAATTCGTATGTATATATATATATCATATTTATTATACCGAAATAGAAGTCTAAATTGCATATTTAATTTGCATATAAAACTCAACAAATATATAGTGCAACGCGCGCTTACTTTAATTGAAAAATATAAATAAGTTTTACTATTTTATAGTTTTAATCAGTTGTTCAACTTGTTTATACATCTATCTACTTGCACGCCTTTTTTATTTTTATATATATATGTATAAATGAGATATATGTAAGTAATTTAAATTATTCTGTATATGAATATTATAAAATACAGCAAGTAATGTACCTGATATATTAACAACAAAAGAACAACATGACAATCATAAATCATAAAATATACCTATATAAAGTAAATTAAAAATCATGAAATATTTTTAAAAGTTTTGTCTTAAGACAACACAACAACATAAAAAAAAATCCCAAACTCATGTTTTTGTTCCATCACACATAATAAAAAGATATTTAACCCAACTATCATGAATTATATTGTTATAACTTGCTCATAACTACCAGTTTTTTACGTTAATCATTTTTTTTGTCTTACTCGTGTTTTTGTTTTGTTTTCAAATCAGTGGCAGTTCTTATGGCAGACTACAAGAATTTGTATCTGTGTTGAGATAAAAGTCTAAACTTAGTATTTTTTATTTTATGAAATTAGGTTATGTACAAAAATCGCTTGCTAAGCACATTTATATACGAGGACCATATTTCAATAGATAATTTACCACTTCAACGGACCCAAAAAGGTAGCTGGTTTAGTTGTTGTATACTTTTATTCTTAATTACCTTCTTTTTTTGAGTTTATGTATAGTGATGTAAATTATTGTTAAGTTGTTATTCTTAATTATGATTAATCTAAATGAAACAGAGGTCATATAATATAATAAGACCGCAGATAGTTGCACGAGCTATAATTAAAATTTTGGATAGTAAAATAACTGTAGCAATGCGCGATGGTTATAATATTTCTGGTGGGCTACATATTTAACATATCATATAATGTTTCTCGAAATAATTGCTATATATGTATGTGCTATATATATTAAACAACACATCAAAGTTTTCAACAATTATTTAGTATACAAATACAATTTTAATATATTCTCTAATAATTTTTAAAACATATATACAGCCTTTATAGAAATTATTAAATATTTCAACTTTATCACCAAACAAAAAATTAGATTTATGAGTTTTATAATTAGAAATTCTAATATTTAATCAGAGTATGTGTGGTGATTTGATTTTAATGGAATTAAAAGTTTGTTAAATTTAACAATTTAAACCATTTTAAATACTTTACAATACTAAAATATTATTCTAATTTAGAATTTAGGTTTATATTGTAAAATGAGTTAAAATTAACAAACTTTTAATTTGATTATAATCAAATCACCACATATACTCTGATTAAATAATGTCTTCATTGTGTTGATTAAAATGTTGCTTCATTTTCCTTAAAAAGCCAACATTTTATTTTAAATATCCATTACCGAAAATACATGGCCCCTGTGGTCGAGGGGCACTCACATGTCTAGCAAATCTAAATTTCACGAACATGTTTCCCAAAAATACCACTACAGTATTCTTTGCTTGTCGTAAGAGGCGACTAAACGGTTGGATCGCTGGGCAGATGACACGCTTTCGTGAAAAAAATCAACTGTTTATAAAGTCAACAAAAAGAAAATTGGATGCCGCCAAAAAAACACCGCTCAAGTACCTGGACACGAGATTTAGTATCGGCACGTGGAACGTGCAGTCACTTAAAAAACAAGGAAAGTTGGAGGGCCTAATCACGTGCATGATGGAGTATCGGCTGCAATTCGTTGCTCTCCAAGAAACTCGCTGGCCTGGAGACCATGTGTCCCCTGGCTACACGTTGCTCTTCAGTGGAGATAACCCCGGAAATCTCGGAGAACCGATTCTGTAAGCTTCGCATGAAGTTCGCCAACCTGTCGATTATTTGGGTACACGCGCCCACAGAAGTCAGCCAGGACCAAGATAAAGACTCATTTTACAATGACTTGGATGATCTGATGAGATATACTATACCCAAACACGATGTTAGAATGGTAATTGGGGACTTTAATGCTAGAGCTGGCAGAGAATCACACCGACTTGTGTGAAAAAGTAGGTCCTTAAACATTAAAAGATATGAGCGAGGAAAGCAATCAACTTTTGATAAATCTTCTTAAAAAAAATGAATTTATTATAAGTTTGTTATATTTTGAACTTGTTTCTATTTATATTTATTGAAATTGTCATTTATCCTGTAAGTTTTACTATTTTATTATGATATTGAATTGTTTTAATTTATATTTGTTTTAATAATGAAATAAAAACGGCAAAAAAATTTCAAATACCTACTGGAACGCAACCCCCACATTTGTATGGATTTCAAGCCTTCTACAACGCTGTTTCATACTGCGCTCAGTTTGCTGGAACGCATATACAGCGTTGTAAGAGGTCTGCCTGTAAATGTAAAACTATCTCTTTCTTTAGAAAGAAGAAACCATTACAGTTTGAATATCATATTAACAGCACAATTCTTCATAGAACTAATGAAATTCATGATTTGGGTACATTTGTAGAAAATATGACGTTCAATAAGCGTTTCGACATAATAGTCGCCAAAGCCAACTGTATGTTAGGGTTTAATAAACGTTGATCATGGGAGATAACGGACATCAAATGTCTATTTAATTTTTATTTTGGCTATGTCCACTCCCAACTAGAATTCGCTGTTCTTGTGGGTCTCCCTATCAACAAACGCATATTAGTCGCATTGAAAGAGTACAAAAGAAATTTTTACTATATACATTGCCCGGAAAGATGGAAGGAATTGTGACAGAAGCTGACCATACTACGAGAATATTAGCCGTCTACCACCTTACATCGAAAGGTACCATAATTATCAAATTGCCACACTACGTAACAAAAGCAAACAACTGGGCGCTTCAATGATAGGAAACTTTCTGCTATAGGGTACATCGACTCCCCCTATATCCTGGAAAACATCTCCTCACACATTCCAACCGGGATAACACGTCAAAATAATTTAATCAAACTTGATCAACATCGAACTGAGTATGATGAGAATGAACCAATCAACCGAATAGCCAAACAGTTGAACGAAATTAGCGATACATTCGACTTTTATTTATCTAAAGACTCTTTAAAAAAATGATTAAAATGTTTTTTTAATTAGGTTTCAAATGTTTTATATGGAATTTATCTTAAATGTAATTTATATAAGTCTTTGTAAAATCATATTTGATTTTTGTAATAATAAATAACATAAAATAAAATAAAATCTCATGTTGGAGTACAATGTAAAGATGTACATCTTTCGTAAAACTTTAACACTTCAGCGCAACATCTTATATCGTGAATGGACTGAATAGTAACGGAATGAAAGAAATACTTGATTCGCTTGTAGAGTTTTCAGCTTCTGCAGATCAATGAGTCCAAAAACGAAATATATGATCTTTGGTTATAGGGACAATGGCACACCAGATTTTTGTAGTGGCCACTACAAGATTGAGGAGCGCGGAAGTTCAAATGTTTGGGTTCTCTTATCACTCATGATAACAGTGTGGGTGAGGATATTGTGCGGCTATTAGCAGGCAGTCGTGCTTTGTGTGTTCTAAGGCCATTGCTAAAATCTAAACACATATCAAGTGCCACGAAGCTAAAGCTTTCCAAAGCGTTGATCAGGCCCGTTGTTATGTTTGGATGGGAAAGTTGGGCGATGACGGATTAGTACGAGAGATAGCTCCTTACATTTGAGAGAAGAATCATGCGTGTGATTTACGGCCCAAACCGCGAAATAGATGGTACATACCGAACTCTGTACAATATCGAGATCAGAGATCTGATGGAAATCCCCGATATTGGCTTGATCACGTTCTGCGTGTTAATCCGGAACGAATGATGCAACGATTTCTGAAAGGAGAGCTACCATATGGTAGGCGCAGAGGTCCTTGCAGGTGATGATGGCTCCACGATGTAGAGAACGACTTGGGCTCTTCAGTTAGGCTTAGACAGTATGAAAACCATGCTCAGAATCGAAACCGTTGGAGGCAAATAGTTGACTCAATAATCAGTAATGGCCTTTAAAAACTGATTATTATTTTATCTAAAATACTACTTACGAAGCTACAAAAGTAAAAGAGCAACAAAGTCCAATTTATTTTCATCGATTACTTTTTTGATATTTTTGTTTTATTATTTTAAATAAAATTATTCTATAGATAAGGGTGAAAAGGCAGAATATTAGAATGGTTTTAAAATCAATTAAAATTGGAAAATATTTATTTTTTAAAATTGGATCTACATATATTGGTCTATATATATATATATAAACACAAATTCACAAAATATTAATAAATTAATGCGATCAGTTAGCTCGTTACAGCGAAAATAATATCAGTATTACCAAAATAAAGTAAAATCATAACAATTCGTAAAACAATAACAATTTAACGAACCTTCTGATTCTTTATTGTATAATTCGGTTTACTGTAGAATTTATATAACTTATTCATTTTAAAAAGTAAAAATTATCGCATAAAACTAGTTACTCACATTTTTTATTCAAAATTTGTACGTGAAAGTTGTAAAAATTAAAAATGTAAATTCCGAAAAAATTCTTTAATCAGCATTAACTTCTCAAAAATTACTTTAGACATTGGATATATGAATCTTAAGAGTCTTTTACATATATTAGTTCCCATATAAGGATAACTTCTAAGAATATTCAGCAAATTTCTAGTTTCTAGGTATATTCATTAAACACCTATGCTACACTAAAATGAATTACAACTACTTTCTGAATATGTATACTAACCAATTTTATTTAATAAATAATCATTTATTTTAGTAAATGTTTATTTGATTAATTAAGAAGAACTATTTTAAGATACATGATTAAAATTCAAATTAAGTGAACTTAAATTTACAGTAAAACGTCTGTTATAATGATATATGTATTTGTCTAAAATGATAGTCGCTGGCAGATTTTTTGTAACAGATGTTTTAATATATAATGTTCAGTTACCTCCTATAGTAATTAACGGTGTAAACTTAACGGTATCTGATACTGTCCGGAACCTCGGAGTAATGTTCAATAATACCTTAACCTGGAGTGCACATACAAATCTGATCTGTAGAAAAGTTAACTATGTGTTGTATTCACTTAGAAAACTGAGTTGCATAACTCCTGTTACAATCAGGTTATTGTTGGTCAAGAGTTTGATAATGCCCTTATTTACTTATGGCGAGATATTTGTATATAATGCCGATTATCAGTCAAAGTATCGTTTGACGTTGGCTTTTAATTCGTGTATTAGATATGTTAATTCTCTGCGGAAGTATGATCATGTTTCTTGCTTTCAGAAAAGTATACTGGGTGTACCATTAATGACATATCTTTTAATTAGAGTTCTTTGTTTTATATTTAAGCTATTGCACATTAAGCATCCAGCTTATCTGTACTCATTGTTGTCATTTAGCTCATCACCGAGAGTTTTTAGAATCACTTCCTTGTCATCTAGATTCGCTTGCCATCAGTTTTCATCATCAGCTTTCGTTCATGGAATTATTCAGTTTAATTCGCTGCCGGAAGCAATCAAACTTTCAAAATCCATTAATAAATTTAAAAAAGCGTGCTTTGAGTTTTTTCAAGACAAATAACAGTATAGCGAACTATTGTATCATGATGTCAATGTAATTTTTACTAGTATTTATAATTGGTCGAAAGTCGTTATAGTTTGAGTTGACTCATGATTAAAATTATGTTTTGGACGAGGGTTAGTTTTTTGAACGGAATGGTTATCTAAGCATGGTAAACGGTTAGGCGAGATATTATGAGATTCTAGCGGGGTAAAAACGTGGTTATCAACATACCTGCAATATTTAAGTCCGTTTGCGATAATGCTCCGGGCACGTATTGGAGGCTTTTTCCTCGGAAGTGTTCCTGGGTGTTTGCGTTTCTTGGGGAAATTGAACTCCAGGATGATTCATTTCCCTCTGTCGGTTTTTCGTATTTGCTGAATTACAGTTTTGACAATGAGGTTTCAATACATTGGGTGCACCACAACCATAACAGTATTTTCCTGAACCTAAAGGAACAACATTTCCAGGTCGGATTGACGAGTACCCATACCGAGACGGTAAAGTGGAACTTAGATTTGGTGGTGGTGTTCTATACATAGATGAAATTGACTGACCGGCATTTTGATCATTAGTTATGGCACTGACTATAGGAGGCACTTTGTTTTCATCTAATGTGTAATATGGATTTTGCTGGTTAGTGAACACCGGAGCTACCGTTTTCAAATTTAAAGGCGAATTTACCCAGTTTGAGGACGCCGATGGCATGGAAACATCGGATACCTCATGCACGAATTTACGGTGTGCTTCATGGTGTTGGTGTACTCGTTTCTAAGTGTCCTAAATATCGACACGTTGGTTAACGAGATCGGGAACCGCTGATATTTTCCGTCCGGCTAACTTCAATTGTAAATGTATTATGATAATTGTATTTATAACTCATAATGTATGGTTTGATATTATGTATACCATAGTATTAAAACTTTAATTGTATTGTATACTGAGGCATACATCGACAAGGCTTTTGGCCTTACGTGCCTTGGGTGTGATGAATAAAATAAAAAATAAATAAATAAAATAAATATATTTTTTTAACACCCTGTAGTTTAGTAAGTATTGACCGCATTGTTTTCGTTATAATTTTCCTGTAAACTTTACCACCCTATTCAGATCCCAGAGAATTTTTGATATTTTTTTTGATCACTTTTTGATGGCAAATTTTAACGAGCCCTATTAAAATGACATATCACATGCCATATTAATAAAATATAAATTTTTTTGAAAGTGTTTCATTTAATTATTTAATAAATTATAAATTAACTAATAAAGTTTTAAAACAGCAATTATCTGCGGATTAAATCACTTAATGTGCATCCAAAATTTAACGAATGATAATTCAAAAGTTATAAGCCTGTGACAAACAGACAACGATTTCGCACCATGAGTGTTCCGTAAGATTATAGGAAAAAATAGTACAAAAACGAAATAACAATTAAAAATGTCATTTTCTGAAGATATGTTATATAAATATATATTTTAAAATGAATTGAAAAAACCAAATAATTTGTATAAGGAAAACAAATTAATTACATAACATCCCCTCGTATGTTATATAATTTGTTCAATAAGTTCGGTAAATCTATCTGAAATAATGGTAAATTTTATTCAACATTTTTTTTATTTTTCAATATAATCTAAACCCACGCTAATGCACGTATTACACTTGTACAAACCATCAAAGAAAAATGGTCTCTTGTTCTTCAAAACATACTTCTACAGTGAACATTACCTCACTGTCATATGAAAATCTTAGCCCCCTTAATTTTTTCTTCAAATTTGTGAAAAGGGAATAATCACTTGAGGCCAGATCTGAATTGTACGAGGGATGCGGTATTTCATTGAACCTATAATCTCGTAAGGCTTTAATATTGCACAACATTCGCCTTATGGACATGTAGAAGCAATATTTTTTGCTTGATTTGACCTATTCGTTTTTCCCTGATAGCATTTTTCAATTCATTCAAAAGCCCCGCATAATAAGCCCCTGTTATTGAGGTCTTTTGAGGTAAGTATAGTCAATCATTAAAATTCCAACAGCATCCCAAAAAATTGCCATTATCTTAACGCAGATGGTTGAGCCCTAAACTTTTCGGGTGGTGGATTTCCCATTGCATGGATTCCTATTTCGCCTCTGGATCATGGTGATGAATCCAAATTTCATCACCGGTGACTATTTGGTTTAAAAAATTAACCGGATCGTCTTCACTCATTTCTAAAATTACCTTAGAAGTTTCCACTCGTTATTTTTTTTGTCCATAGTTAACTTTCGGGTACATCTTGCACTAACTTTTGATAGCTTTAGATGATTGTGTAAAATTGTGATGACACTGCCAATAGATATATTTAATATTATACATAATTTTGAAATGGTGATCCGCGTGTCTTCCAATATAAGATCACCGGTTAAAATGACCATTTCATAAGTAACAGCGTCTGCCGGTCTTCCGCTGCGGAGGTCATCTTCCAGCACCTATCTAACTTGTTTGAATAGACGGACCCTCTTCGTTATGGTTTTATAAGACGGACTAAAGTCTTCATAAACATTTTTCATTCTTCTTTCAATATCCTTAGAAGTTTATTTTCCTTTACTATAGGAATTTAATCACAGCACGATGTTCAATATTTATCATATTTTAAATTTTCAAAACAAGTGTTTCATACACACTTGATTTGATCACACAGAAACTAAATGAAACAATTGATTTGAATGAAATTTTGTATTTGCCGGTAGAATAAATAGAGTAATAAAAAAACACAATAAAATATTTTTAATACCGGGAATTTCATATAGATTTACCGAACTTATTGAACTCCCCTGGTATATTTTGATTAATTTAAAATGCGAAACATTTTAATATTTTAAATCATTATTATTTTATATAGCATATTCATTGCTAATCACATCACTTAATATATAATTAAATATAAATAAAATATTTAAACAATTAGTTTCGTCTCTAAATCAAGATATTTTATGTCAATCTGTGCTGGTAAATTGAAATAACTATTTTAATGAAATAATAAATATTTTATGTAACATTTTGAAGTTATATGTAGTTTAATTTACGAGTGTTTAATGTTATTAATTGTTTATTTAATTTATATTTAACTACATATTAAGTAATTATAATCATTTCACATATGAATATATAAAACAATAACATCTTTTAATTTTAAATAAAATATATTTAGAAAATAAATTAAGATAAACATTGTTAATTTCGTGCGCACTTGCATCAATATAAAAATTAAATAATCGGACGCATCTGCAAGCAGTTTTTACAGCCTCTTTATATTAACTGCAAGCAAGTATGGGTCAAAAAGTAACTATATTAAGTATTAATTCTAGTAAATAATTTTAATAAGCCTATATTGACATTCAATAAATTGATAACGGCTTTTCCAATAAGGATTTGACACATTTTTTTTTAAATAAAACGCAAACCATTTGAGTTATCTCGAAAATTTTACTATTGGCTTGAAGTACAATCAAAACATTTATGTATGTATTCATATGTCCACTACGGGCACGTTTGCAGGTGTCGATTCGTTTAACTCAATTTTCGATGATTCGGCCACACATTTCGTCGGAAACGGCGGTTATCTCTCGTGCACTATTGGATCTGAGCTCGTCTAACGACGCCGGCTTGTTGGCATAGACCAATGATTTAATGTAGCCCTATAAAAAAAAGTTTAGAGGTGTTAAATCACGCGATCTAGGCGGTCAACCGACAGGACGATTTCTGTATATAGTTCATCGAATTAAGATTACAATAAGTCGATTGTTAGATATCATTAATGTCTAGCTCATGCAATTGTCCAAAGAAATAACGTTGTAACATGTCTCTTTAGCGATCTACATTGACTGTAACGTGACGATCATTTACATCAACGAAAAAAACGGTCCAATGACACCACCGGCATGAAAACCACACCATACAGTTATTTTTTGTGGATGAAGTGGTGTTTCTTGAAGCACATGAGGGGTTTCACATGATGACGCTTGACCAAAAATTCAAATTAACGCTCTTGAAATTGCAGTCATCGACTAGGAATTTTTGTAGTAAATTTTAATTATTTGTATAAACGTTGTTCGTTCGTGTACCTCACCATGATGAAAATGTTGCCTTTATTGAATGTTTTGACACTGACAGTTCGGTTATTTGCTTAAGGGTGCGTGAACAGTGAAAGTTTAAAGTTGTTAAGTCCTAAATGGAAAACCCGATACATGTGTATATTATTTCTATTATTTTAATAAAAAATATTATTTTAACAAAACTCCGATTTTCTTTAATCACATCTATAACTTAATAAATGGATTTATTTTTACGGTTTCGTTCTAACGATGAATTAATTAATTTTGTAAACTTTTCTTAAATTGTTATTTTCGGCAGATATTTCCAAAATTAAAATATTTGTTAAACTACAAGGTATATTACAAAATATTTCTAAACCTTTAGTCTTAAAAAAATACTCATCACTTTGGGCAACAAATATATGACATAAATACCTATATGTAACCGTGGTTGAGATAATTGACGGTTTGCTATAAAATTAATTATTTTGAATTTAATTTAAACATTATTATACTCTTAATTAATCAAGTAGTTTTTTATAAACCAATTCACATAAAGTTCATGTTTGATCGAATATTTTTTGGCAGAAGTAAAAACTAATGTGAATATATTACAACTATAGATCGACATGTTTATCTCAGGTATACGGCATTTGAATTTGCGGCTAATGCAATTTGTCTTAGAAGTTAGGAAGAAATTGAATATGATTATTGAAGATCAAGGATCTCTGCAGAAGCCCTTAATAGCAAAACCTTGAGGAAAAAGAAACAGAAATTGGCCTTCAAACTCTACTCAATATACAGTACGATCCATATACTAATTTAAATTAAGGCTATCAGGTGAAATATAATCACGCTTGGTTGGTCATCTGCTACTCAAAAAATCGTTATTCCCACAATCATCCCCATATTCTATCAAATTTATTTATTATATTAAAATAATTTATCCGTTTATTTTATACCCTCATTTAATCACAATTGCCTTCGTCGTATTATACCAGCAACAATAACAAAATCAACCACATCTGGTTCTCATATATTTATAATGTTATATAAAGGAATTAATAAAGAAATCTACCTTAAAAAATTGTATTTACGTATAGTAAATTAATCTCAATCCTAATCTCTTCCTGATGGATATAAACTCATTCTAATTAGTTAATTACATCATAAAAAAAAATTGTCCGGAAATAAAATGTATATAATGTTTGATAAATTTGTACGCATTTGGCGCCAATTGACGATGATCACCTGTATACATATATGTGAATTGTATAATATATAAAATCTAACAGTCATCCGAAAACGTAATGTTTTATATTGGAATATACCACCTGACTTTACCTTTCTGTATTTTATATTTTTTGGGGTTGCTTTGACTTTAAGAATTATAACAACAAGTGGAATCTTTATATCTTATTATTATTTCGTCTACCTGAATTGTTGAATAATTATTAGTTAAGTCATTTTTATTTTTATTTTTTATTTTTTGAGGGAAATTCTTTAGATTCAATAATACGAGTATATATAATGTAAGACATCAACAAGGAACATAGCACAAAAAATAAAATAATTTTTCTGACAGCTAGTCAATAAGAAAGAGATGAATTAGTTTTACTTTAAATTAATGTATTTTTAATGGATGTGGTTTTTTTCTTGTTCCTTCATCTCGGTTCTCGACCAGATACGTTACGGTCGGTGTGTTATATTAGATTAGAGATTATACACATATGTACATATAAGTATATGGAGGTATTTCATTAATATATATGTATATATCTCCTCATATATGAATATGATTGTCAAATAACCGTTATATCTCTAGATGTACGCAGGTGATTTCGTTGTTCATGTAATATACAGCAACTAAATTATTCAATGAGTTGATTTCATTTTCATATATCATCAATGTCAATAATTGCCCTCCAACTGAATGAATTCCTACACATATAGCGGATAGTATATATAGTTAAATGATGGATATAGTTTGTGTATAAGATAAATTTGTTATCTTTAAATAAAATCATTGAATTTTTAGTTTATAAATTACACCTAACATGTATATGTTGTTCTAACTATTACGAGTAATAGTAATTAAAATCACTTCAATTTACTATATACGCATATATATAGATGATACATTTTTTTTTTAAATGAAATTAAATTATATATTTATTATTTTTGATAAATTAATTTCCTTAAGCTAAATACAGAAGATTATCTATATAGAGTAAAAAAATGTATACACATATTATGTACTGAAAAGAATAATTGATCTTTCAAAAATTGTAAAAAAAAAATTAATTTCTATCTTCGCGATGTGTGTATATAGGTACATACATATATATATATACAATATACAATATACATATATGTAAACTGGGCGACAAACAATTTAAACGAGATGGGTTTGGTTTTTATTTAATTATAAGGTGGATATTTTTAGTGAAAAACCCGTAATGGATTATATAGCGAGATTGTGAGACAAAGTCATTAACTGCGAGCGGTCAAAAATTTAAAAAAGGAATTTTGAAACTGCCAAATAAGAATACTCGTATGTTCAGATAATTGATCGAGATTGATAGTAATTTAAAGAGATTTATCTGGCTAATTATTTAACAAGATATTATAATGTGCTCAATAGCTTTCGTTTGCAGAATAACGTTCAGATCAATATAAGTTTTGAGTGTTCGTTGCCGAAAATATTGATAATAGATAATTTCGAGTGCAGGTATTTCATCGCGTCAATTATATACACGCAATGACCCATAAGTTTAAAAAGATTAGATTCATTTATCAAGATTTAATGATTTGTGATTAAAATTGTTTGAGTGATATTTCAATTGAGAGAAATTTTGTTTTAGGTGGAGGTACACCCCTTTTACTTCATCCAAAATAATATTTATAAATAAATATACAAATTTAATTAATTAAATTTTTGATTCCAATGAAACATTTCCATTTGCTTGTGGCTTACAAAAGCAGTAGATAAGCGAGGCACCTGATCCCAATTTTCGATTTAATAATCTTTTGATGTTTGCTATTTTTTCAGAATTTGAGTTTAGGTAAATATATTTTTTTTATTAACACTAATTTAAACCATATTAAGTATAGGTCAAAGTAATGACGGTTTTAGTATACGCTTAATGATGATTTATAAAATAAAAGTTAAACAAAACTTCGATACAATTTTGATAATTTTAGCTTCTCTATAAACGAATAACGATTTTGTGAGGCAAACGCGGAAATAATATTAACTAACTCAATTAAGGTTGTGCTTGTATGGCAAGAACTAAAGCAAAGATTTAGACTAAATTTAAAAATAGTGAATTTTACTGATTGTTCTTATTTTTATAGAAAATTTTATTTAAACTGGAGACTCCCTTCGGATATGATGGAGGTACCCTAGATTTATTTTTATATTTTGCACTTATTGAACTAGCTCTATTGTATATTATTTTCTTTGTTTATAGGAATTGAATGTATAATGTGTAAGATTTTAATATAACAAGTTTTGTTTTCCATAGCCCTATTAAACTGAGGAAAGTACAGAAATATTACGGTCGCTTTCTGCAAATGAACGCCTAATATATTGTCTAAAAATTTCTAGAATAGCACTCAAACTTTGAGTTATACCACAAATTAAATAAGTTATTTAATTTGTGGTTATACTTAATACCATAAACATGTAGAATTCAATAATTTTTTAAAAATTGGTGGGAGGATAGATTTAGTTTATTGATTATATTTTGTGTGTTTACCAACTACAAAAATTAACCAAACAACTGCACTAAAACACGAAGATGTTATTAATATGCAACCAACCGTATCCGCCAGTAGTCGGCAAACATCGGACCAGATCCAGCGGATCAAATTCAGCGGTCTTTCCTAACTAATAACTAATGACCTATGTTTGGATGGAACGTGGGTAGGTAGGTGTAACTATATATATATACATATATATATATATATATATATATATATATATATATATATATATATATATATATATATATATATATATATATATGACGGACTAAATTTTACAATTAGCTCCGTCCTATATATATATATATATATATATATATATAGTTACACCTACCTACCCACGTTCCATCCAAACATAGGTCATCTACATCATCAACATATAGGTAACGCTGTAAAAACCTCATCGTCGACAACAATTAAAATTACACAAATTAAATTCATTTTAAACTCAGTTGAACTTATAACTTGTCGATACCATAATTTTTACATTATCATATTTCAATATTTTAAATTTCACATAAATTACTTTTTTAATTACAAAAGTCAGTCTCATTTTCCCAATTTAAGTTTAAGTATCAAATTGTAAATTTAATAAAGAACATAAAATATAACATAAAGAACATTTTCCGTATTTTTTATATTAACCGGTATGTTTCCAAATACGTTATAATCGGCCACAACCCATATTAATATATATATATATATATATATATATAGATATATATATATATATATATATATATATATGTATATATATATATATATATATATATATATATATATAATATATATATATATATATATATATATATATATATATATATATATATTATATATATATATATATATATAGTATATATATATATATATATATATATATATATATATATATATATACTATATATATATATACATATATATATATATATATATACTATATATATATATATATATATATATATATATATATTATATATATATATATACTATATATATATATATATATCATATATATATATACTATAGTATTTTATGTCAATATACATGCTTTAGTATTTTTATCTAGATTTTATGTCTGCTTAATTAATCAAAAATATTAAAATATCTGGAATCTGACAGATTTGGAGATTTTTAGAAAGTTTTTCCTATTGTACATAAGTCGTTTTCCATCTGAATTTTAAAGTGTTATATAATTATCTTCTAGCCTTAAACTTTGTTTATAGTCCTCCTCAGCTTTAATTGGAAAATTTTTGAGGCAGAACACTATCATACAATTATTTTGAAAATTATTTTGAAAACACCAAATAAACTCAAGTCAGGCAAGTTTGTGAACTTTTATATCTAGCCGATAGTATATAAAAGAATGATTATGGTGGAAAATCACATGTATACCTGTTCGATGTCAATGGTATTCTAAAATGTTTATTGCTTACGGCTCTGCTATATGAGCACCCGAAATTACTGTATAGGCTATTTCGTATCGATTATGAAAAGAATTTAACATGTTCAATAGAAATATAGGATTTAAAAATGATTATGGGATAAAGTTCTGGAATAAGATATTTGTACATACATATGTACTTGAATGGAACTGTTTACTATTTCTTAGCCGATTGGAAAATTGGTTTCACATTGTTTTATTCCCTGATTTAAAACAAAATTTTATTTATTATGTTTTATTTTTGATATAAATTTTAACAGTCCTTCAGAGTCATTTAGGAAACATCAAAATTGATACAGTGCTTAATACAATTAAAATTAGAGTGAATTTATCTTTGAGAAATATTTATTTTGAAGGAAAGTTATAAAACATAAATCAATATGCTGTGAATAATTTCTAAGAAATACATTTTGGTTCAAAAGAAACGTTTTAAAGTTGGTATATCAATCTATCCTCAAATGTTAAACACTTAGATATGAAAAAGCGTGTTACGCAGTAATGTGTAATTATGCACGTATATTTATGTATGTATTTCTATATATATATATATATATATATATATATATATATATATATATATATATATATATATAATATATATATATATATATATATATATATATATTATATATATAATGAAAATTAAACCGCGAATTTCATCTTTCGTGCATGAAATCATGAATACACGAAAAAAAACTCAAACAAGTGTTAAATTTAAATTCAATTAGTGTAGATTACAACGACGCACCCAGCTTTCTGTATTTAATTTAATGAAGCATGACAATCGTTAATTTTTCTTAACTTATAAATAATCTACGTTTGATACCGAATATATATAATAAAGTGTTTGTTAATTAAGTTGTCATTAATTACACATAAATACTTAATTACACAAAAAAAGCAGCTCGCTCCGTTATATACATAAACGTATATACAATGTATTGCCAATTGTGCATGCGCGCTATGCTAAATGCCGATGGAGTTGCCACAGTAATTATGTATATACATTTTTAATTAGATATGTACGCGCCGTATAATATTTTATACTTATATAGAATTATTGATTAGTATTCGAGTTAATATATACGTCTTCTAATTTCAAACACCGCTTAAATCAATCACTATTGAAACATTACCCCATAATTTGCACAAAAAATAATAGAATTT